>MU204326.1:15551708-15577449 GCA_017309775.1 Paedocypris sp. Pulau Singkep | reverse complement strand
ACACACACACACACACACACACACACACACACACACACACACACACACACACACACACACACACACACACACACACACACACACACTGACGCTGTATGAACATAAACACATATTAGTGATGTAGATTAGGATACATGATTAAAAAAACAGAAAAAAGTATGCATAAATGAGAAATAAATAAATACATGTTAAATAAATTGATGCGTTTTTCGACAATTAAATAGAAGCATTTAATTTTAATGTGAAGTCTTTTTAAAAACTTTTTTGCCAAAATTAAAGAATGTTTGCACACTCCGGAAGAACTCTACATTTCAACTCCGGTATATTTTCGCCATTGGAATAGAAATTGATTTTCTATCCATTGTCATGGAAATTATTTTATTGTAAAAAATGATGGGAAGGTTTCTAAATCTTTTACGTATAAATGAATATTCAATGCCAGAGAAGATTGATTAACCTTTTATGTTAACATAGGTGATATATTTAACATTAAACACACACACACACACACACACACACACACACACACACACACACACACACATTGTGTGATGCAGATTAGACGTAGATTAGAGATTAAAAAAAATACATAAATGATAAATAAATGAATAAGTGTTGAATAAATGGATGCATTTAATTTTGATTTACACTAAATGTCTTTTTTAAACCTATTTCTTTTTTTTACAAAAATAAAGAATCCTTTCACTGCAGTTGCTTTATATTACAATGTTACAAGCTGCTGGGAATCGAAGCTGTGACACTTCAGAAGATATGTACAGTATTACAAAACAATAACTTGGTATGCAACCATATCTAAAATGTTGTTTCCCAAACCCAGACCAGGATTTCTTCAATATACCATACTAGGTTTGTAGAATCTTACTTGATTTGCAGAAGGTGGAAGAACACCATGCAGGAATCAGATTCACCACGAGGCAGTGAGGCAACGAGAACAAAAATCCATCACAAAGCTTTTATTTCTGCTTTGAGTCGAAGGAAGAATTGTACCCGTGAAATTATAAAACCTCTAAACAGTTTATTCACAGCCTTTTTAAAATCATGCTAAGACCGTTTTCAAGACACAAGGGCTGATATATAAAGCATGATGCTCTTGTCACAGTACAAAGAGAATCGTAGAGAAGTACAATCCATTTATTTGTTCAGTTCTGTTTGATCATCAGCTGTGCTTGTAATGACCTGTCAGTCATTTTAGAAACCTCAGATGCCTTTCTAAAATGGTAAAGCACTTTCAGAAAAGCATATGATCTAGAAAAGAAGATAAAGTGTGACATTCATCAAGGCTGATGCTTCATAGTACAAAAAAAAACTCCAATTCAAATCGTTTCACCCATAGAATTTACACTAGTTCCATATGTTATACTGCATTAGTATCGCTCATACATAAAAAATAATAATAAAGGCATTGTACAAGCACAGCCACGGACAAATTCTAATCTGACAATAAAATTGTGTATGTAAATAAATAAATATCCTCATTCTTTAGTCCAGTAAGTACAACCTCTGTATGGCATTGTAAAGATAGAAAGCAGCAGTGCAGTGATTCATTTTACTAAAGCCCAGTTTGTCACACAGCTCTTTCAGTCAGGAATTTGCATCCTCCAGAAGAACTTTGCATTGCTGGTCCACATTAGGATGACAGTCTTTCTGAATCTTGTCGAGAGATGGCAAATTTCTGAGGGAATAAAGCCCTTGTACTCCCTTAAAACAACAGAGTTATTTTTAGAGGAGAAAAAAAGTAACATCGTTTCCTGTTTTCAGTCACGGCGAAACAGTCTTTCATGTTACATCGTTCCCTGTTCACAAAGACAAAAGCCATATGTGCAAACTCATCATAAAAATATCTTATGATAACTTTAGAGTGCCCGGAGCCATAATAAAGATAAGCCTGGTTCTTCTAATGCAATACAGCGCAACCCAGTTCTGTTGGGGGTTTTGAAGCATCCTCAGATTTAGGTTCCACCTGCATGTGACCACATCTGTTCGGTTCTGTTCTACTCGCAGGCTCAAAAGCGTTACACAGAGGAAACATCCTTGTTAGTGACGTGTACGGCGCATAGATTGTCAATGCAAATAGCAAACGGCAGTGTTTTCATGTGACGCTATCGCCATGTCCGAAACGGCACTACAATGAGCAAAACGGCAAATGCCTAAAAAGGCCTTTTCCAGGTTTTGCAAAGGATTTTTTGAAAGGCTCTGCGGAAGTCCTGGTTGAAAATGGTGTAGATGACAGGGTTGAGGGAGCTGTTACAGTAACCGATCCAGAAGAAAAACTTAAAAAGGGTCTCGGGGATGGCACAGGGATCCCGGCAGATCCCGTAAAGGCTGTAGCTGAAGAAGAACGGGAACCAGCAGACCACAAACACGCCCATGACCACGGCCAGCACAAAGGTGAATCGTTTCTCCCGGGCTTGAGAAATCTTTTTCCTGGATATGGTGTTCCTGCGTTTCCTGCGTGATGAAAACAAGTCCAGCGACTTACTGCTGGCACGGGACTTTCGGCTGGAATGCTTGGAGCTGGAGCTGTTCTTGCGGCTGGATCGGCGGTCTTTACGCGCGGAGGCCGACTCGTTCTGCGTCCGCTTGGCCTTCTCATCAGACGAGCTGCTGTCATCCAGCTCAGCATCTGGATCATCTTCTCCTGTCTTGGGGTCCCCTGGTGGCGAAGATGCACAGTGGCCGTTTTCCCGCCTGGAATCCTCGCGGCTCAACCCGTTCTCCTGGTTTGCCCCATCCGGATCCCGGCGTTTTTCCGACATATTTCGGGTTCTGGTTTTAGCCACCTGGTAGATTCGAATGTAAACAAGGATCATAATGACGCATGGGGCAAAGAATGACCCGATGCTGGAGTACAGGATGTACCAGGTGTGTTCATTGAGCTTACATTGCGGCTCACTCTCATCGCCCTTATTATTTCTGTCCATAGAAATGAGAGGTGGGAATGAAATCACAGCTGAGATCAACCATACCACCACAATCATGCCCTTCACTCTACGGGGCGTTCGCTTTAGGTTGTACTCAACAGCCTGCGTTACAGACCAGTACCGGTCCAGACTTATGGCACACAGGTGAACAATCGAGGAAGTGCAGAAAAGAACGTCAAGTGCTAAATAAATATCACACCAAACTTGGCCGAAAAACCAGTAGCCCATTAGTTCATTGGCTAGAGAGAAGGGGATAATAAGTGTGGCCACCAGAATGTCCGCACTGGCCAAAGACACAAGAAAAAGGTTTTGTGGTGGTTTGAGAGCCCGGCTCGTTAAAACGGCGATTACAACTAGAACATTCCCGACTATGGTAAACACAATGAGGAAGCTCACCAGCCCCGCGAGTCCAATGATGGTGGCAGGAGAATAGCCAGTTGTAGAATTCCACACGGACGTTAAAGCATTGTCAATATAAGCGTCCACTTCATTTGAAAAGGTAAAGTTATCCATTATGGTTTCAATAATCTCGTTCAGGGTAATATTTGATCCTTTCTTCTTCTCAAGTTAATTGCCGCTTTTCTGTCGCGGACTCGTACCTTAATCCCGCTCTCGTCTTTTCCTTCCGTCACCAATTAATTCACGGAACATTTGACGGTGAGACAGCTTGATGTAGCGAGCTCCATCCCCTGTTGAGTTTAAAGTGACCGGTTCCTGGGTCCGTGCGAGCTGTTGGTCCGCGCACGGGCGTCTCTCTCAGCATCCTCGCGTCTCTCTCAGCATCCTCCCGCGCTCTCCAGCATCTCTGAGCGAAACGGCGCGCGCGCCTTGCCCGCCCGGGACTCAACTATCCACGTGCTGACAACATTAAACTGATGGCGCGCCGCCCCTCGCCCGGAGAGGAGCACAAGAAAGTACTAGTTAAAAGCTCGTTTGCCTGTTTGACGGGCAATTGAGACTTGCACATTTTATTTTAACCATTATTACATTCCCCTTTACGGGGAAAGCGTGTACTGGTCCCTTGTGAGTTACAGTCTGGACGTATCGTTTTAAGCGTGGTAATAAAAAAAAAACCCTAAATCGTTTGTCTTGCTTTCTTCGAGAATAAGTATAACGTTTATAATATAGACGTAAAGTCTGCAGCTGTAAAAAAAAATGGTTAGGCATTTTGCTCGATGGGTGTCACTGTTGTTTCAATGTCGTGCGTAGAAAAGTGTAAAATAACAATACAGTTTTGTCTTATCGTTTATTAAATTACGAGTGTTTTTTCCCACGAAGTAACACGTTTGTCTTTAGCGTGTATGATTAAACGTGATGTAAATTACGGCATAACATCAAAATGCCATAACAATATAAAACAATGACATGACTAAATTGTTTCATGATGCAAAGTAATGGAATTAAAACAATCAGTGTCGTTGGTACTGAATTTATTAAACTGAATTAATTTAAAAACTACAAATGCAAAAACATGCTACACAAACAGTCAAATGCATATAAATCAGATAATAAGTTAAACAGCTGCTTTATGCATACAAAAAATGCATCACACATATTTAATTTCTCATACAAATTGTCCTTGAACTGAAATACTGTACTAAATATTAAAATCTAATGTTTAAATGCTCACAAAGTCTGTATTTGAGTTCCTGTATGGTTATTAAAAAAATACAATGTTACCGTTTTAGGGAGCTCTTATAGTATACATTCCTTATCTTCAGCTAATCTGCGATTGTGTAGAGGTTTGACAATTTAGTTGCATTCAAACGCATCTACAACTTTCCCTTTGGGGAGAACTGTCGTTTGATGGTCCACGCTTACTGGCTGTATTGGTTCCCTGTGCAGACGGAGTTGTTTGTTTGTCTGCGTCGGGTCAACTGGCAGGTGGGCTTACAATTCCTGAAAATGTTGTTAAGAGAAGCAGAAGTCGACCCTCGGGCGCTGCTCTTCTCAAAGCTGATTTGTATCGAATCTCCGTGCCTTGTGATCATTAAAGTTTCCCCTTGAGCCACACATGTGTCTGTTTAATTGTGCCTGTGTGTGAGTGATCCACATCATTACCTTGAGTTCCATTCCGGCCTGTCCTTCATCCTCCTCGGCCTGTGTTTCAGTCACGCTACACAAACTCAAAAGCAAAGTTTTAAAGTAAATGTCTTAAATCCAATCTAAATTGAATATAGTTAAAGACCTTGTAATGTGGCCTTGGTGCCTGCTTCTAATATTTAAGAAAGGCATGTCTATATAGTAAAAAGGAAAATTATAACATTTAAACAACCTCTATGTGTTGAAGTTCTTTCTACGGATGAAGCGGAATTAAATTGGTCATGGCGACTGGCTGAAAGACAAGTTTTTAAGCCTCTGGATTGTTTGGTTTGCATGACTGCATCTGTGAATTCAATCCAGGCGATGCACTGTTTATCAATCAGGTTTGAGTTTGAAATAAACAGGCGACAGTAAAGCACGATATAAAGGATTTCAGCAGCAACGGCATTCGTGTTTTGAAGAGTGTGTTGACAGGTCTGACGATTGATTGAAAGATTGTAGGCAATCTCTGCTTGAATGCCACCATCACCGTGACAGTTATGCAGAGGCGCACGTGTGTCTTAATATGAGTGCACGCACATGTGTGTGTGTGTTGTATTCACCCAGTGTGTTCTATTCCCGCACAGTTAGACGGAATGAGACATGATGTGGTGGGTTTGAATATAATTCCTAATTCAGCAGATGCACAGCAGGAAATTTGAATTGCTCCACCAGCAGGGTTTGAACTTTAATTTCGTCTGAGCATCTTCCAGTCATTTGAATCAAGATAATTGATTTAGTTTTGGTAATAAACTGTATTGAATCTTTTATTGGGTAACAGATTGATGTTTGTTGGGACCTCACTGTGTTGTTTGCTGCTCACAAACTCCATTTCCCATAATCTTCTGCGTGTCCAGCGTTCATAAAGTGTGCCATTGATTGCAGTTGCTTCGTATTATCTCATGTGTTAATACTTACGTGTTTCTCTCTTCTGTCAGTCACTGGTTAATGACAAGATGATCCTAGGTTTTTCAGAACCAGAAGAGTTTATTGTCATTATGCATAGTACAAAAAATTGTAGCAACCATTTGTGTGGTGATACCACAATTGTAGCATAATACCATAAACGTAGCAGCCATTGTGAGTGGTGACACCATAATTAAAATCCAAGATATAAGAGAATATAAAAAATAGAATACAATAGAAGTAATAGAATAACAGATAAAGCTATTCTCATAAATATATTTACTTTATAACATTTATAACATTTCTAGACTCCAGACACTTTTATACAGGTTAATAATTGGTTAGGCTAAACAATAATTTGGTTAACAGTTTCAAAAAACCCTGTTTTGAGAGAATACAAAGGCTTTTGACAAGATGACAAGACGGCCAGTTCTCTGCTGCTTGGATGGATTTTGTCACAGGTGAGATCTGCTTTGTATGTGAAGTCATCTGACCACAGATGGCTGAGGGGAGTAGAGAAGAAGGGGGTGTGTTGTTTATCTCCAGGAAGAAGAGGTCAGGGTGTCCTTTTGCTGTCTAGTAACCAACACGACTTACATGTGCACACAGCTCCGGGAGCATTTTAGAAAGCTTCACATGTCGCTTTTCAAACCATATTAAATAATTAAAAAGCAATTACATGCAAAATTGCATTGGAGTACGATAATTAAAGTGATCTTTAGCAAAAAAATGGAACATTCGATGAGTGATTTTGAAAAAAAAAAAAAAAAATTTAAAATATCTTTCTATAATAAACCTGCATTGTTCTTTGGATATCCATTAGACAAAGAACTGAAAATATGGAATCTAGACTAATTGATTTGATTTCTGTATTTAAAAAGTATACAAAAAGCAATTATTAGTAGATCAACATCACATTATTTAAAGCTTATAAAAGTGTTTTATATTGATATTCAACATAAATTCCTTGTATCCATTTTTGAACGCACTGACCGATTGAAAATGGAAAAGACCCAATTGAACCCAATTTTGTGTCACTCTTGATATATATCCATCTTCCAAAGTCCATTTGGGGCAGTTGCAGTGATATTTTTTAATATTTAATATGCAGTGTGAAAAAGTTTTAGGCAATCTTTTAGGCAATTTAGGCAATGTAAGTTTCAGTCCAGACATCCCATGGTCCTGCATCATCCCAGTTCCTATGCGTCCAGTTTATTTTTAATATCAAACGTAAATTTCTAACAAGCAAAAATGCTTCACATTTAAGTTTTTTTCGCTTGCAATCTTGACATTTAAAACATATTTAGCTTCAGATTTTTTCGTTTGTTTCATTTTTTTCGTTTAGACTTCTGGCACAAGTTTCACGTGGGGGTGGCACTTACTCTGATTGGCTGGTGAAAACGTGATTGAAAGTGGGAGAGGAGTTTAGCGAGCGTTTAAACACAATTAGAATCGAAGCATCTTCATCTCTGGAGTATTTATACGTTTGTGGTGATGAGTTCTGGACTAACACAACACCATTCCACATCACTGCACCAGAAAGCCAACAACTGCCAACGGTCACACAGCCTGAACTTAGTGCGCACGTTTACAGGGTTTCATGTTAAACTCTAGTTAGCACAGAATTATACGTTTTTTTAAAACAAACTGAACATTTTATTATTATTTTCATTAATAATAATCTCTGATCTCTGCACATACACAGTTTCATAAAACAGTATTTTGATGTACAGAAATAAAAATGTATACAATTATTCTGAAGTTCTCTGCCACCCACATTAATTTAGCAAAATTGTGCAATAATAACACTTTAATCACAGTTTATTGTATACTAATATTAAAACAGCGGTGAATGACACTGTGTTTTTGCTGAACGCCTCCCACACTTCCTGGTCAACACTGCTGCCAATCACATTCTCACCAGCCAATCAGAATAAGGGCCGCCTCCACGTGAAGCTTGTGCCAGAAGTTCTAACGGAAAAATAATGAAGCAAAAAAATAGTTTCAAACAAAAACGTGAAGATTGCAAGAGAAACGTAAATGTGAAGCATTTTTGCTTCTTAGAAATTTACATTTGATATATTATTGGCCCTAATTTGATTCAATACTCTATTACCATTTCTGAGATGACATCTTTGCTGCCACTGGTCCACGAGACCTCTTCTGCCCAGACTTCTCAAGACATTGAATGGAAGTCCCACTAGATTGTGCCAGTTCTGAGCTGATGCCATAGATGAACATTTGATTTTGAAGAGTGATGTGTCTGATGTGTCTTTCATCTGCTGTTCTAAATCTTCTCGCACTGTCCTCAACATTGCCCATTAGTCTCTGCTTCTTCAAAAGAGCTTGAACTACTTGAAAACCCAAGTCTGCTTTGAAATCATCTTGGCAGGGACTTGTTGGTACAGTACAATATCTCTACCTTCGGTCTTGCTGCTGTGCTCAATCTTTACATGACACAAATAGTCTTTCACAATCTTACCTTGGCATGTTTTCACAAAAATCCTTTTCAGTGTGCTCTACATATTTGTTTGCCTTACATTGGTGGCTTGCTCAAATAAACCTAGATGTTGAAATGTTCAGAAAGTGAAGTAGGAGATAAATATAGAATTGAAGGTTCCAGTTCAAAATGAAGATTTGAAGGACTGACAAAGACGTGTGTGAAAATAGATGCTTTTACTGTGGCAGAGAACAGGTACAGTATAAATCTTTTTATTTTGTATAGGTTCATTTGAATGTTGCAATACCGTTCAAGTGGGTTTCTGAAATGAAGTGGGTAACTGGTAAAAAAGAGTCTTTATCTAAGTAAAAATTGTGCGTCAACTTGTGACACCTAATCACTTTTTTTTTTTTGATCAACTTAACATTTTTACTTAGAATAAACTGTCCACTACTTAGTTGCAAAAATGCAAACTTTTTAATTTGAATGAAATCTCACATTTAATGAAAGCTGCTCACATAACGAGACACATTGATGGTTATTTACATCACCTTATTTAAACATCGATTGTCTGCTTTTAAGACAAATCGATTCAATTGTCCCTTCTTACAACGAAACAAGATCATGTAAACGTGTTTAGGATTTATTTTATCTAAATCAAACCAATAATTTTACATTACACTGATGGCTAGGCAGAAAATGAAATGTTTTGAGTTAGATCAAGCTTCTTGTAAATATGCGTGAGAATAAAAGCTTCTTTAGAGTAACGACATGCCTCTTACACTTTTTTCATACTGCTTGAGCCTGCCCACTGCTCCTGGTTTGTGTGTGTGTGCGTATGTGTGTGTGTGTGTGTGTGTCCAGTGTCTGAGTGAAATTAATTTGTGTGATGCCTTTGGTTACTAGGACAGTTAAACTATGAAAATGTTCCATTTATTGCAGTTTAACGACAAAAAAGCATTGAAAAAACAAAATTGCAGAATTATTTACACAAGGTATAGATTTATTTTGTAATCTTTAAAGTTGGTCTCACAACTTTCTTTGAAAAACAACAGGTGTCGTATTATTGATGCTGGAGACGGTAAATGTCAGAATTCTAACCAACGTACAATAACGACAAAATAATGAGAAATATAATTGAGGCTTGAACAGATTGCAGTTCCCTGTGCCAAAGCATATTTGTTTTCAGGACTTATCACAATAACACTATATCTCACTGCATTATTACTGTATGCGTACTGCTGTTCTCTGAATATTTGAGTTTGTGGCTTGCAAAAAGCTCAGGCCATCTAGAATGTTATGGAATGATGTCACCTCTTCAGAATTGAACTTGAAGCTTTTTGAATGTAGCAACTAAAAACACAGACAAGATCGACCGGCACAAGAAATGACATGAGTATAGAATATAGATACAGAGATATAGGATTTTTTTCGTCTTTAGATTCAAATTCAGGTGATGTAAGGAATTCTCATGCTGTATACGAGTCATTGTTTACATTACAGAGGTAATTCTTTTGTTTTTTTTTATTTCTCCTTTATCTCTCCTTATTCCACTTGCATGGTTTACTTTCTCTCTCTCTCTCTCTCTCTCTCTCTCTCTCTCTCTCTCTCTCTCTCTCAATCTATACTTATAACTTTTTCTTTCCCCTTTTCTCTTCTGATTTTCCTACTCCTCTTTCTAAATGTACTTTCTTGCTGTAATGCAACTATACATTATACAGTTATTGTTTTGATCTTATTTTGTTTTGAGCAACTATATCATTATACAGTTTAACAGTCATAGTTTTGAGCTTATCTTTTTTTACTGGTTTGCTGTCCAATAAACACAAACGTAAACTTACATCTTTCCCAGCTTCATAATGTATTCTATATAGTTATCTGCAATAAAAAAAAATGTATATTTTTGTTCCTTTTCGTTTTTTCTTTGTCACTTCAAGGTCTTTAAGGAGACATTTTTTTCGATTCAGCCTTCGGAACAACCATCTCAGAGACTTTGTGAAGTCTGATTCTCTCCAGGTTTATTATTCTCCAGGTTTATTATCCGACAAAGAGTTTTGTTGTCCTAGCGCTGTTGCTTTGTTGTTTGCTCACTGATTAAAGCCATAGTCACAATTTTTTCCAACAATACTAACTAAACAACTAATATCATTAAATTGAACATTTGAGTGTATTCGCCTCCATATTTACAAGCAGTGCTACATCAAATCACATGTTCACAAAACAATGTCGTTTCAGCTGTACAAATAATAGAAATGTCAAAGCCAGCCATTACTTCTTGCTGCTATATTTTATTTGTTATTTGCAGAAGATTTTAACTATTTTGATATCACAAATATTGGAAACAGAAGTATACTGTATATGTTCTATTCTTGCACTCTTAAGCCATTCGTTGTGTAACCAGATTCTTTCAGAGCTTTTCAGTCTCACACAACTGTGTGTGTTTGTCACATTGGCCACTGAAGCTGTAGTGATTCACATGCCGTGCTCAAGCACCTACTTGATTCTGCTTGTTCTGAGTTGAGTGTTTGGGACGGTTACATGACAAAATATATTTTTTTTTCAGAACAGTTAACTATTGCTGTTAAGGTATATCCATTATGTTTCTGTTCATCATTCATTAGTTGTATGAAATTGAATGAAAAAGACATGACTGCAGAAAATGGGATTAAGCATTTTTATTTCATCATGCTGTATGTATGTAAAAGATACAGAACATAAGATGAGCAGAGCATGAAACACCTGAAAAATAAAGTCAAGAGTTTATCACCCGCATTATTCTATGTCATTGTTGTCAGAATTGGTTACCCAACTGAACCAGTGCTCTCTCATCTCTTTGTCATTCTTTCTAGTTTCTCTTTGCAATGTATGGCATATTTTACATCTTTCTTTTTTGGCTCTTTCTCTCTTCACCTTTGTTCCCTTCCTTTCTTGTCTTTATTTCTGCCATATACACCTCTTTCTCTACTTTCTTTTTTTCTTCCTGTTCTCATTTGTCTTCTTTTCTGTATTTCTATCTTCTTTTCTGTCATCCTTTCTGTCTTCCTTCCTTTCTTCCTTTCTATCTATCTTTCTTTCTTTCTTCTATTCTTTCGTCCTGTCTGTCTTCTTTTGGGTATTCCTTCCACTCTTTTGTTCTTTCTTCCTTTCTGTCTTTTTCTCTTCTTTTTTCAATCTTTCTTTCTTTATTTCTTTCTGTCTGTCCTCCTTTCTGACTTTCTTTCTTTCTGTCTTTCTTTCCTACTGTCTCTCTTTGTACCCACGCCATATGCACACTCTTTCTCTTTTTTCTTTCTTTCTTTTTATCTTTCTTTTTTTTCTTTCTTTCTTCCTTTCTGTTGTCCTTTCTGTCATCCTTTGTTTTGTTCTTTATTCCTTTATGTCCTCCTTTTTATCAGTCTTTCTTTCTTTTTATCTTTCTTTCTTTCTTTCTTTTCTTCCTTTTTGTTATACTTTATTTCTTTCCTACTGTAACTATATGTGTCTTCTCCCCATGCCCACTCCATAACAGTCTTTTTTCTCTCCTTGCTTTCTTTTCACTTTTCCAAATGTTTTGTTCGTTGTAGATCTCTGTGTAATGATAAACCTCACACACACACACACACACACACACACACACACACACACACACACACTCGCGCGCACGCCCGCATACACACATAATTTTTTTGGGGTCTATGTGATTCACGGCTCATTTTACGGCTTTGAGAATTTTGCGTGCTATAATTAACTGACAACTTGGTGCTGATGGGTACAAAGGTTGGCACATTTCAACAAATCTTAAGATCCATATTACAGAAAGATATTTTTTCCGTTACACATGCAGATTTTCTTTTTACTGCTTGGTTTCCTGGTAAAAGGTAGAACAGCGCTGTCCTTGGTGCTGACATTCAATTTAAAACTATTTTTATTTCAGTGTTTCTCAACTGACTAGTTTTGACAATTCTTTCGAGTGAGTTATTTTGGACTAAATATATTTAACAGTGAACAAATCGCACACACTTTGTTGAGGAAAAGATTCATCTTTAATACTTACGTAATTGGGTTAATGAATGTGGTTGCAATATTTCTGTATTTCCAGGTTTATTTATGGTCCAACTCTTTACAGCTGTGGAACATTACATGGAAATTACATAGAAAATGTTCAGCTTTGACAAAATAAAATCATCCTACACTTCTTTTTTAATGGAAACGTATTACAAAAGATTAGTTTTGCTTTTCCACAGTAAAATCTCATTAGAATTGTTGAATTCAACCACATTGAAGAAGCTTTTGTCTTGACATATTTAGGAAATAAGGGGTTAACCGTTGTGTTTACACAGATTTATTAGATCCTGCAGCTTTCCAGCACTGAGAATGAATTTGTTCTGGGTCCGTTGTTGAGGATGATCCAATAACCGTCTGGTGGGCAAAGAGCCATGCTAAGTCATGGGCTCAAACAGCTCGCATGAATGAACATTTTTCCATATTTTCATATAATGCATATCCAAGGGATTCGAATGCTCCAGATCTTAGCTAAAGATCTGTTTGTCTTTGGTAATTGGCAGCTTAGTGTACTGATATTGATGTAAATGAATGGTAAATTGTGTGTGTGTGTGTGTGTGTGTATAAAAATACATAAATATAAACATATAGTGTACCAGATATGTTTGTGTGTGTATGTGTGTGCGTGTGTGGCAATCTTTGACAAAGCCTCATACACTGCTAATGCATTGCAGAATGTAATAATATTCTTTTCGAAATTACATAAATGTTTAATTAAAATCAAATCTGCTTTATATTGATAAAGCTACAGTATAAATGTAAATCCAGTTATATGTTTAGATAAATTGAACACTTTTTTTTTTCCCAGGAATCTCAATTCAAACTCAGCCCTCATACCACAATGAAACTGATTCATAGCCCTGCAGATTTTCATTTAATATCTTCAGAAATGTGAAAGAATATAAAAGGAAATAATAGGGGGGAAAACATGCTGAAGACGCAATAGAAAAAGAGAAATGAGTATTGAAGAAAAGGCTGTGAGACCATTGAACTCTCCTCCACCGTATGATCTTTGGCGTATAGCATACATCTAAAACGTAACATGTCAAGGAGGAACAAAAGGTTAATGTGAATGTGCTGTCACGTAAATTCTCTTTTGAAGAAATGCAGTACTGTTTTTCCGTAACATTTTTCTAGCTTGGTGAAAATATCTTTGCCTAGATAACCTTTATTAAGGACATTATTATGTTTCCAGTGAGCTTAATTATGTTAATAATAATAATAATAATAATAATAATAATAATAATGAGTATTTGTAAGGCGCTTTTCACAGTTTTAACTGTCTCAAAGCGCACAAACTAACTATGCTTCTGTCTGTTTTCTTACTTGCTTTTACAGTAATCAAAAGGAATCGTGATTGTTCGTGAAAGCTCAGTAAACAGCTACAAATGATAGTCAATGTTTGTTGTTTTTTATGTTTATTCAATTTATTACCTTTACAAAGCCCTTATTTTATTATTCAGTGTAATCACTACTAATACACTACACATTTTTAAACACAGATGAACAATGGACATTTTTTTCTGTTTTAAAGACTCTTTTTTTCCCTAGTTCCGCATAGCGGCTTTGCGTTGGTCTGGGACTAAGAAAAGTGCTATATAAATAAACTTGAACTTGAACGTACAAAACAGATGATTGACAAAAACATATGAATTAATGGTACAATGTTTTTTTCACAGGACAGTAAACAACTGTAAAATATTAGTAAAGTGATATTTTTGCACTGAACATGTTCAATGTTTTTCATTTATTTTGTATTTTTCAATGGTTGATTTGTTCAATGTTGAATTTTTAACTGCATTTTCATATTGTTTATGTATTCTTCACATTCCAAAAGTTACTGTTCTTTTAGTTTCCTTTCACACATAGCACTTAAAGAAACAAGAGAAATGACGTAAAAATAATTAATTAAAGTTTTATTTTTCCACAGGACAGTAAACAACTGTAAAATAGTATGCACTGTTCGCTGCTTCTCACTTAATGTGTAACTTTTTCACTTTCCTAAAGTTAATGTTCTTTTAGTTTCATTTCACATATAGTACTTAAAAAAGGAAAAGACAGATACAATGTGTTTAAGATTAGAAATATACAAGTTGTGTAAATACATGCTGTGTAAATATGTGTGTGTGTGTGTGTGTGTGTGTGTGTGTGTGTGTGTGTGTGTGTGTGTGAATATACTGTATATATCAATAAAATGGAATTATGATTCATAAATACCATAAAGCACAATACAATTAAACAAGACTGAAATTCTATTTGAGTGTTTTCATCAAACAAAATAGGGAAAAAATACATTTTGGTTTTACATTTCCCACTATTTCAAATTGACAAGTGAAGCATGTTTGCAGATTGGGCGACAGACAGAGATTATTGCGAGGGTTGTCGTCTGCAGTGTGCATGAAGCTGTTCTTCAGATCCGCAGCTAATGATCCGGATGGAGGAGGGAGAACAGACCATAAGAGGCTGGCGAGGGTCCTTAATAACAGAGATTGCTCTGTGTATGTGCTGCTGCCAATAGCTCACGTCCAGGAAAAGGGCACCAACGATTGTGATGGCAGACTTAACAATACGGTTTAGCTGCTGCTGGTTTAAGGTCATGCAGCTGCCAAACCAAAACATGAATCTGTGTGTGGGGATGTAAAATGTTATGAGGTCACGTGTGAGAGTAAAGACGTTTTATAATGATTGCTGATGTTCGAAAATGACCATCAGCAATGTCCACGCGGGAACTTGTGTCATTTCTTGTTTTACTTTAAGAGGACATTTGTAGCAAGCTGCACTACATTGATTTTGTAAAGGGACGTTCTCACATTTAGTGGTTGGTTCTGGATTTACTGTAGCTGTACAGTCATACGTGAGCAGGCTGAACATCAGAGGGCTCAGAACAGACCCATGGGGTGAACCTGTGCTCATTGAGATGGAGCTTGATGTCTGACTGCTACCGCTTTGTCAGAAGCTCAGCACTGATTAGCACAGAGGTTCTGTAAAAGGGCGCAGGTGTGTGTGTGTGTGTGTGTGTGTGTGTGTGTGTGTGTCAGCTGAAGAAACTAAAACAGTATGTTGTGTTTTATTTTTCGATGTTTCAAATGATGCCGGTTTTATCACTGTAAATTGTTCATATAAAAAAAAAAAAAAAACACTCAGAGATTTTTTGTATAGGTTTAAAGGAAGTGTGAAAAAAGTTTGAGTACCACTGGAATAGCCAATTACCACATCTGCTTTTAGCAAATGCGTGCCCACCGTTTAAATGAAGGTGTGTCGATAAGATTAAGATGGCATTCACTGTCAAATGTTTTTGTTATATTTACATTTTTGTTTAAATAGGGAATGCTGGAATTGCAGTATGCAAAATTTGATTTGGGCAAAGGCCTGCAAAACATCTGTTGTCAGTGGTGTACCAGTAGAAAAATTAGGGAATTTCTGGAATAAAAGTTCAAGTTCAAGTTCAAGTTCTGACCATTTCTAAGGCACTTTTCACAGTTTTAACTGTCTCAAAGCGCATGTGTGAATATGTAAGAGTTGTTGCTTTTTATTCATTTGATTGACTGGATTGTTGGTATGTTGAATTTACTCATTGACTCGGGTAGAGAGGAGTTTGTAACGAATCTTGTTTTAGTCAGTTTTATTGAAAAATTTCAGTGTCATTCTTTAATAACTGCTACATTTTCAGGGTGTTTTTTTTTTTTGCACAAAAAGTTGTTGTTCCATTTTCACTATACTGCCTCGCAATGTAACCAATTTCTCCTTGCCAAATGATTTTCTTTAAGTGAGGTGGTTGTCCATGTGGCCACTAGGGACTATATCAAAAATGTGCTCTGCATTTAACCATCCAGTGAAGTGACACACACAAAGCTGGAGCAGTGGGCAGTCTTAAGCTGTGTTATTGGGGAGCATCTGGAGGTCAGTGTCTTGCACGAGGACACTTAGTTGTGAAACATGGGAAATGCTTGAATGGCAGATCAAGATAGCACTGGACCACAACAGCATCATCCTGGTTTCACACAGCTTCTTGCAGAGCACAACTCCCATTTCCCATCTTTGTGCTGTTTGGCTCTGGTGTGTAAGCTGGCGTGAGCACAGCAAGACAATCAGATTTACCACCTAGAGTAGTGGTCAGCCCTGCTGGAGCCCTTTGTGTTGGTAAACACTAGTTCTAAATCATAGTCCGAACAATGTTTGTCTCCATCGTTTTTTTCTGAGCACTGAAAGACTCACAGTAAGAGGTTTATTCCTTTTCAAAAAGATGTCCAGATTCAATACATTGTAAGAACAAAATCTAACTGATTAATTATTTTAGTCATTTTTAAAATAATTCGAATAAAAAAAACTTTATGAATAAGGGTATTTTGAGATATGAATATTTTCCATCAAAATTGTATATCTACTATATTTGAATCTACTGTGAAATAGCAATTATAGCAACATTCACTCAAATGATCACCACAGTAAATTAAGAAACAACAGGCACTTTTACGAGAACAAACAGAAGAAATTTTAAAATACAGTACTTAGTCGACAGAACAATAAAAAAAAAATGAATAAATATTGAATTGTCAATGATATGAACAGTATCACTTATTCAGCAATTCAGTATTGTATGTGAAATAGAAATCAGTGTAAAGCTTATTCTATCTAAGTTGTGTATGTGCAAAATAACATTTTAGCTTTTAACTTTCAGTAAATCTGTACAAGAGACGATGATTCAGATCAGGATTCTGTTTTCCAGTTAACATAAATCACAACAGCAGAAAAGGCATTTAAAAGCAATCTGAGTTCGGAAGGGGAAATCACAAAAAAACGAATCCTGTTTTTTAATCCTGAGGAACTATATGAATCTATTCTCCATCCCTTTTCATCCAACAAAAGTTTGAAAGTTCTTGCAGACTGGTTTGTTTGACTGATGAAGATGCGTTCACACACAATCGCTATCACCGCATTTAAACATAACACTTCAAGCACAAAACATAAATCTTAGGATCATATTAATGTTGAATCAAGTGAAATGTTCAACTTAAAGGTTTGTGGTGGAGATTTAGAGTGGTTGAAATAAAGCACTTTAACTAGTTTATATATAAAGCAACTAGTTTAATTATTAGGATCTCTCATTGCCTACAGCTCGTATAGCTCCTCCTCTCTCTGTTTTAGCACTCCAGTCTAATTAAAGCAAACTTCTACCTAATTTGAAAAGGACCCGTTTGAGATTCAGTGAGTGTGTGTGTACTGCTCTGTGATTGGTTGGCCACTGATCCAGGGTGTGTCTCTTGCCTAGACCCAGAGTTGCTGGGATTGGCTCCAGCATCCCTGACTCAGAATTGGAAATTGTTCAAATTAAGGATGAAAGGATGGATGTTTAATGATAATATGGCCAAACATCTAAAAAGCTTCAACAATATGTGAAAATGAAAAACATTTTCAATAGTTTTGATATTACACAAAAGCTTGTAATTTAGGAGACGTTTGTCTGACTCGATCAACCATCTGTGTTATCTTGATTTTGCATGATCTAAATACCTAATTTATGAAAGAGGAACAGAATCAACCATTGAACACCAGAGATACCCACCTTAATTAATGATACAATCTCATTATGTAAAGAAAATGAGTTCCTGAGAGGTTTGTCTGCTCAGCTGAGCGAGAAACCGCACATCACACAGCTTCAAGTAACTCCGTCTAGAGAGAAAGAATTACCGAACAGATCAGATAAAGACAGATAAAAAGGAAACTGACTGGCTCTTCACATCGATCCATCCAGAGGATTTACAAAGCTTCACTTGGAATTGAATCAATAATTATAAGCAGGATTTGGGTTGCCAGATGCATTGTAATAAAAAAGTAAAGTTTGAAATGATTTTTATTTCAGTAAATTAGCTTTCCAAATCGCATGCAATTTTATTTCTGAATCAGATTTTAAACAACCCTTTCACTCCTCAGGTCTGGAGAGGCTTATAACATTTGGCTGTTTGTTTCCGTGAAGAACTCTGTGAAATGAAGTGGGGAATGAAAGCAGCAACAAACACTGAAGTAATCAGACATCTTGAAAACGGCACATCAGGGCTTTATGACCCTTGAATTTCAAGCCTCTTAGAAATTTCAAGCTGTGGAGCTGTTCTGTCAGATTTAGACTTTTTTTTCAGACACTCAATTAAACAGCCATTTTGCGCTTTTAAACCCAGCACACACAGAAATCCACTCTTTTTAATAATCTTGGCCTCTCATTTGTCATTGCGTTATTTCACCTAAACAGAAGTCAGCAGGGCCACAAGAATTGTTTATTCTCACAATTTTCTTTTTTTCCTATAATCACCAGGTTCTCTCCCCAACCAGTTCTTCGCCGCAACCCAATTCTTCACATTCTCCGGCTCAGTGGCACTCTCAGGGTTTAGCAATTTACCCATAATTCCATTTTGCCTACCCTCCATGTGTTGTGCTCTCTGCTTTGTCTCTGATGGTTTTTCTTCAAAAAGCAATTGCGTGGAGTGGTGCGATGAGCTGAACGTGCTGTTGTGAAGAAGTAACATGGCTGACATCCACTGATCCGCCCGCCTTGGGCAAGAAAAATTGTTAATGCTACGTTCTTGTTACTAGTGGTGTAAAGTTCTTGATGTACATGTGTTACTTTATTTGCACTGTACTGAGTATCAAAAATGTAGGCAATCTTTACTCTCTACTTGTAAATGTAAATTAAATAAGTTATAATAAAATGGTATAATTTTCAACTTTTACTCAAGTCTTCTCAGAATTGGTGACTTGCTTGCTTTTTTACAGTAAGGTGTTTGTACTTTAATTCAAGTAAAGGAGATTACAACCTGGCCAGTATGGAGGACCAAAACCGCCAAAATCAAATATAAATGACAAAGGAAATAAATGTACTTTTGTATTAATAAATGTGGAAATGCATTAGTAAAAATAAATGTATAAATACATATACAACAAATGAGAAATAAATGTAACCATTTATCTTTTCCTTCGCTCAAGCCGTTTTTCTTTTTCTTTTTCGAAGTGTTGGCCTTTTTCTTTTTCTTTTCCAAAACGTGTAGTCAAATGAGGGGGCGTCTCCTTATTGCGTCACTGCACAGTCATTGGCTAATTTGTGAAGAGTTCCCTGTTCGATTCGTCTTGTCTAGCAGCTGTTTTATAATGCAACGCTTCATAGAATCATAGACGTGAAACTAGCATTAGCCAAGAAGCTTTGTTCAAATGTGTGCCCACACTTGGGAAAAAGAAAAAGAAAAACGGCTTGAGCGAAGGAAAAGATAAATGGTTACATTTATTTCTCATTTGTTGTACTAACATAAATATATGTATTTATACATTTATTTTTACTAATGCATTTCCGCATTTATTAATACAAAAGTACATTTATTTCCTTTGTCATTTATATTTGATTTTGGCGGTTTTGGTCCTCCATAGGCCACAGGGGGCGAGCTCTGCTCCTAAACACTGTTTTGATTGCACAGACTGGAACATGTTTAGGCTTCAACAACCGACGATTCTATTGACTTGGAGGACTATGCAACGTCTGTGTCTGGCTATAAGCCAATGCATAGACCAGGGGTGGCCAACCAGTCAGACACTAAGAGCCACTTTTTTCTGTGTTAGAGCCACAAAGAGCTGCAAAGAGCCACATCATACAAACGGGCACACATAAACATCATCCAATTCCTTAATCTTGTAGGCACGCACACACACACACACAGACCTCTGCTCAGACAGATTTAATGACAATAACCACACCAACATGATAATATTAGTTATTTTTCAACAGTTAACATTGTGTTTTATTGGACTCATGTCATGTGAAAGCTCCTGAAGAGCCGCATGAAACTAGTTAAAGAGCCGCATGAGGCTCAAGAGCCACGGGTTGGCCACCCCTGGCATAGACGGTGGGACTGTCTCCAATCACTGCTCGACACTGAGTGAAGCTGAGGAAGACATGGACCTCTTCACTTACAGGGCTGAACTCAGAACACATTTTGCGTTGATTATTTGTTCACTCTGTTTCTGTTTCTCTTACAGTGGGACCATGAAGAACATCAGGTCACTCTTCCACAAGTGAAGATGAGGGAAGCCTTGGACATCCTGACTCCTATTCCTCGCTTCCTGTTCACTAGTCGGTGTGCATCTCAAGTATGGCTTTCTCACCTCTGGATGTGTTGAATACTAGCCATTGTCTCTCATTGTTTCAGCAACAAGCAAACATTGAAACCGCCACTGAGTAGATTTACAACCAACACTGTCATGCACACTAAAGCTTGTGTGCGTAACAGTGCGTAAAAAAAAATGACACAAAGGGTCTTACCGAATCTTAAACCTTCATCTGCAAGACCAGAAGGTTTTTGTTTTGTAGAGCTGCAGATGAGAGCACGTCCTTCAATCTCCCGCACAAATGTCTGATTGACACGGACACACAGGAATATATGTGCAGTGGGAATAAGATGGTTTCACCGATACTTGCAGCGTTTACCATGATGGATGGTTAGAAGAACCTAAACAGATGGTGAAAGCATGTGAAATGACGATAAATAGGGATTTGCTTACCATCGAAAGAATGTCTTCTGCTGTCTGGTGCTCAATCAACTGTTTGCAACCCAAGGATGCTGGAAGAAATTAAGAAATTGAGATGTTTCAATGTGTGACTGCAATGCAATGTATATTAGTTGTGCAACAGTTGATATAGTTGTATATCTGTTGTGCAACTACAAGGAGCAATACAATAGAATAATAGACCCTTTAGATTATCCTAATAAAAAGTACATTTTTTTAATTTGTCCTAATAAAAAAAGGACAAGGATTTAAAAAAACGACAGATGAAAGTGAAGGGAAAAGAAGGTAGTGATTGTTATAACTCGCTGCTAAATTTATGTATGCATATCGCCTATATAAATACATTTATGTGTGAAAAAGCACTGTCTTGCATATATCGACTACACATGAGTCTGTGTTGGTTAGTGTGTCTTTTCCCATGGCTGTTCCGGTGGTGTGTTCTCGACCCCTCTTTAACAGCTCTCTTCAGGCCACCCACGGGTGCGAACACACATTTCCAAATTGAGATATTCAAAGCAGTATCCTTACACTAAGCGGGGATAATAAACACTTCATCTGTACTCTTTTATTCCCTCTGGTTCCTAAGAAAACAAACGCAATGCGGAACCTCTGTTCTTTTTAAAGGACGAACAGCAAGATGTTGAGTGGAAATAATGAGCCCATTGTCGCAATTTCGAGTCCAACGCCGGTCACCTCCGGAGAGACAAGTGGATGATAATTGCATCAACTTTTCAGCACAGGGCTTCTAATTAGAGTCATTTCCAAACAAGTCAAAGAAATAATTATATGGATCAGACATGAGTTAAAACTCTATGTGGCTGGCGTGAGATTTGAGGACTAATGGGTTTTAATTATTTTCCTTTTTTCATTAATTATAATGCATTATCTCTCCGTACACTTCTTCCGCACCTAGCTTCTGTAATCTTCCAATCCTTTTATAATTCGCAGCACAGCGTAAAAAAGTATTCTTACATTTAATCAAGAATCAATGGGCTGCGCGTGTTTCTGCTTCAAATTATAACCTGCTTTTCACTTTTCTTGATGACTGTTTTATAGAAAGAAATGTAGCATTTAAAATGGCTTTTTTTTTTTTTTTTTTTTTGTCTAAGCAAAGACTCTGAATGACAACATGTCACCATCTTCACTGCATTTTCCTACATTTTGTATTACAGTTTCTTTCAAAAAGATTTTTAACATCTTTCATATTAAGATGTACTTCTACCCACAACTAATACAAGTTTGTGTAAATGTTTTTTGTATGTCAAAAAATAGCTGATTTAAAATAAATGTATACATGTTGTTAATCACTGTTTTTAAGTCTTCATGCTTCAATAAATTGCTTAAAACTTAATTTAATAAAAAACTATAGTATGAGAACTATATTCACAAAACACTATACAATGTGCCAGCCAAAAAGATTGTATTTTTTAAATCTTTCATATTAAGATGTCGTTCTTCCCTCACACGAAATACATTTGTGTAAACTACATTCTTGACACAACATCAAAAAGCAGCTAATTTTAAATGTTGTACATCATTGTTTTTGTATCTGTATGCTTCAATAAATGGCTTAATTGATGAAAAACTATAGTATAAGAAATACATATAAGAAATAAAATCACTATACAATGTTCAGTCCAATGCAATGTAGAGTTGATCCTTTATCTAGAGACTGGCACCCTTGTCTTGAGACCGAAGCATGAGCCTTTATCTCCACGGTGCTTCACTCACTGAAAAAAGTGCAAAAGGTGTGTTGTTACTCTATAGAAGCTTTTATACATGAATCTATCCTAACCGTCAGTGTAATGCTTACTTTGATTTAGATTAAAAATAAGTCTTATAGTGAAAAGTAACTACATTTCTTAAAGTAAAAAAAACACAACTAGTGTAAGGAAAGGAATACAACTCTTCCCAAGGCAAAATCATGAATTAAAAAAGATCCCAAGAATTTAAAAGACTAACCTCACTAGTTCTTATGACACAGCAACAGAACGTAGTAAATTGTCTCAGACCTAAACAATTTTAAAGAATAATTTGTATATATTTGTCAACGTATTGGTTGAGACTTGGTGTTAGTCACTAAACCAGATAAGACTACCAACTACAGTGACTACAATAGACTTAATGAGATTCAATCCAATATGTATTCTGTGTAATAAAGTAATTAAATGCTTGAGGAACTGGACCATAGTGAGTCCTTAACAAATGGCACTGGCAGGAACCACTTCCAAAGAGTCCAAAACCATTTGGAAAGCATCTGCATTCCAAGCTTTCTGGTCCCTAATTTTTATAGATTTTCAAAGAGGTTTGAGTCGAGCAAGTTTACAGGCCAATCAAACTGCAGTTATTCCACGGTTATTAAACCATGCTGGCTCTTTGGCTGTGTGTAGGACACAGAACCTGCTGGAAAGGAACACCGTCAACTCCAAAAAGCTTGTCAGCAGCGGGAATCATGCGGTGATCTAAATTGTCCTGGTTGACCGCTGTGTTGACTGCTGACTTCTTAAAACACAATGGACCCACCACAGAAGATGACAAGGCGTGTCCAGTAATTGCAGCTCTTGCAAACCTTGCACTGGACTTTTCGCAGCTTGACTTTTGAGCCTCTCCATTTTATTTCAAAACGAAATCTTAGTTTCCAAACTCAATCCAAGTGAAAACTATCTTCTGAAAACAGACCAGTACTGTACCTTTTCTCTCAAGCCCAGCAAATACACTCCTGACGTTTGTGTTTGATAAGTGGCTCAACTCGTGAAATTCTACAACTGTGGCCCATACAGACGTCTGCATGTTGTGTTTCTCATGATTTCTTAAGGTTTGGGTCACATTTTTCATTTTTTACCCGGTTAATATTCTTGGATCCCTGTGAGAATCAATCTTTTGTGCAAATGCTTTTTGAGACTTACATACGTCTGAGTGAAGTGTGCCAATAATGCTCTTCTGGCCAGTCGATCTTTACGATGATTCTAAAACCTATGAAGCCAGACTGACACAATTTCAAGGCTGAGGAAACCTTTGCCAGTGTTTTCTGCTTTATAGCTGACCAACAGTGTTGAACTTTGCCTGATATTTTATTTTTTTTTACATTTTGAAACAAAAAGAGGTCGTGAAATATTTCAATTTATAAATATTTCTTACAAAATTATTTTTTTAACCAGCGCATCTATTACAGTTCTATTTTACTCATTGACATATGTGCAACATGCAAACAATGTGAATAAAAGCAGCTATGTTTTGTAAGAATATGCCATATAAAAAAAATACTGTCACCTGGGTAATTGTGGCAAATTTTGTCCAGGATCATCGACAGAGCAATAAGAGCCTTGATGTCTGAATCTGTTTATTAAATGTTCCCTTTATTCTTGCAAATCATTCTTCTGCGTAAAATCTTCATTCTGTGTAAATTACATATACACATCCTACAATACAAGTTATTTTTATATATTTTTTTGTGATTTTGAATCATTGGCGTGCGTGCGCATGTGTGTAATCTGTTCCCTAGTTGGTCACCAACCAAAAGTGCATTTTCTGCCTTTGTCCTGCAATGACTAGTTACGCACCCCAATTTCCTGACTATAAGGCACACCTAAAATCCACCAAAAAGTTGAAAAATGTACTGTTTGCTTTAAAAATAATATGCTCCTTATATGTGAAAATTGATTAAAAAATTTGCTTTCCCAAAAATACAGTAGGTTGTTTCTTCCACTACATTGAGGGGAAAACAATTGATGGGAATACAAATCCTTCTGCGCAGCTGACATGTGGAGTTTTGCTTTTTTTTTTTTTCCCACAGATAAACTGTATTATTTTTTCTCAAGACCGATGATTGGACATGTTTAGGGTGCTTGACTTGACTTTGGTGGATACAGGAGTTTGTTTTCCAAAGCCAGTTTGTGATTTCAGACAAAAGATACCCTTCAGCCCACTTGCCTTTCAATAGCCATTGTTCCATGTGTGTCAAGGACATGTCTAGATAAGTGGATGTAAATTATCATTTACCATTTAGAAAAAATGTTAATCATAAATATTCAGGTTCACTAGCTCTTTACTCTCCAGATGATACCAATTGCTGACCATCTTATCACACACATGCGCACACACGCACACACACACACACATACGCACACACACACGCACACACACACAGAAAAAGAGAGAGAGAGAGAGATGGAGAGAGAGTGTGTGTGTGTGTGAGAGAGAGAGAGAGAGAGGTAACAAGATGGTGACAGGAAGACAGTGAGGCGTTTCTAAAGAGAAACTCTGATAAAGGTAAAAAAAAGTGTTCCACTTGTAAATGTTGTCGCTATTCTATTTCTATTTGCCATATTTGTTGTTTTCTGATGATGTGGCCCTGTCCTGGCCGTCGCTCACATCTCATCCTCAGGCTGGTGTGCACGGACACACACTTCAGAATCTCATTTTCTGTGTTTCTCATACACTCCTCATACACGTACCGTACCTGTCAGCTTCACCTTTCTCACCAACATACACACAAAGCCATCTGTGTGCTAATGTCTTGCCCTGATGTGATACAAGGTAACAACAAGGTCATTGTTTGAGATATTAACAAAATAAATGGATGATTTTAGAATTTTATAACACATCTACCTAAATGTTTTGTGGAAAACGACATGACATTCAATCGCTTGCTGGGAATCCTACAGATCAAACCACAAACTGGTTGCAACTGAAATCACCAGATTTTTTATATATATATATATATATATATATATATATATATATATATATATATATATATATATATATATATATATATATATATATA
>MU204326.1:15438560-15547669 GCA_017309775.1 Paedocypris sp. Pulau Singkep | reverse complement strand
TCTCTCTCTCTCTCTCTCTCTCTCTCTCTCTCTCTCTCTCTCTCTCTCTCTCTCTCTCTCTCTCTCTCTCTCCTTTTAGTAAAGTTAAATTATGAAGCTAATTAAGGCTTTTTAATATGGCTGACTGGATAAAATTGGAAGTTAAAATAATTAACTGCATATGAAACTAAAGAGAATGTAACAGCATGTAAAGAGGAAAGAACAAGCAACGCCATTTTTTGCGAATAGAATGTGAAATTACAAGAGAAAAATATACTTTGTTGCGATTTCATGAAACAAAAATGTGTTTACATTGAAAGCTAAATTGTCCCCTATTGTGTAAAATTGTAATTATTGTGCGTCTATAGTAGTGTTGAAAATTGGTTTCACTGTAGCTTCTCGTTGAAAATAATCTAATTGTTATTCAATTGCAAATCATATGCACATAACAGATAGGATTATGTGTTTGCATGGCTGATAGCACAGGTTGTTCACATCAATTGTCATATTTTCTCTCACAGGTTCAATATGGCTTCCTCCTGGCAATCATAAATTCAACTGTAGACACCACATGCTATTTAATATCTTTTACAATTCTCAGCATGCCAGTATCCAAGATGCTGGAGAGGAAGAGGGAGACGATAATGAAAGTTCAGCGGTGAATATATTGAGACTGAGATGCACAACACAGATCATTTCAACATTGCTCACATTTACAACAACAGATACGTAATTGGGTCTTTTCTTTATTTAGCAATCCTATGCTCATTCGCAAACACACACATACACTTATACACAAACCTGCATGCGACACACACACACACACACACACACACACCCCGCCCCCTTGAGCATTCAGTCCATAATAGAGACTCAGAGGGGAAATCTCACCGAGCTGAATTTATCAACTGTGTAATTGATCTATTGTTTGCTCTGACACTCACTTATGCTGTCTGTCTCGTCTGTCTCTCTTCATAGAGAAATGTGTGTGTGTGTATGTCATGCAGACATTACATTTGCTCTTTTGTTCATCATTAATCACGGTTGACTAATTACTCCTTAATAATAATGGGCTTTTCTTTTGCCTATATGGGTAGAGAATGGCACGGCGGCGCAGTGGGTTGTGATGTCGCCTCACAGCAGAAGGACACAGTTTGAAACCAGGTTTGAGTATTTATGTGTAGAGTTTGCATGTTCTCCCCGGGTCTCTGGCTTCCTTCCAAAATCTTGTGCTTCACGTGACTTAACATGTAAGAGTTGCGGAAATAGACCGTATTTACGTGATTATAAGCACCCTGCAAATGTAAGCACTCACTGATTTTTCAGGCACAAAAAAAAATAAATACACACACACATATATATGACGAGTATCATCATGTCAGTTTTATTTGAATAATAGACAACAAAAAGTTGATTCTAGTAGTCAAAATCTCATTTCCCAAGATCATTTGCACCAGTCTCCACATGCGCAAAGCAACTGCGATTACACGATTACACACTGTTAGCACTAAGATAATTTCTTAGTCTGGGCTTGTGCTGTTGTTTGTGTACGATCAAGTGTACGATTTCTGTTTAAATGAGTTTTGATGAGTGTGGTATTTTGTGATGTGCTGTTTGTGATTGTACCCTGGTTAACGTGATCCACGACTGCAGCATGGATCTGGGGGAACAAAGGAGAAAGGGCGTGGCCAATTCCTTACACCTTTTAAAACGTTTTGCTCATGGGTAAAAAGTTTTGCTCAAGCATCATGGGTAGATGAGTTTGGTTATTATTTAGGGGTGTTATCGTTTGAGAATTTGGAATATGGCTTTGTGTGTGTTGGTTTGCTTAATTTTTAAACATTGTGTACTGTACTGGTGTTTGATAATTAGGTTATCTGTACTTTATTTTAATAATGATTAAGTTCATATTTATAAATGTACTGAATTGATTACAGCCACTTCTTCTATGTACCAACTGGACTTTCCCAGGCATATATACTGTAAATCAAGTGAAAGGAGGGCAAAAAAAAGAAAGAGAGGTTCAAAGGTGCTGTACATGCTGCTGTTCTAACTGGTGGAACGAAAAGAGTAAAAAGCAAAGGTGCGATCGACCCCTGCCTTAATGGAACGAATCCTCACATAGTTCCATCCCTGTCCATAGAGTCTACTCAGTGTTGATCATAAAGCAAATGAAAAGACATGAATTTGCATGAAATGACCTTTAACTTGGAGGACTTGTATAAAGGAAGCATAGGCATTCATGAAATCTTGCTTATTAAAGCTGATCTATGCCTGCGCTGGTCATTTTCAGTAAGAAACCAGGGAACGTGGCGCTGGAATCTGTAGCACATTTAGCAGCTTCTATCTTCTCATCTGCAAGCACAATGCAAGACTATAGTAGTAGTATGATAGAGGTAGGTGGCGGTTTCCATTGAATATTCATGAGCACCGTATCCTTTGTTGGATGCTCAGTTGTGTTGTGGCTCTCTCAAGACGTGGACGAAGCCCGAAGCACAGCCCCAGCCAATCTCAAAGGACCAATGGCTCATAGGTAAACAACCAGAAGAAAGGAGTCCTGGTCTCCTTGCGGAGCACTAGGCTTGATGAGAAAATGGGGCAATATAGGTGGTCACCCCTGGTCACATGGCTCCCCAGGGTTCAGATTAACCAGGACGGGTGAGGTGGCGTCCTCATACAGTGCAAAGTACAGGTTTACCGCCCTTACTTCAAAATTCTAAAGAAGACCAGTGCAACCAGTCCTTTGCAAAATGTCAAGCTGAAGAACTATTCTCACCGTAATTGGTCCACAAGATTGGTTTGCAGCAGTAGATCTGAGCTACATATACATCAAACACAAGAAGGGAATCAGACTGTAGCGAATGTGATGTGACTGAAAATTGGTCAAGTCTTCATCTTGGCATTTACACTTTCTGTCTTTTGCACAGCCGATGTACAAGACCTTCCCTGTTTCATTCGTGGATCCAGGGCCTGGGCACACTAATGCAGCCAGGCAAAGTCAAAGAAGCTTTATTGTCATTTCAACTACATACAAGTTACAAGTATTTATATAGCGCTTTTCTAGGTCCCAGACCAACTCAAAGCCTATGAGGAAATTTAGCAATATTTAGTATTGTGACCATTGTTTGTCGGTGTTCAGACTAAGGCTATGACTAGAGAGCAAGCTACAATTGCAACAGTGGCTAGGAAAACAAAACCTCTCTGGTGAGAGGAAATAAACCTAGGGAGAACCAGAACCACTGGTGCCACTGGTCTTTTCTGGCATGCTAACAATACAAAGACAATGGTGATGATGGTTCCGGATGGTGTCTGCCACCTGCAGAAGTGAGGCGGCTCCATCTATACCACCACGACGCAGTGGAACCAGGTCTTGAGAAGGAAACAGGAGAGTGACATCACAGAGACGGTGATTCCGCTAGATGCTCCAAGGAGCCAAGAAACCGAGGGTGAAGTGAAACTCAATCGAAGATGACCCCAAGTAATGTCATCTCAATCCGGGTGGCATACAGCAGAGCAATGCACTATGAAACGAGACAACGTTTCTTCACGACCCGAGTGCTATACAGAACAGACTGGGAGGGACAAAAAAATGGGGTCAAAACATGAGCAACAACAAGACACAAAGACAGGACAGACAAGACACACTCGGACTAATGCACTCCACTAATTTGTGCAAGGATTAGTGGAAAGGAGTGACGTCCATCGAGATGTACGATGTCCTTCTTCAGCATCACTGGATGAAGAGGAGTCTGATGTTCTTCATCAATCAGTCTCCTCAACAGCTCTTAGAAATCAAAAAGGCGAAACAGGTTCACAGAATGTGTCAGTACTCGATACAAAATCCTGTTCTCTTTTCCCTCGAGGAGCGCTGCTTACACCAGCAAACCAAGACACCCCAGAGTTAGATAAATTAGTTTACAGACATGTTGCAGTGTTACTACTACTTTATGATCCTTGATGCATCATGACTTTCCTGTAGCTTAGGTTGTACAACATTGATTTTGCAACACCAATTTTGGTTTGTTTCCAGAGAAAAGAAATAATATTGAACCGTAAAGACTTTTCAATGCACGAATGATACACACAATAATTGTAGTGGGAACACGAGCAATCAATTATGAATCCTTTCTACATTTTCACAAATCATCAGTTTAAATAGTTTTAATTTGAAACTCATTTTCTTAAGTACAGTGTTTCCCTGACTTACAAATGCCTTTGCTAACAAACGTTTTGAGTTAGGAAACATTTCTTTGAAAAAATTTTGTCCTGAGTTTTTTAATAGGAAAGATAAAAAGTTGTAGAGCCAAGAATGTTAGGCGAGTCTTACCTTGAGCTGCTTGTGAAGACCCAACTATTCACAGAGACCTGGTAGCTTGTCCTCCGCTGACCTAGTTCAATAGTGGGGCGCACCTGGATCCTCAAAAATGTTAGAATTGGGTCGATGTCCCAATATATATGGACCTGACTGTATTTCTTAACGTTTGATTCTTTTGTCACTAATCTGATTCCGTACTTTGACGGCCTGGTATCATTTAATCCACGGACCGGTGCCGGCTCTAGAGCATTAGATGCATTCTGGACCAATAAGGAGGATTAGAGAATTAGATGGGAGATGACGTCGCTCTGGACAACTAAGGCAGGAGGAATCTGTCCCCCAGATGGGACAAGATGTCACTCTGCACCGCTAAGGATAGATGGTGTTCCCTGGAACGTAAAATGGGAGATGACATAACTCTGAATCGTTTAGGTTGGGTGGTGTTTCCTGGAATGTTCTGTATTTTTGTAAAAGCACCCAGCTGATTTTTCATGAAATTTCTCATGAAATGCAAAAAAAAACATTTTTACAATTTTTTTTACAATTACGTTAATATTCTCTTAAAAATAATTTTTTTTCTTTATTTAACAAACATAACTTGTGACTCATATAATTTTTATATCGTTTTACTTATATAATAGATAACAAAAAGTGAATTCTAGTGGACAGGTCTTCATTCTTGATTCTTGTCAGACTCCTCACATGCGCAGAGCAATTGTTTTAAGCCCAGATCTGTTTCAAGTCATGTGAAGAGGAAGGATTATTATCCCCGGTGCAGCGACCAAACGTTTTTATTTTGTCTGTTCCATGTTTTTTTTTTCCCTCCTTGCCCGTGTTCTTCATTTTCGACTGTTTCGACTCTTTTGGCGATGACACATTGGACTCTTTGGCAGCCGGTTGCGCTAAGCTAAGCTAAGCTGTCGTGATTTGCAGTCTTATCAAATATGTTTGTTGTAATACAAAATATTGTACTGTATTGAGTTTAATTTTACTTCTTCAGGTGTTATTTTGTCTTTAAGTGTCTAATGTTGCTTTATTTCTGTTATTTCTTATACTGTACTGTATCTGCCTACATTGTTAAACATAGTACACGCGCCGCTGCATAAAGACGGCGCGTTTCCATTTATTAGTGAATGTTTCTGACTAACACTGAAAAATAGAAAAATTTTCAGCAATTGCACAAATGTCATAGAACCATGATTATAATTCATTGTGACTGTTTCTTACCGCTTCGTTCGTACAGTCTGTGACTGTGAAAGAGCTTTATAAATCAAATTGAAATGAATTGACAACTTTTTAAAGCTTTCATTTTATTTGTATGTGAACACCACTATCACTCTTGAATGCAGGAGAAATTAAATTAAAATTTTCTGTGGGAATTAAACTGACATTTGGGTTTACTTCTGGGTTACTTTCGACAATTTCCACACATTCCCCTTGACAATCAAACAGTTGTTAAGAAGAAGACTTTTATCCGGCTGTATTCTGTTTGTATGTGTGAATGCATCCTTGTGGCCGGAAGGGTTTTTTTGTATTATAATATTTCCCCCAACATAAAATGTTGCATTTCCTTAAAGTTGTTACCATGCAACGCTTGTCTGTGCAGACGGTGGTGGAAACAGCCTCCAGCTAATGAGCCGATTGCTTCAGCATTCGTCTAAAAAGCACCAACACCACACATTCCTAATGCTGTCTGACTTTTTCATTTTTGGTTGCCAGTCTTATTCACTAACCGAAGCTTTGAATGACCAAGAGCATTGCAATGTGTCTACTGGCACTTTCAGATTGTGTATGAATGTGAATTACTTATACACACACACACACACACACAAACACACACCATACAAGCTCTAATAGAACGCCACCTCTAGTAGAATGCCCCCTCCACTAGGCCGCCACCCCTTTATATGCATATATTCACATCCTGTGTTCATTGGGGCTTGTGTACCAACACGGGCGGTTGAATTTACTTCTCTTTCGGCTTTTCCCTTATCAAGAATCTCAGTCTATCCTGAGTATCTTCTACTCTGACTCCAGCCAACCTCATGTCTTCTCTTACAACATCCATATATCTCCTCCTTGGTCATCCTGTTGCCCTCTTCCCTGGCAGCTCCATCTCCAACATCCTTCTACCAATATATTCACTACCCCTCCTCTGCACATGTCCGAACCATCTCAGTCTGGCCTCTCTGACTTTGTTGCTAACACCAGTAACGTGAGCTGTTCCTCTGATGTGCTCGTTCCTTATTCTGTCCCACCTCGTCACTCCTAAGGAGAACCTCAACATCTTCATCTCTGCTGCCTCCATCTCTGCCTCCTGTCTCTTTCTCACTGCCACTGTCTCTAACTCATAGAGCAGAGCTGGTCTCACCACTGTCTTGTACACCTTTCCCTTGAGTCTGGCTGACACTCTTCTGTCACACAACACTCCTGACACTCTCCTCCACCCGCTCCACCCTGCCGTCATTCGCCTCTTCACCTCTTTTCCACACTCCCCATCACACTGCACTGTTGATCCCAAGTACTTAAACTCCTGCACCTTCTTCACCTCCACCCCCTGTAACTTCACTCCTCCACCCTGCCCTCTCTCGTTTAGACACACTTTGAATTTTAACAATACATATTGTAATCATTACTCTAATAACAGTGTGTAAGAGTATCTAACACCATGTCATATAATATGAACAGAACCCCATGTGTCTTGACCACTGAAGTGTATTGTGTTGGAAGAACAACTTATTCACATAAGATGCCTCATAGAGCTGCTCACTAATCAATGTCATTGCTTCATGTGAAATTCAAAATGTAAGACGAGTCACAACCCCCGGACGGATGAGCTGAAAATTAGACCACCATGTATACATACGTACATATAAGCAGCATATGTAAGACATAAATATGCATCACACACACACACACACACACACAAATTAGGTTTTAAAACCAACAACCTAACGGGTCTAGCAGACCCATGAACACTAGCCGAGTAACACAAATACTAACATCACACAAGGGTTAATTTATAAAAAATAATGTCTACCTCAATCAAATAATAATTCTGAATAAGACATTTTCTCAAATATGTGTTGTCTGTATGAAAGTTCTGCTATCCAGGTCCAGTGAAAACAAAGCGGTCTCAAATGCGGATTCATCAGAATCATGTTCAGAAAAGAAGTCATAAAATGTACTGTATCACTGATGCTTCTGCTGATAAATTAATGAATCACACTCTACATTGCAGTGACTCAGCAGAATGTCTCTGGGTTCTCTCACATGTTGCGTCATGCTGATGTCTGACTCACGGAACACACTTAGTAGAACGTGTTTCATGAGCTCTAAAGCTCTAAAATGCCAAATTATTTTAAATTAGCTTCTATTTTGTGTTTAACCCTCCTATTATGTTTGGGTCAAATTGACCTGTTTTCAAAGTTTAAAAATATTTTTAAAATACTTACAAGTATATTTTTCACTTTGAAACTACTCCTGCTTGTCTACATGTAAACAAAAAATGGATCCGTTCACATATTTATCACCCCCGCTATCAGTTTTTGTCACAAAGATAATGTTCGGATCAATTTGACGCTTTCGACAAACTGAAAAAAAAAAGACACACTCTCACTCATACACACACACGCACACGCACACACACACACACACACACACACACACACACACACACACAGTTTTGGGGAACGTTTTGGTTTATGACACATATGCATAATAAAAGGCTTCGGGACAAATTGACTCGGGAACAATATTGATGTTCCTCTGGAAAGAACATAACAGAATAGTTAATCTCTTGTTTAACATCCATTAACAGAAATTAAAGAAGTGCCACTTGTAATAGCATTTTATCTTGTTGAATTAAATGTAATTTACATGTGTTTTAGTGTCTTTATGGTTTTCTGTATTTATTTAGTAATATATTTGAAGTCACATACAGAAAGCAATTTCACTTGAGCTTCAGCCCTGACATCTGTTCTGAAACGGAACGCAGTAGTGAAACTGTGTGATCGATTGACTCGCCTCTTCATGCTTGAATGAGTTTTGATAGTGAACAACTGATGTAATCCACTGTTGCACTCCCTGTTCCTTCCAAAGGCCGTAAATTAAACACATAACTTGACCACCTGAGTCAGACGGCCAACAAATAAAGTTCTATTGACGCTTACTAGCAGTTAAAGAAAGTAATTAACCTTGACACTTGAGTTGTACAAGAGAGTAGCAGTGAGTTAAAAGTTTGTGTTGTGTTCATGTTCATACTGAGTAACGCGCAGGATCTGAGCAAATGTTGCTGCAATGCTTTTATGGTCTGTTCCAAAACACAGACATTTGCGTTTATGGATTTGCAGTGAACAGAATTTTGACAGGTCGTAAAATCTCAAGAGTCTTACCAGCAGAAATTACAAGTTGATGGAATCTGTTTCATAATGGCAGTCCATCTATACTATGTAAAAAAATCAATTTAATAAAAAATACTCTAGAATAGTCTATGGAATTCTATAGTATTTAAAATACTCTAGAAAAATAATTTCAAAAGTAAAGGACTCATGACTTAATACATTTACTTTACTTTTCATTACTATTCTATTATGAGTCTTTGGAACCTTTATACATGATTAAGGTTTTTTTTTTCCAAAAAGTTTTAATAGAAAGAGCATCATAAACAGCTGAACCAACATACTGTATATGCTTGAAAGGAAACCATTTTTATCATAATTTTATCATTTTATCATTATAATGATTTTTCAGTGATGCAGTATACACATTTTATTGGTGGACTGGCTTTTATTTTCCCAATTGATCTTGATCTAAGGGTATTTAGTATAAAGTTAAATTGTAATCTGTAAATTTATTTGTAGCTTTTTTGCCGTTTTATTTTTGCAGTTTAATACAATTAGTTCGACAAACCGTTTTTAACCCAACTTTCAGTACACAGAAAATTCAGTTTTTTTTACTGCAGCTAAAATTCCTCTTATTCAAATTAAAGTAATACTAAATGTAACATTTTCTGAAATGCATCTGTAATGTCAGTGAGGCTATAAAAACTTCTCTGTGTGAAGCTTCTTCTCATCCCCACTCAGTGTCACAGTTATATTCCTTGACAATTATGTTTATGTCTCCCTACGTGATTTTAAAGTGGCTGCGTGCCTTTTCTCGTGCTAGATATATAAATGTTTCTGTACATGTTCCTGTTCTTACAAATCTACAAATCTGTGCATCTCAACCTGATCGACTCTCTGACAGTATAATTCTCCACAATTATCTTTCACTGGAAATTTGTGCTTGTTGCAAATGTCACAAACACAACTTGGTGCGTATATTAAATATGAATGCATCTTACATTTTATAAAATATAGCTGCAAGCAGCATTAGAAAGCCTTTTATAATGTGTAATGCAAGGCAGAAGCTAAGCAAAGGCAAAAGCATGAAACCGTTTAAATGATGATGGACCAATCAGTTGAATAAATAATCAGACTCTTGTCTTGACAAATACACAATGTGTATGTTTGAACATTTGTCTTAAGTTTGGAGGGTTTTTGCAGTTGGCATCCCGACAGGAATATCCACCATAGCTGTTGCTTTTGAATTGAATGGTCATTGTTTTACCATAAGTAGAACGTTTCTGAGAATTGGGCAGTACATCCAAGCCGCCTCACAACCACAGACCAAACTTTATTGTTTAGTATGTAACCAGACAAGTCCAGGACATCCACATCATGTTCACATCCAGAATGATCTGAGACCAGCCAATCGGGAAGCTGCTGAAAAAAATCAGTATCATAACCAAAGAAGATCTGCACAAACAATCATCAGCTTGCTTGTCGTCCTCATCAGGGTCTTGACCTGACTCCAGTTTGTTGTCGTAGTCGACTCGATTGAGTAAATGCTGATGGCATCTGGCACGTTGGAGAGATGTTGTATGGTTTTCTGATGTCAATGTTGTGGATCAAGAATGTTGAGAGACAAATGATACCGAGGTTGTAGCTGCAGCCATTTGTGGAGGTGTTCGCTACAGTATTAATGGCATTGCCCTGAAAGAGTGAATAATCTATTTTTTTGGTTTAAACAAGGGCTACCATTTCAATATTTAAAACATTGTCCCCAAATTAAGGCATCAGGGAACTGTGCTTTAACTTGCTCACTTGGAAAGCTAAACTAATTAAAGCTCTTCAAAAAGCCATTGCACAGTTCAGCGGACTGTCCCATAAATCTTTCACAATATAAATAAAGAAATAAATAAATCCCTTAAAGACCAAAGTGCCAGCTTAGGTTTAATTTACCGTAGCTTTAGTTTGCCTACTTTCCTCAGGCTATAGATTCTTAAATCACTGATGCACGCAGAATACTGAGTTGTAAAGGATATTTTACTTTTATTTTAAGCAAAAAAAAAATGTTTAGACATTGATAGATATTAATATGTGTTCCCTGTTCAGGCCAGACAATGTCATCTACACCAGACTCTGTCCTCCATGTTTTTATGGGCCATGCTTTATGCAATCTTGTTGTAAAGAAGCAAAGTAGTGATAAAACCACAAGAACTCATCCAAATAACATAGTGACGGTATAAAACAGGAATAAAGATCACAAATAAACTGTAGTTAGGTAAAATCTTAAACCCCGTTGTTTAAAACAATCGGACTGAATGACTGAAATTTTTCCTGTTTTTTCCAAACTATTTTTCATATTGATCAATACATTAGGGATATTCAGAAATTCACAAATACACTGATTGATAATTATTACGAAGCCTCCACGAAAGATTAAAATCTTTCACCCGTCTAGATAGATCTGACGTGTTTTTGTGATCGACCACTTGGTCCACATAGATGAGTATGGGGTCAGAACCTCGGTGACATAATAAATGTACTATATCAACTCTAAATTGAACTGGAAGCCGTTGTAATGTCTGAACAGTGCAGACGTGATCTGGTTGTTCTGTAGTCGGGAGTCTAATGGAAGTCAAGGTCTTAGAACCAGAAAAAAACGGAGTTACAATCGTCAAAACAAGGGGGGGGGGCATGAACAGGGAAAGACAAGTCACTCTAGGTCTGGAATAAAAATGTTGTATTCCTGGATTCTAGTTCAGTGTGTTGGGTCTTATATTTCGCATATTCCTCTTTATGATTCGGTAAGTGTTTTCCAGGTTAAAGTTCTGGACTCCAGGCTGGCCATTTCTGTACCAAGGTCCTTCTTCTATGCAGTCTGACATTAGATGGCAATTGCCGTAGTATGTGGTCTGGTATGGTCAGGTGGGAAAATGCAGGGTCATCCCTAAAACACAACATCTGGAAGCAAACACATGTCATTCTAGAACTTGGACATATCGTTCAACATACAGCACAGTACCATTCACCTTCAGACATCCAGGCTTCTCTACTAAGCTCATAACAGCTTTGATTGTCATTGATCAGTGTGATCAAATGTTATAGAGTTCAAAATACTTGTACTTTACAAAAAATATTTGTATATTATTGCATTGTATTTTTTTTTGTTTATTGTGTAGTTAACCAACATTTATGGAATCAGGTTTGTGTGTACATTAACACATACACATTATCTTGTCTAGATTAATTCACCACAACTTTACTGTATTAGGCTTGAATCATATTGATTTGATTTCTTATTTATTTATTTTTTCACACAGCAGCTTTGGACGGCCTGTTCCTGTGAAAAGCGCTTTATAAATAAACCAAGCATTTTCCTTACATTTATTTTCACATTCAGTAGACAAGTCTCCTACATAAACATATGATAACCTTTTCTCTTTAAAGAACTTTACAAACTTCAGCACACACTTCTGATATGGCTACAGTGTGAAAAACTCTCCCGAGGACGCACAAAACTCCCTGTCACATGCAAGTAGTCTCAGATAAGCGCACACAAACAAATGTCCCATCTGCACCGTCTGTTCCAGCACAGTCATGTCAGGGCGTCCCAGCAGGCGGCTGCGATGGGCGAATGAGGTGTCAAGGGTTTATAAGTTCAGACTCTAGACTCACAGGTACCATCTCATTTTACTGCGTTCTGCTGAGCTCACCCAAACCCATAAAACCAGTGGCTTTGAATCAGTGTGAGCAGGTTTATTATGGTAGTTAATGACACTGTAGCCTCTTAAAAGAAACACTTTTAAAAGATTTCTCCTCATTGAATGAAGACGATGAGGAGTCAATTGTATAGTTGTTTGTTTGTTTGTTTGTTTTATCACATAGAAAGAAAACGAGGCAGAAAGTAAACAATAACGTCAACTTAGAAATCAATATTTTAAAAAGAATAAAGAAAAAAAGTGCTTGCACATCATGTTGCCAATAAACTGAAAGAAGTTTAAACAAAGCTTTGCCTTAACTTGGTAATTTTACACAAAATGTGTTTCTCTATGACAAAAAAAAAGACTACTGTTATTATACTAACTACTTCAACAAATATACAACAATTGTTTCAAATGTACCATTATTAACAGGTTCTGTGCAATTTAACAGATTTGTCTAGGCTAAGGTGATATAATTGTACTATGAAACAATTGTAATTCAGTCATCGTATGTATCCTTCCTTCATGTCAAAATATTGTGATAATGACTCCAGTGGCCCAATGAATATGTTTTTAATATAAAATGATTATTACAATGCAAAAAATAAATTCCCGACAAGTCAAAAAATATTGAAATGAGACAATAAATCTTGTTTATTTTTTCATACAAGATAAATTAAATAGCTTACAATTTCACATACAAAGAAAAACGTTCTCAGCCCAGATACATTTCACTTGATTTAAGTCTTTTCTCATTTTGTTTTTTACTAACTTTTTACTCATTTTGTTTTTTTATTGTCTTATTTTTTAATGTGCATTTTTTGTCACACTGTATTTTTCAGCCATCCATCCAGTTTCCTTACCGATATTCTAGTTCTGGGTTTTGAGAAGCTGAAGCCAATGTCTGAAGACAAGATACACGCACTGGGATTGGTGGCCAAACATTTATAGAGCGAGAAACACAAACACACACACACGCACACACACCAGTGGTCAAATTTCCAAACTTTTATTTATCTGACCATGTTTTTAGATTATGAAAAGAAAAGTAGAGACCAGGAAGAAACCCAGAGAACACGTCAACTCAGAATCTCAAACATGTCCTTCTCACTACGCCGCGCCACAGTATATTCAAATTGTTAATACTGTGTTCTTTCATAAAAATCCTAGCAATGTTCTGGTGATAATAGCATGTGAAATACAATATATTATTCAGGATGAAATCTGAGTGTTGCCGTGCAGATCAGCAGTGTCTCAGAATAAACTCAGAAGGCTTCTTCATCAGCGGGCGTTTTTCAGCTTGCTGACCCACACACTCCCCGTGACACGGACTTACCTGCGTGCCAGCAGAGTGAAGAGCTTGACAAGCTGCCAGGCACAGACGCTTTTTCGTGGGAATGTAGCTGACACAACGAATCCTCAGGCCAACAGAATCTGAAGCATAGGAAGTCATTCTGTCTCACTGATGTTCAGTTCTTCTCTACAGAACAGGAAATAATGCCTCCAGGGTTGCAGATCCATCGTTCCCACTATTAAGTATTAATGGATGGAAGGATGGATGGTTTGGTGCCATTTAATCCTTGCTTTTGGTATCAGTTATTTTTTATAAGACAGCTATTGCATTAGAAGTATTGGTGCATTTTACATTGTTGAAAAATTGTTACCACTTTTTCTTTACGGCCATAGTAATTACTTTTTTTTACCGATTGTTTTTTGCCAGCGGGAGCAAGATGAGGATTGTCTGTGTAAGAACACTGTCTGTTCAGCATCTGCTTCTTGCCAATTTAGTAGCTTATTGCTTTCTATCGTCTGTAATTGCTTTCATACCCCGTGGATTGAAATTTAGCTTATATTGTTCGCTACCTGTAAACAATGCCCAGATATTATCAACGAACGTGTTGGGGAATAAATCCAGGAAACGAGAGAAAATAATGGATTTAGCTTTTTTTTCTTCATTAAGAAGATCAAATATGAACACTGAATGTTTAATTTTTCAAATCCTACTAACATCTCAATTGCAAAATTTAGTCAAAGATTAGAAAGGAATAAGTCATTTTTAGAGAAGCTCAAGGGTTGAAGGAAGCAAGTTATGAAATCTCTTTTTTCACAGGTACATCAAGATTAACGCTGTCCCTCAATCTTGATATAGACCAGGCCTCATGCGTTTTAATGAGATTTTTTTTTAATGAAAAAAACAGACAGATCTTTGGCATGGAGAAGGATTAGCATGTTGTAGAATGTGATAAGGCCATATCTATTCTGCCAATTGCACAGGTTGGTCCCAATAAGAGCTGATAAAACAAGTGAAAGGAGTTCACACGCACATACACACACACACACACACACACACACACACGTGTGTACGTATATATAACCATTGTTGTTATTGTTATTAATAATAACATGTTAATAATGTTAATAAAATGGTAATAATATTATTAACATGTTTATTTTAATACATTAATTTATTATTTTATATCATTTTAAAAATGTCATTATTTTATTACAATTGATGTTTATTTTCTAGGTGAATATTTTACAGAAAAAGCAAATTTTTGCCCATTTCTGTTTATACCAGCCTTAAAAGGAATCCTAAAAATACATTTAGAGCGAATTACAAATAAATTAATGAAAACAATTATTAAACTGCTATTGTTTTTGTTTGTTGTCTTGTGTTAAAATATTAGCTCAATTAGTTTTAAAACAAACCACTGTTGGCAAATAATTGGTCAAATTTAGCATCTTACAAAGCAAGTAGTAAAATAGTGTATGTAAGAACTGTATGTCATCAAAACAAAGACAAAAAATGTGCCTACAGTAGTTTGAACTTAAAGTAAGTGAAATTGTCAATATGCTCTGCTTTTTACTCTTCCAGTGAAGTGTATAATGTATACACATGGTGAAGTGAACACACACTAACCCGGAGCAGTGGGCAGCCCAGTGTAGTGTCTTGCCCAAGAACACTTAGTAGAACCAGCCGTAGGGGGATTCAAACCTGCAACCTCAAGTCCAAGTCCCCTAGCATTCTAAGTGTCAAGAACTTCAGTGGAGAACAAGATGGGCAAATGCAGGAAACAAAAACTATATATTTGAAGGGAAGTTTCTAAAGGTGACCAAGAGCAACTGTCAAAACTCTAGTGAATGGCTTAGCAAAGTCAGGAATTAGTTTAAACAAAAGCGGTCACTAGCATTTTGCACAGGCCGAGAAAAACAAGTACATAGGAAGAAAAGAAATATCAAAGGAATAATGAAAATTGGAAATGTGGTGTTTAGTCAGATAAGACAAAGATATAGCTTTTTTTAGAGGAAAAATAAATTTAAGAAGCATGGTGATAGTAGCTTCAATGCTGTGGGGATGCTTCAGAACAGAACTGTTGTTAGGGTTAAAGGAATCTCATTAGGGTTATTAAACATTAAAGATTACACAGCCTCCAAAGTGTATTATATCTATTCAATTACTAGAACATAGCACTGATTAAGTTATTTTATTTGTTTTTTTATTTAGTTTATAAATATAAATGTATAGCAATTTATAGCACTTGTTAGGAAATGCATCGGCGTGCTTTTAAAAAAACCATTTGACTACATGGAAATTGACTTTTGTTAAAAGGCAATAGATTTCAGACCTTGAGGAAAGTTCCTTTGCCCCTTGTGAATCACATCGATTGGCTGTTTACTCAGACTCGGTTGTAGCATCTTTAAGTGAAATGTTTAGCTGCACAGATCTCGACATTTAACTGAAACACTAAATGGCTTAACAGTACAGAGCTTTTAGATTACTTCAAAGAACTCTACGCTCTGTCCTATGTTGATCAAATACGTCCTTTCCTCTTTCCTTCTCTCACTCCGGAGGTACTTAAGCTGCCTCCAGGGTCACTGACCTCAGTCTGTCGCTTATTGATTCCTCCAACAATCCAGCCTTTCCCAGTGGGCTGAAATTGAGCAATTATACATCTTTTCTGGTTCGACCTGCCCTTCAATCAGCACCCCAGTCCAGCAGAAAAGGTTCTTACCCTGGTTCAAGCTTGGCTGTGGGCATTGAAGTAGAGAACTGCTTATTACAATGAATTCATGGCTGAAACTGTTCCAATCCTCATCACACAATTTGCTTTCTGGAGAATGTGAAGTTGGAATGTTGGGGATGCTCTGGGTTTTATGTCTTCAGTGCGTCTTATTTCCAAGTTCAATTTCTGAGCATTTGTAAGGCGCTTTTCACATTTTTAACTGTCTCAAAGCGCACAACTGTCTTTTCCTGGCCCTTTAATAGATCATTGTTTCAGTATTTTAAGAGTGAGCCCAGGGAGCCGCCGCACACAGGCTTCGGGTTCCTCATAAACTATAGATGAGAGACAGAGGGCGATGGGAAATACCAAGCTGAGGTTTTTATTCAAGCTCTGCACTTCCAACTGCACTGCAAAAAAAAATCTTGACAAGCCAAAAAATCTTTAAACTACACGATAAATCTTGTTTTTTTTTAATTCTATACAAGATAAATCACTAGCTTAGAATTAAGAGTAATAGATGAATTTGCTTGTTTCAAGAAAATAGGACTTGTTTTAAGCCATAAAAGTTACATTATCTCACCCCATTGGCAGAGAACTTCTCTTGATTTAAGTTTTTTTTACTCATGTTGTTTTTTTATTTTCTTATTTTTAATGTGCATTTTTTGTGTGAGAATCAAAAACTGTTTTATTAACAATTTTAGCATGAGGAGATCATACTTTTTATATTGTAATACATGACTTTATTAGATCATAATTATGATTTTAGATCATATTCTTTTCAAATTACTATCTAGGTGGTTTGGTTTGACTAAGGATATAAATCTGAAAAAGAACCGCGGGATGAAATGAATCTGTTCTGTTATGGTGGTGGTGAATAAAAGATGAACCATTTCTTCTTTCGTCTTTTTTATTGTTCTTTTTTCAAAAAGAATATTTTGCATAATTGCTTCCATTAAGTTCTGGAGAGATCGTTATTCAACTTAGAGATATATTGTTTTATCATAGTATCACTGAAAAATATTATGATAAATTGTATTTTAAAGTTATTTTAAACGGTGAATGAAGGCAGACAAACACATGACCATTTGATAAACCAAGCCAAACTCCATTACCCACAATCCTTTGTCTGTCATCATTAGCCAATACAGTATTAGATTACTTTACTCTCTCTCTCTCTCTCTTTCTCACAATCCTTTCTTTCAACTCTCACTCACTTTCGCTCCCTTTCTCTCTCTAATTTAACTTTATTTCATACATGGATAAAGCTTAAGCAAATATGTTGTTAAAAACACTGTAGTGTTGCTCTTTTATAAAACAAGTATTTAGATTGATTTTGGCTTCCATTAAGGGCACTTAGTGGACTTCTGGTAACCTGTTATTTTTATAATTTTAGTTTTTTTTCCCATTTTACTGCTCAGTTGGCTGAGACGGACTGCCAACAAGAATCGATCAGATTGGGCTATAGTTCTGCTATACTTTGCTGGCCATAACAAAGAAAACTAAAATATGTTAAGAACATGTTTAAAAATGTCCCATATATTGGATGTATGTATTTTGAAAATAATCTCACTCACTAAAATATATTAGTACAATGTTTCACGGATACATTTCTTCACCATATATGGAACACTGTATTTAAAGTCCTTTATTGATGACAGGGGCACAGAGAATGCTGTTGCATTCATTTAAATTTTACTCGTTTTCTCTATGTCTCTTTTTTCTAAATTGTGCACCCGATAGCTTTAAAGATTTGAGCCAACAGATTATCCCCCTCGGCCGCGCCGCAGACTTAGTTTAGTGCGGCCGCCGGCTTCGATATTTGAGAAACGTGAATTTCCGCGTGCGCCGCTTCTCCGCCTCCGTTTTCCACTTCTCTCACATTTTCTATGCACGACTCCTTCAGTAAACTCAAACAGGGGCGCCGCGAATATATAATAGAAAATCGCTTAGCGGACGCGCTCGTGCCGCCCCCCACGTGACATGAAAAAATGCCGCCCTGGGCGACTGCCCCGTTCGCCCATGCCTAGAACCGCCACTGGTCATTCTGTTACGATCCTCTCAGTGTAGGGTGCAGAGAAGCAGAGCCAGGGACCATAGTGGACAAAAACACACATTTAATAACAAAACTCAAATCTAAAATGTTAGGACAAACTCAGGAACAGGCTGGTGGCAGGTGGCAGCTTACATACATGGACTAATGATGAGAACAGATGGAAACCTTGAAGCACATGACTACAAATCCAGGAAGCGAGCAACAAACAGAATCCTGGCCTTTGTGGTTCTTGATCAAGTCCATAATCGTGACACTCAAACTATTACTTCGCATTTTTATTTTTAAAATTGTAATGTCCTTCACTGTTTAATTCCTTTTTGCCTCAACAAATCACCCTCTGCGTGTTATGATTGAACCACCATTTTTTCAATCATTTGGTTTGTTATTTGAACATGTCACATCACTGTCAGAGATTTAGTTAGGAGAAATGAGAAATTTAATGCAAAATCAAAAACCAGATTTTTCAAGTTCAAGTTTATTTATATAGGGCTTTTCTTAGTTCCAGACCAGTGCAAAGTCTCTATGCGGAATTAGGTAAAAAAATTGTGAAAGCAATATTGTAAAGCGATACTGTTCAAGAGATTTCCTGGAAGGCTTGAACATGACAGAGAGAACGACGAGTGAAAAGACTTAACTAATGATAAACGAGATAAACAAATTGTTTAAAAAGAAAATAAAAACTTGCATGAGTTTCAGATAAAACTAAAGTGAAATGGTGATATGCAATATATTGCATTACAATAAAGTTTTACACACACTGTTTTTAACGTAGAATGTAGAAAGAGATTCTGTTCCAATACTGGTTAAACAGAACTTGCCTAGGGCTTATGAGCAAAAACATCATTTGCTAAAAGCGACGTGCTATCATTGAGTAAAACAGCATGGAGGCGTAACGTGTGCAGCAGAAAGGTCACAGCAGAAGAAAGCGATTGAATGTCTATTGATTTTCATTGAATGACAAAGCCCTTCAGGCTCACAGGATTTTTCTTGTCAGTAGATTTCGGAAAACGTGCATATTCAACTTATTTTGCAGTTGTCAATAAAAGGTTTGCACGTACGCCCGCAATCGCACATGTCTGTACACAATACTGACACACCGACAGTCATGCTTTCTAAATTATAATGGACAAACCGATAGTAAACGTGTGTGTGTTTTCTTTTATTTTATGTAAGAAAAGGCCTCCAGCAGGTGATCGTTCTTGTCACTTATGGATTCACCATGGGGGAAGCTTTTAGAATCACATGTGGTTTAACGCCTCAGAGTCGCTGAGATGATAGTTTCCCCGCAGATATGAAATTAAGAAAGTGTTGGAAAAGCCGTGGTCGAATGGCTGTTGCCCCGTCGCCTCTCGCAGCTGTGTGCTGTCATAATCTTCAAAGCTGAAACGGACAAGTGGTCTTCAAAATCCTCCCTGGCCTGCTCAAATGAAGACAAATGGTGGATGGAAAATGTCCTTAAATGTGATGTTTGCTCTCTTAATGATCATGTTTGTCCCCATTGTCTGTGATTGAGTATATTCATTAGCCTTGATGTGCTCTGGCAGCACAACACAAAGGCCTTTGACCAGCTCTGCTGCACGTTAATGGAATCTGAACTGCATTAAAGGTCGAGAAACTGAGAACGACATTAAACTTTATGGAATTGCTTTAGGCAGCAGGTTCCTGGTGTTTTCTTATTGCCACTTTCTTGCGTTTTAATAACACTGAACCGTCATAAGGAAGAAAACTTTCTGTATTAACTGATCACACTGTGAGTACATTACATGTGTGTGCGCACAGGCGTGTTTAGGTGGTGCTATTTGCTTTTTTTACTTTCATTTTAAAAAGCGAAACGAGACAGTATAAATTCAATGTATTTTTCGTTGTCTGCAAACTGAGCCTATAATAATGAGTATTTGTAAGGCGCTTTTCACAGTTTTAACTGTCTCAAAGCGCACGGAAAAGAAAGCTATAGGAAACGAAAATCAATGAGATTTGGAAAAGATGAACGTTTGGCGTCATGTTAATTGATCAAATGTATTGATAACACATAGAACAAGAATTCATTACACTTAACCTCAATACTGTCAATTGCACGTGTAACCTAGCTTAACTGCTTTTTCATCTGTGAAAATACCAGAGAGAGAAAAACACACACACACAGACACACACGTTAGAAGCGTTTTAACTAATTAATCCCCATTTTAACACGTTTTTCAATTTCATTGGCACTTCAGTGCAGTGTCTTGTCACTGTTGATTTTTGCTTACCCATCCATTTTGATTAAATGTTTTTACTTTATTTGTAAATTCTACATTTACTTTTATTTTTTGTGTTTGTGTTTCTATGTGTCATTCTTTTTTCTTGCGAGCAAGTGTAACTGAAAAAGCTAACCCTCCCATGGGTCAATAAAGTATTTTATTAATTCATTATTTAAAAAAAAAAAATAAAAAAAAATAAAAAATAAAATAAAATTATATATATATATATTATATATATATATATATATATATATATATATATATATATATATATATATATATATATATAATTATATATATATATATTGTGAGTTTATTTCTGTCATTTAATACATTTGAAACTACAAAAAGCTTTAAAACTCTTAAATTATCATTCTGCATGTCCCTGACTATAATTGTGTTTCCATTGTTTTACGGTAATTATATTCCGTGTTCATTGACAATTCCAAATTGTATAAAAACGTTAACGTTAACGTCTTGTTAAAAAGCTGTGTAATTTGTTGATATATTTTTTTAAAGTTGTTGTTTATTGGTTTATATAATTTCAATCAAATTTGCTAAAAAACGGCATTAGACTTTTCGGGCGTCAGTTTGTGATTTTGTTCCATAGCAAATCTACTCTTTTGGGCGGTTTTAACAAACAGAAGAAGCCTTCCATCATAATATTCAAGGTGGGCTTCCTGTTGTCTCTGCGTGGTCGTGGAGAGATCTTATTTGCCTGAAGTTCCTTTACGCGTTGTTACTAGGTAACGAAAACGTATTGCTGATTGGGAATTGAAGTCCATCCCCGTCGGTTCTTTCGTTTTGCTTAAGATGGCTTAATCACATTTAAACTACATAACCCAGAGTTCAACGCGCCGCAGTTTAAGCACGTGAGCGCCGTATGATTTTTGCACTGCTTCCTGAATTGCATTGCGAGGCTGTTAAAAACATCACACACTTTACACATTGCTGCTGATTTGCCCCGTACTTTAGTAGAAATGAGAGTTTTATTGTTTTCGCTGTTTATCATTGGAGCATTTGCTGGGAAGTACTCCAAAGAAATGAACGAACAAAAGGCGTCTGGTAAAAGCAACGATCAGGTGGAATTTAGGATTGCAAAGCTCAATCAGGTCTGGGAAAAGTCGATACGAGTAAGCAAACGTTCAATTCTATTCATATATTTGAAGTAAATATCACTGAATACGCCGACTGGTCCAGTACATTGGAATATATTGCCGTTTTTTCTGACATCTCGATATTATTATATTGAATTTGTCGTTTCTTACCTATTCTAGATGCAGCTTTCACCCGTGCGTCTGTCAGAATTACACAGCGATCTGAAAATCCAAGAGAAGGATGAACTTCAGTGGAAAAAAATAAAAGCAGAAGGCTTGGATGAGGATGGAGAGAGGGAGGCCAAAATCAGACGCAATTTTAATAGTAATATTTGTTCATTGTTTTCTCGAGTTCCGTGTAGTCCGTCATATACGTTTGAATTTTAATACACACGGCTTGTACGTTTCCCCCAGTTATTCTGGCAAAATATGGAATGGATGGAAAAAAAGACACCCGGACTTTGGATAGCAATAGACTGAAAGACCACGATGTTAAAGAGGGAGATGTATTTGATGATCCAAAGCTGGACAAGCTGTGGAACAAGGTGAGATATGAGAATGCAACGCAAAACTAGCTTCTGTGGAGCGATGTAGTTAATGGTTTGCAGGTTTACAGACATGTTAACTTGTAAGTTACTGACTTATGTTGTCTGATTGACCTTTCATCACTACAGGCCAAAACCTCTGGAAAATTCTCTGACGAAGAACTCCGGAACCTTCAGCGGGAATTTCAGCACCACAAAGACAAAATAAACGAGTACAACATTGTCATGGACACCATCAGCAGGACTGAAGGTTTGCTCATGTGAAAAGCAGGGTTTTTTTTTGTATCCGAGAATGGTCTTGTTAACTTTAATTATGCAAGATCAGAATTTAAGATGCATTTATGTAAATGTATTAATAAGTCTATTTCTTTCTTTCACTGGTCTTTTTTTCCTCAGAGATCCATAAGAATGTGATCAGTTCTCTGGAGGGAGACGGAAAGGAGCATGTTCTCCATCAAAAACACACAGATCTGAAGCAGAGGATGCGAGATCTTAACCAGGGCTTTGAACGACTGCGCAAGATCTCCCATGAGGGTTACAGCTCTGACAGCGGTGAGTACCTTTGCTAAAATCAAATTAATGTTGCCTCATGATGAGTCTGATGAAGTTTGAAGAGCGTCGTCCTTTCTCTTGCAGATTTTAAGGAGCCCAGAGTCATCGAGCTTTGGGAAATGGCAAAACGATCTAATCTGACTGAGCATGAGCTCGACTCCCTTAAAGTGAGTGCGTCTGCGAGACACAGTCTAGAGTTCACACTCAAAAACTCTTTTATGATTATGATGAAATAATGTTACGCAGACAAGCCACTACCTCACAGATCAAAACTCCTGTAGCCACAATTAATGCCTTTGTTCACATAGTCTCCTACTGCAGCTACAGACAAAATAAAGAATGTTAAAAAAGACATTCATAAAAACATGAATAATAAACTTCAAAATGGCAATATTGTTTAAGATAATTACAACATTTTGTCAAAAGTGCTCCTCTTGTTTCTCAAAAACAGTTACTCTGTCGTAGAGATTATACACGTGCTCCTGTTCGGTGATGCTGCAGGCTCCTCGAATATCGAATCACATTATAGTTTTTGGTAAAATATTCATTTGTGAAATTAAGTTGTGAAACTATTTTTAACAACATATGCATGTATCAAATGTCCCATATGTTGGATTATCGTATATGGAACACTTTATTTATAGTCCTTTTTTGATGACATGGATGCACAGAATGCTGTTGCATACCCTTATTTTTTGCTAATTTTCCCCATTTTATCTCCTTATTATCTCCTTTTTCTAAATTGTGCAATCAACAGCCTTACATATTCAAATCAATGGATAACCCCCCCCACACACCCAAAAATATCAAAGTCAATTTAAAGACACAAACGAAGATGTGTTTGTTTGTTTTTTTTATTTATCATTTGCAATCTTCACATTTTCGTTTGAAACTTTTTTTTTTTTTTGCTTGATGACAAATATTAGTACAGTATGCAGTAAACTGTGTTTAAAATCTTATTTTTGCACAAATTTTCTAAATTATTAGTGACAGAGTACTTAAAGTAGATTAGGCCGTTACTTTATGGTTTCTAATCATCAAAATATTATGAAACTGTCTGTGAAGAAAAGATCCCGAAAGGCGTCTTACAAATAAAATGTCATATTTAAATCTCAATTATTGTTATTATGCTGTCAATCACATTCTCACCAGCCAATCAGAGCAAGGGCCGCTTCCACTTGAAACTTGTGCCAGAAATCCACACGCAATAAAATTAAACTAATGAAAAAATAATTTTGAACGAAAATGCGAAGAAGCATTTTCGTTAGTGTCCTTGAAATTTAGGCTTGATATTTTGACACTAATCTGATTCCATACTCGAAAGAAACAACATCTTTTCAATGTAGTGAGGATGCCTGCCATCTTGATCTGATGACAAATACATTTGATTTTTATCTGCATGGTAACACTGATTGGTTCGTTGCGTTAATGCGAAAATACTTATCCGGATGTGACGCAATAATTCAAAAAGCTTTGAAAGGAAAAGGATCGAGCGTTTATGTTAGATTTGGAGGCTTTTTCTCGTTGAGGATGAGTATCTGATTCAGCCGCGCAGTCGTCAATCTCTCGGATCCGAGGAAGGAGGTGAAGGTGCACAAGAATGATCAACCAGAGTCAGAAGAATTCAGACAATCAGGTTTAATGCATCAGTGTCGTCTCCAACCCTCTTCCCCTAAGCAGGACGTCTTACAGTCTTTATACCCTACTGTACACGTGTCTCAATTACATCAGAGGAAGACAAGACGAAACAGATATCGTCCCACGTCAGAATTTTGATGAGCTGACATCGCTTGACCATAACTTAAGACTGGGGTCAAAGGTGTTAGACACATGAAATCATCAAGGATTACAAGGATCATAAGGGAACACATGTTACATGCAGATACATCAAAGGAATTCTTTAGCTTCATCTAGAAATTACTTAAAAAAATGATTCAATATCTGCTGTTATTCCCTCGGAAGGCAAAACATCTTTTCCCAGAGATGGGGCGAGTGGCCGCGGCACGACACAGACTCCTGTCAGCGTCTTACGAAATACACTCTTAAGAATAAAATCACTTCCAAAGATTAATCATTAAAACATTAAAACTAAATGAATTCTTTCAATATATTCTTTCAGTTTAGAAATATTGAACAAGTATCAAGGACAGAATATAGTTTTATCACGTGTCCGTTTGTGATTCAGATATGTTTAGGCCTTCAGGGACTTTGAAGATCTTTCAAAGGATTTCAAACGAGAAGTGCATGTTGTGATTTTAGTTTCATTCCAAATAGAGCTGCAACTCTCAACTAATCATCGATTACGTAGATACGTCGATCCAAAAAAACATTTGTAGATGCTTGTTCTTTTCATTTTTTCAAGAAAAGAAGCGGGAAACAAGTGGAGCTGACGATGGCAAAAAAAAAATTTAAAGTTTAACATTTCAATTTTCATTAAGACAATCAGTTGTTTACATTGATGCATTGCACATTAAAATATTTGTTTACAGAAAATGCAAGAATTGCACAGGATATACTATGCATGTCTTATTATTTAATAATACGAGTTGTTTTAGTTAGAAGAGAACTGCAAATTTTCCATGTAAATAGGAAAGTATATGTAAATAAAACTAAAATAATGTATTCTGTTCCCAAATGTGCATGTTATTTATTTTTAGTTTTTTAATAATTATAAAAGAAAAGTGATTGTTTGATTTAGGCACTGTGCTTCTATTTCAGTTGTTGATGTTCAAAAAATAATCATATAGAAGATCTGTGTGTGTGTTTCTTTCAATTATTTAAAAACTTAATGTTAAAAGTAAAAAAAAAATTAACAAGCCTCTCACCTGAGCATGTAGTTATGCTACTATTTTGCATTACATTTGTAAATTTTGGAAAATTTTTTTAAATGGACATTTTATTTTGCATATTCATATTTACACTGATGAAGTCACTTTGTTGTTGGCTGAACTTAAATACACTTTACGGGGGAGGGTGGTATAATTAATCGGTTTGAGTGTATGTGTTTATGCGTTTCGTAGTGCCTTTGTTTAAAATAAAAAACAGTGTTAATCAAAAACCAAATGACATGTTTATTTTATTTATATGAACAAATAATTTGGGCAAAAGCAAAATCGTAGATTAATCGGAAAATTAGTCGATTAATTGAAAAAAAAAATTTTTTTTTAAATAATTGTTAGCTCCTAAATGCTTTGGCAATTTCTCCATGGTGGGATTTGCTCTTGATCTGCTGTCATCTATGATTCAGGAGGAACTTGGGCATTTTGAAACCAAGGTGGAGAAGCACCAGCACTACCAGGAGCAGCTGGAACTCTCCCACCAGAAGCTCAAGCACGTGGAGGCGCTGGGAGACAAAGACCACTTCATGAGAAACAAGGAGAAGTACGACACCCTCTCTGAGAAAGCACGCGAGATGGGATACAAGGTATGGTTCTTCTTTTTATCATTTTTAAGTGTTTGGCTGTGTGCACTCTCTAAATCACTTGCTTTTTCTTTTCTCCCTCCTTTAGATGAAGAAACACTTGCAGGACTTGACTAATAAGATTTCCCGAAATGGATTGCAACACAATGAACTCTGAATCACGTTCATTATGGAACGCACTTCTCACTTTTTTGTGGCAATTTAGAACGATTTTCTAGTACAAATTTCTGGAACGTAAAAAGAACGATTTTGTAGAACTTTCTGATGCAAACAGGCCTTTATTCCCTCCATTTGTGTTGCTGTATTTTAGTTTGACGTGTTTTTGCCAACCTGAATTTGTCCTACATTCACATTCAAACTGTGTGCTGTGTATGTTTATGCATATTTAATCATTCACACATAATTAGAAATACACAGCGTGCAGATGGTAGAACATTCCAGACTTAAACATGCACATAAGCCTTACATGGTGTAAATAACTTTTACTTCTGCCTCATCAATTCAGAATCAAATTAAATCTCTTCATGGTTTGGGAAAAATGTTGAACGCTTGACTTTTTTTGTTAATTTCTCCTCAGATTTTAAATGTCACATCCAGAACTTGTATTAATGACTGACAATGTAGAAATACCTTGAAATAAATCATCACCAGTATTGACATTTTGCTATGAAGTGACTTTGCCGCTTGTTTGAGAAGGTCTTTTATTAATATAAGGTTGGCAATTTGTGGGTCATGTCCTTGTATTGTGAAAACGTGTGTAAAGCTTTCAGAAAATTACTGCGACAAACATATTCATAGTCATTTTCTTGTAAAATAAATAAGCAGTATAGATACATAACGTTTGGACCTAGAATAATTAGTTTCCTATTCTTAATGTTATTAAACTGCTTGAGGACCAGAATGAGGAAATCTATTATTTATTCATGATAATGAATTATTAATGGTTAGTATTAAAGAACAACCTGGAAAAAGGAAGTTATTTAATGACATATTATGAACGTATACATGTACAGAACACCATTGGTCATCAAAAGAATTCAATATTTACAAAATGACAACTTGATAAAATAAGCTCATTTTCTAATTCAAGAATAATACTGACGTAACATTCACTGTAAATTTAATACAGTATAACAGCCAATGCATATTAGCGTGATAGTTGCATATTAACTTCTAATACAAGCACAAAAATGATTTTCTAGCATTTTTTTTCCCCATTTCGACCGATCTGCTAAAAGTAAAGTGAGTGGGACTGTCAATATGGCGAACCATATCGAAATGGCTGGTCTGCTTTTAACCCATCCAGGGAAGTGCACAAACACAGGCAAACCCGGAGCAGTGGGCAGCGTAAGCCACGGTAACACAGGAAATGCACCAAAACGTAAGCCCTTAATAAAACACCAATATTTCAAGCATGTATTTGCTTTAATAAACAGCGCTCAGCCCAACGAAGAGATTTCAGACGGAGCTCAGCTCTTCATCTAGAACTCCTCGTACGACGAGTGAGTGGAAGCGAGTGTTCCTCTTCTCTTCTGCAGCTCTTGTAGTCTCTCCTCGCGGCCCTGTGCATGCTTGGCTCCCACTCTCTGAGCCGTCTCCGTCGCCGTGATGTCTATATAGGCATATTTAGTGCTGGAGCAGACTGCTGAGAACAAACACAGCAGCACATTTATAGGAATACATCTGTAACTAGCAAAAAACTCTGTAGAAAAGCACAAAGCTGCAGTACAAAAACTAAACGAAAAAATAGAACAAACATCTATATCTTTATTTCCCCCTTTGTGTGTGTGTGTGTGTTCAAGTTCAAGTTCAAGTTCATTTATATAGCGCTTTTATTAGTCCAAGACCAACGCAAAGACGCTATGTGAAAAAGTCTTAAAAAGAAAAATGTTCATTCTTTACATGAGTTCAAAAAATGTGGGGAAAAAAAAAGAGTCAGTTAAAAAGGAAAATGATATCCATTGTTGAACTTGTGGTGTTAATTGTTGTGTGTGTGTGTGTACACATTTCTTCAGAGGAGCAACCAGTCTGAACAGTCTGTGATTGGTGGGCTGCTGGTTTAGGGGGCGTTTCCTGACGGTTGCCCCTGTGAGATGGACGGATATTCATTCTGTTAATAACGTTCCTTATTAAACGCCAATAGTTTTGTTTTTGGTTGCTTTTTTGCAAATGAAAAATATAATCACCGAAACGTCTCGTACAAACACCTTTAGCTGCCACCATTTCAAAGAGGATTTCAAAACTAGTAAATCAATTTCAATTATTTAATCTATTAAAAAAGTCAGTATAACACTTAAAAATTGCTTTAAAAAAACTACATGTGTTTTATCATGAATAACACGTTTAACACTTAATTATGTTTTCCATTTCATTAAACCTGCCAAGAGTCTGCAATCAATATTCCTCAAACTGGAGCGATTAACCCGTTTACTCAAGCATCTAAACAAGGAAAGTGCCTTTTTTTCCCCAGAATATTGAACAAATAAAGCTGAGGAACTGGAGATGACTGGATTTCCAGGCTCAGGCGTGAATTTGACCCGCATGAGATGAAGTACCTCGGACCGTATGGCTGGACTCTGGACGCTCTTGCAGATCCAGTTCCATGTAGTGCAGCTGTCGTTTGGACGTGGGGCTGATGGGGATGTTGACGTAGTTCTCCACGGGGCAGGTCTGCATGTTTCCCGTGGTACCTGAGAACATTTGCTCATGAAACGCAGTAGACGCTAATAAACTCCAAAACTCCTGTCAATTACCGGACTCTCCGGCTCGGAACGCCAGCCACCTGGACGCGTCGGCCGGGAACGCCATCTGCTCGTAATTGCCTTGTAGATCTGCTTGTCAAGGGAGAACAACAGAAACACGGCAACCTTACATTTAGAAAGCACTTGAAATCTCAGTCCACTTCCAATCAGTGCTGGATTTACCGTATTTATGCAAATATAAGCACCCCCTCATATTTTTCAGGCACAAAATAAAAGCAAATACTGTATTAACGCGACTACAATCAAATAAATTTTTTTTTTTTTCGAATTTTCGACGCTTATAAACTTGGGTGCTTATAATCGCCGATTTCAAATATGCACGTAAATATAAACCCCCATTCTGTCCACATTTCAAGTCAGGAACAATCCCAAATAAACGGAAACACGTCGTCTTTATGCAGCGACATGCAGAGCAAGAGTCGAAACAGTCGAAAATGAAGAACAAAGGCACCCACAATCAAAACGCTCGGTCTGCTAAACATCTCTTCACAGTGTCAGATAAACAGAGAGCTGTTCTGCGCATGAGTGCACTGGAGCAAAGACTATTGGGAAATGAGGTTCTGACCACTAGAATCGACTTTTTGTTATCTGTTATTCCAATGAAACGATATCAAAACAAGTCACATGTTAGGTTTGTTAAAAAAAGAAATTACATTTATTTTTAAGAGAATATTAACGTAATTGAAGCAGAAGTGATGAATCAGAGGGGGGTGCTTATATTCACGTAAATACGATAATAATAAAAAAATAATAATAAAAACATTTCTGGCTAAATACTTCTTGTCGTTCTTTATTTGTTATTGATCATATCAATATTCAAGTGGGTCCGGAAAGATTATTTAAAGAATAAAAAGAATTTGGTTAGTGACCCATATGATTGTTTACTGTTCAAACTTTTTGCAATGTTCAAACATCTACATTTCTATTAATCTTTTCAATCTAGTCATTTATGTTTGTCTGTCTGTCTGTTTTATCTTTTCCTCTTCTCTGCTCCTTAGTAATGAAAGAAATTCAACACTGGCTGCAATACTTGACTTCTAATAAACAAACTAATACCAAACCATCCGGAGTGCAAGAAGATTGGGACGCAAACAGACGGCGAGATACTCACCACACTTCCTGTGAAGAGCTTTCGGCTGTTCAGATCTGCTTCTGGTGTCACATTTGCTCTTCTCCATCTAAACAGAGATCACACTGATGTAAAACTAATCCAGAGCCATGGCAGTTTTGGACTTTACTTTTTTCCATTCAAGGTCAAGAACAGTGATGTGCAACCTCATCTGGCCAGTGAAGTGGCTCGGTCTTTTTTATATACACATTATTATTTTACTCTATATGGAGGACCTGGTGATGATGCCTATAGGCAAAGTATTAGCCCTTTAAAATTGTCTTTAAGAAATGTCTGAAGGTCGTTTCCAAGTGCAAGATATTCTCTTATCATATTTTTATGCTGGACTGTTGCTTTTTATGCAGTGATTTTAAGACATTTGTAAAGTGATGAAGAGCAAAGCTTGGTTGACTTTACAGTGATTTAGTAGACTGTAAAGTAAAGTAAAGTAAAGTAAAGCTAAGTAAAGTCAACCAGGCTTTGATGTTCTCAAATTCCGTGTGTGACAATTCCTGACCCAAACAGCTTCTATCTTAACTAATACTTTACTTTGATGCTTATTATGTTATATCTTTAGAGTCCAACAATTGTTTTTTCATATTATTGTCCCATTTTGGCAACAAGACTAGTTTTACGTTTGATGATATGAAGTTGATATCCAGTGGTCGGGAACTCCGAGAGGTTGCAGGTTCGAATCCCCCTAAAACTTGGGCGAGACGCTGAACCCCACTTGACCCCTGGGTGCCACGGCTCAGGCTGCCCACTGCTCCGGGTTTGTGTGTGTTCACTGTGTGTATGTGACCTTGGATGGGTTAAATGCAGAGCACAAATTTCGAAATGGTCACTAGTGTCCATATTGACAATCACACTTTTAACTTTACACACATACATTTGTGCGTTGTGGCATGTGAAATTCACAGCAAAATCAAGCTTGGCCTCCTGATTATGCATGATAAACTATACATATATAAAAAAACAAGCTAAATTTGCAATATAGAGAATGTTAGTATTGTATAGTTTTAATTTACAATGAAGCATCAAGACTAATCACACAGTCTCTCTGTGTTTGATGCGTTTCCAAGGAGACGTTTGTAGTCAAACAGAACAACCATTCTGTTATTCCCATTGCTTCAATCTATTAATCTTTGTGTGACACGAGTGGATGTTGATGACGCACGTGAATGAATCGTGATCGTTTACTTTACTCTGTCTGATTATGAATGTGTGTGAAGACAAACACGGAGTGTGTGGTACGAGCTGCTGCAGATACTATAAACACGGAGGAAATGCTTTTGAAATGCAGGAAAAGGGAGGTAAAAGATAAGGCGACTTGTGATTCTGACTAATGGTTGTGCAGAAGAGCATCATTGACACGCTCCACAAGGAGGAAAAGTCTCAAAAAGGTAATTGCAAAGGACGGAGAGCGGCATCCCAGAATATTACACGTGTGTTAAGAGGAAGAGAAGTGTGTGTCTGGAGAAAGAGTGCGAAAGATGGCAGAGCCTTGAGAACCACAACACACACACACACACACACACACACACACACACACACACACGTGTCTGTATAGGCCGCAGCTGTAGAAGTGTCTGTGCGGTGGGCTACGAGGAGAAAGTGCTCGTCCATTACAGGACAGAGAATAAGTCCATTTTCAGAACAGAAACTGTATATGTCATGTTGTTTGTATGTGTGTGTGTGTGTGTGTGTGTGCGTGTGTGTGCGTGTTTGTGCGTGTTTGTTTCTGTAATGGTTCTGGGGTTCATGATATTTGTGTGTGTGTGCGTGTGTGTGTGTGTGTGTGTGTGTGTGTGTGTGTGTGCGTATGTGTGTTACTGTAATGCTTTCAAGGGGTCATGTCATCTGCAAGTGTGTATGTGTGTGTTTTTGTAATGATTTGGTGTTGAGGTCATGTGTCACGTCATGTCATCTGCAACGTGTGTTTGCGCGCATGTGTGTGTGTGTGTGTGCGCGTGAGTTTACATAATTGCCAGTCAAAATGATGGCACTACAATTAAACAGTTAATCAAAATAATCAACACATGATAACATTGAAAACGTTGTAACCACCATTAAATTCTGAAGGCAAAAGAGGTTGGAAAAGAGTTGAAGTCTCATTTTCACTATATGGCCACTAGGGGCCATATTAAAACTGCATTGAATCTTCCAGGGTCAATGTGTTGCTCAAGATCATCAGTTGTAGAACCCACCGGACAGGGATTCAAACCTGCAACACCTGAGAGACGAGTTCAACTCCCAACCACTGGACCACAACTTCTCCTGGGAAGACTTTCCCGTACTTAGTTATTATCGTTAAAAAACATTATTGTCGTTGAATCTTTAAAGATGTTATTATCAATTAATCAATTCTTACCAGTCAGAAACAATAATCAGGGTGGAAAGCGTATTAAAAAAAAAAGCTTAAAAGAAACAGTAAATGTTGGTTGCATATTCACCGAATGTGTTTTGGACAATAAAGGCAACAATGGCATGTTCATGTTACGTAATGTTATTAATAATAATAATAATAATAATAATAATAATAATAATAATAATAATAATAAGTATTTGTAAGGCGCTTTTCTCAAAGCGCACAAAGATAAATTACCGCAAAGATCTATTAGATAAATAGATAAATTATTGGGCCCAAAATGATGGATGTGGTCTAATTAACCCAAAATTAATTGACATGTGTACGTATTTGTGTGTGTGTGTGTGTGCTGCCTCTACCATAACCTCTTAGGGTGAAATAATAATGGAATGAATTATTAGGTTTAAAAAAAGCCAGTACAAATGTACTCTGAGAACCTTCTTATCATAAGTAAAAGCTTTGAAAGGTTTGAGCTGTATTGATTTTTGCTGTTTGGTCAAAGCAGGGCATTTTAAAACGTATTATTGCATGCTCAGATCAACAAGGAGCCTGTGGTGAGATGACAAACGCATTGAAGTTCACTCTGCAAAGCGGTTCTGTCTCCCCACATGATGGCTGAGCATGTTCCAGAGACACGGAGTGCTGGGACACCACGGTTTGTCCTGGAATGCTGGACCACGTGATGAGACGAGCATCATGAAGGTCTGATGGACAATACATATTATCCTGGTTTCTAGAAGTTTCGTGTCGCTATCTTCAGAACCGCGTGTCCCCCTTATGACAATTAATATGCAAACTAAAATTCAAATGGCGTTTGTGAATATTCAGCTGTGATGTGATCTGTTGTTTCCCAGCAGGATGATTATAGCCTTCCAAACTAGAGCTGCACAATTTAGCGATAACAAATTGTGATCTCTATTCCACCCACCTTGTGATTTTAGTCTAGAATTTATACTCTTCTGGTCTCGAGATAACACGCACTCCTGTTTTTTATGATGTCAACAGATTTGTGCTCGGGCAACCCGATTTGTGTGCTCAACTTGAGCTGCGCACGATTTGTTGAGTTGTCTGCGTCATTACACCATTAAACCAGAAAAAGCAACATTAGTAAATTTCTATGTAAAGTTTTACGCAAACCAATCACTTAGTAGAAGTCTTAAGTTTAGGTTCAAGTTCAAGTTCTGAGCATTTGTAAGGTGCTTTTCACAGTTTTAGCTGTCTCAAAACGCACTAAACATTACTGTGAGAAAATAATCAAGATTCTTAATTGCCAAATTTTGCTTTGCGCAAATGAATTGTTTTAACATTTCACTTGGTACAATTGAATTGTAGCAAAATTAGCACTTAAAAAATATATAGCAGAACCAACCAATAACTAGAGAATGATGAACCAAAATTTTTAAATGCTGTGTTTTTATTTCTCGGTCAATCAATCTTTGTTCCAAGGGGAATGAGCTCTAAAGGTAGAGAGGGCTCGTTTAGCATGAGAGAGGTAGTGGGATCGACTAACAAAAAGGTTCAGAAAGTACTTTTTTTAAATTGATTTCTAAAAAAATGCTTTTCTTGCTACTAATTTGCTACTACTGTGTCAGTAACTGGTTCTATTGAGATTTAAACTCTGTATTCGCTGTATTCAGAGTCCAGAGCGCTAACCATCACACCATAGAAGCAGGTAAATTGATGTAACAAAACCGTTAAATGTTTTTATTTCTCTGTCAATTCAAACTTTTTTGGGGGAATTAGCTCAAATGCGCTCGCTTAGCACGCGAAAGGTAGCGGGATCAACGCCCGCATTCTCAAATGGTTCTATTCTCAAATCAAATGGTTCTTTTTTTTTTCCAAGACAAAAAGAGTCAGAAGGTACTTTTGAAATCGATTTCTAAAAATGATTTTCTTGCAATTTTTTACTATTGCATCAGTAACTATCACACCGTAGAAGCAGGGAAAAAAATAGTTGTAAATTTCTTTGTAATTTGGATTTAAACGTAAATGTAAACGTATCATGTCTCTCAATTGCCAAATTTTGAATTGTTTTCACGCTTCACTTGGTACAACTGAATGATAGCAAAATTTGCAAAAGTAGCACTTAAAAATATATATAGCAGAACCATCCAAGAACTAGAGATTGATGTACCAAAACAGTTAAATGTTGGGTTTTTAAAAGGGGAACTAGCTTAGCATGCGAGAGGCGGGATCGATGCCCGCATTCTCCAAACCTTCACCTACCAAAAAATTCCAGAATTGTTTATTTTTATTCAACGCAAAAAAATCAAATTTTACCCAGAGTCGTGCAGCTCTATGTCAAACCCTCAGCAAAACAAAACAATGTGATAAAGAAACGTTGTTACCTTCACTCCGCCGCAGTCAGGACAGATGGTGGGCCGCTGCTGTGGGGGGGAGGTGGCGCCTTCAGGTGGCATCACTCCTTGAACACACCAATTAAAACTCCTCGCCGCTGTTTTTTTAGGGGTATTATCCACAGTGACGCCATCTACACATTCAAGCCTCTGCTGTGGAGAAAATGCGGAAACCTGCGGATGAAGCAGGACCTGGCGGGGGACGTCATAATACTGCAGGTGGGCAGAGGTCTGCGTTTCACCAGCTTCTCGGAGTGGGCACGCACACAATCTCAGAGGAATCGTCTGTGCTGACATGTGGTGATGGAAGTTTGGCGGGAGGCTAGCGGAGGATCCAAAGTTCTCCGTCTCTCCATGCACGACGTCAATGCCATCCGTGTAGGACGAGAAGCTCCCGGAGTATGAAGAGTGGCTCCCGGTGGCAATACCACTGTCTGTCGAGTTCTGGCGACCCGCCTCGTGAAGACCTCTGAGGTGAGGTGGTTTAGATGGAGGCCTGAGCCCACCCATCACTGCTCCATACAGACGCTCATCAGTGGACGTGCTGACAGAACAAGCTGCACTTTTGGATCCTGCTGCTCCCTGCAATAGCGATAATGATGGCGGTTCTACTGGGGTTAGGTTCCGGACTTGCTCGGCCCATATTGTGAGGCGACTTCCTGCACTGCTGTCCGAGCGGCTGGTCTCTGAGGACGAGCTGGAGATGCACCGATCATCTCCTCCCAGTGAGGTGCCGTAACTGAAGGTGGAGGCTGAGAAACGGAGAGAGATGAGGAGAGAAGTTACACAATGTGAATGCATGACAGAAAATTAGAGACCAAAGAAGGATGCCACAAGCAAACAAAGTAGGTCTGCCTTTCTTATGGTTGCATTCTAATGTATGAGAGGCACTTTCATGATTGGTAATGTTGCTTTAAAAACGTAGTTACCGTAATATATAGCCAATATTACCACCCTGTGAAAAAACTTTTTTTTTCTTTATTTTTTTTTTATAACGTTTCTGTTTCAATTACAATAATATTCTTTTAAAAATACATTTTTTTTTCTTAATTTAACAAACCTAACTTGTGACTTGTATCATTTTGATATTGCTTTACTTAAATAATAGATAACAAAAAGTCAATTCTAGTGGTTAGGACTTTATTTCCCAAGATCCTTTGCTCCAGTCATGGGCAGAGAAATTCTTTCTAGCTCATGGCTGTTTCAAGATCTCTGTTTATTCGACGCCATAGCGAAGGTTTTTTTTTTTATCCCCGGTACAGCGACTGAGCGTTTTGATTGTGTCTGTTCCTTGGAATTTTTTTTTTCTCCTCGCCCATGTTCTTTTTTTTTAACCGTTTCAACTCTTTCTGCGATTACACATTGGACTCATTTGCTAAGCTAAGCTACTCGGTCGTGGTTCGTAGTCTGTGTTTGTTGTATAATAAATTATTGTACAGTATTTAGTTTATTCTTACTTCTTCTAGTGTTATTGTGTAACTCTTTGGCTCATTTAATCGAAGCCAATCAACATGTTTTCAGTCAAACCACGTTCACAGACACACAAACCACTAGTTACAACCAAGAGAAAAACAGTGCTTTGTTGATCACAATTATAGTAACGCCACATTTTAAATGTAATGTAAAAGTAATTACATTAGATGACTTTTTACTGAAAAAAGTAACACTGTTTATTCTGTTTATATATCATGATATCACGTGTTTATGTGTGAGCTTGTGACTGATTTTAAAGCACATGTGGCATTCCAAGCATATACCAAGTGTTGTTAAAATCAATAGAGAGCAAGATTTACATTAGTTATAGTAAAACTGTACCTCAGTGAGTAGGAGCTACCAACACATTTTTACAAAACAAATTTTCGGAATAACCACTTCATTTAGTGAATTCCTCCAGATTTTATTTTACAGTCAATTTTATGAAATTAGAATCGGAAATTTAAAAGCAATTCAATGCATAATGCAATGCATAATGTGCAAATGTGCATAATTTGAGTCTGACCAAATCGCGAACTAGAAACAAACTAGATAAATGTGAATTTATTGAGTGAGTATCAAGGTTCAGTAAAAAAGGTGAAAAAAAAATCAATGATTGACGGTACATGACCCCATCAAATTGCGTAGGGAAAAATACATGTTAAAAGGGTAAATATGACACATTCAGTCAATTATAAACTCTCTTATGGTTAAATGCCTGTTATTTATTTTTACTGCATATGGTTCATATAACGATTGTTTGTTCAGTTTTATAATTATCAGTTTTAATTCTTAAATACTGTACATATGTGGTATTATTCTTCAATGGTTAAATGCACATTTTTATATTTATATTTTATATTGCTTGCATAATTATATTTGGGTTACGGATAGCATTTATTTAAATGTGAACTTTTGTCTACATAATTAGCATTCTCTTTGTTTTGACAAACTTCATGCAGTTCTTAGGTTCTTTTATTGTTAAATGTGTGTACATTTTGTGTATGCATAATTGTAATCATTCTATGTTGCAGTACTGTACTGTATAAACACGAATGACAAGTAAATAAAGAAACATTTCACTTACTACTTGAAAGATTTTTTTCTAAAAACTATTTTTTGGTTTATTTTTCTGTTGCATCCATTAATCCAAAAGAAAGAGAAAAAGTGAAAACAAGAAAAAAACAAAAACAAAAACAAAATTATTTGGTGCACATTGTACTATTCAAAACAAATAGCTTTGCCTTTGCATATGTTTAGCATCTGCTTTTCAAGGTTCATTGGTTTTAGTGATTTCATGCGGAAATGTTTCTGCAATCACCATAGATACATGTATGACGACTGCAAAAAAAATGTATACACAACCTTAAAATGTAGTAACTAGCACGTTTAAAACAACAAAAGCAAAGCAGTGCCTTTGTTGTGTACGTTTAGAAGCGTTTGCTTCTAATGATGCCTTCTCAAGGCCAGGAAAGAATCGTTTCAAGATAACAAAAGACCCTGCCCTTTCTTTAGTTTCTTGTCAGGGTTTTATTCATGACAAACATCACACAGACTGCATATTAACGTTGAAATGGCTTCCCCGGTGTGTATTTTTCATGCATGCGTGTTTAATGCATTACCTGCACTGCTGTGGTGGCTGCAGACAGACAGCATACTGAGTCGCTTCTCTAGTTCACTGGCTTCCTGGCTAATCCTGTCCTCGGGCGATGATGGGTTAGCACTGGGGTCTATGGAAAACCAGTCTCATGAAATTGTAATTATTAAACCCAAACATTCATCACAGATGTGCACCTACATATATCGTCATAAGCACACAAATTGCAAGCTTGCGTCTGACAGAAGTGATTTGTCTTGGAGTATTAAGTCACAAATAATCAATCACTCCGGTATCACTGTCTCTACTGGGAGAATTACAGGAGCCACTAGCTACATTTATCAAATTGTAACGTTACGTCACATACACAGGCCCCAGGACGTTTCTACACTGGCTTTCTCACTCCATGACGGTCTTTTTCTCCTCAGAAAAATTTATGGAAAACACAGATTTACTTTCTTCCCCCCCTCTGCTTTTCCTTAACTGAATTGTAACTCATTTCTCTCTCTCTCTGTCTCTCTCTCTCTCGAAAATTCGCTGAAAACATCTACAGAAAAAAAGAAGATATAAAAGTATAATAAACCATGAAATTATTAATAAAGAAGGAACGTATTCTGCTTTAATTTCACCAATCTAGTGTAATATGGGCAATTGGATCACCTTTTTCATTTTTATCATAAAATTAAACCATTACATTTGAATGTACATTTATAACAAAATCAAATACGCAGATAAAAATTGATGAAAGTAAGAATTAGAGATGTTCTCATGTCACGGAACATCACACATTCAATGATGCTCTAAAAGTCTGTGTTTACTCATATTTTAATAGAACTCCTGTTGAAATACATGAGGAAAAGTTCACTCTGGTTCATTTAAAACACATTGCTGAGTGTGTCGAGAAAAGTGCTGAAGTAGCATTTACGTTTGCATATTTAAATAGATCGTTATAAAATGTATCTAGTGCTCGGTGATATTTTTCTGCATAATATACACATCACAGGCAAGATGCAGAGAAGTATGCAACTTCTTTGTTAAGATTTTACCACACTGTGCCTGGTAAATTACTAAATGTGTGTAATGTATACATCTGATTATGTCAGTCCTCCTAAAATAGTAGAGAGTGAGCCGAAACCAAGCCAGTGATCCCCCGGGACCCCAGCAGACCCCAGAAAACATGGGTTTGTGCCTCTAGAATAAAGTGTAAATGCACTAGGTGGCAGTAGCGTGTCTGTTGTGCACTGCACGTTGCTGTAGGACAGAGGTATTTAAATAAAATGTAAAGGGGTTTAAGAGACAGACAATAGAGAGGCAAAAGTTGGGATGGGTGAGACAGAAAAAGGAAGAAAATAAATACAAAAACGTCTGACCAAGAAAAGAAAATTGGACAGCAAAAAAAGTTTTTCATCACGTTCAAGTTCAAGTTCACGTTCTACACATTTGTAATGCGCTTTTCATAGTTTTAACTCTCAAAGCGCATGTGTGAATATGTAAGAGGATTGTTGCTTTTTATTCATCAGTATTTGGTGTTAAAAATATGGCCACTATGACTATCATCCCAGATTGATTCCTTTTTATTCATATTACGCACTGTGAGACTAAACCAGTGTGTGTCTGGTATGCTTCGGAAACGGAAAAACGGATTTTTTTTTTTAACATATCACACTAATTGAACAGTTTTAAAGGTTCATATTCTTTATAAGTTAAAACCTTTGAGTCTAGATGTAAAAGGGGGTCAGGTTAACATTGAAAACATTGTAAATATATGCTGCATTTGATGTTACATAACAATACATTTGTGTGTGTGTGTGTGTGTGTGTGTGTATTGTGGAACTGGACCGCTTTTAATTTTAGTTGAATATCTCTGGTGTAGACGCTCGTGAGTCTACAAATGTAACATTAAAACAAAAACGTAAAACTAAAAACATTTGAAAGTTCAACAAAGCCTGTTTAACGTTTGGCTTAACTACAGTGGCTACAGTGGAAGACGAGAGAAGATATCAATATCAGGCAAAGTGATCCACAGTCGATTCTTTTGCACCAATGTTGAAAAGGTTTTTCTTGTTTTGAGCTGACCTAAAGTTCTTTCTTTTTTCTCCAATCTCCAATGTAAATGTAATCGTATGTAGACTAAATTTACGACAAATATAACTAGTGAAGTCTCCACCAATATAAAATACTAATTACAATGTGTACATGGGGTGGGGGGTGAAAAGTTTTTTTTTTCCCTGGGAGTCTGTAACAAAAAAAGTTTTGTGAAGCTTTGGATGATGTGATAAATTTCACGTTTTATGTATGTTTCATGACAATTGCATGTTTTGTAGATTTATCTTTAAAATCCAGAGACAAAAATAGAACAAACTGCAGAAATACATCAGAATTCACATAAAAACCTTTCACCTCATTACTTCTTTCATTCAGTTTTCTTCAAAACAACATTTCAAATTGAATTGTTTCAAAATGATAATGAGCAGCTGATTCTACATCTAGATTTTACAAGATAACGTATAGGTTTTTTTCCCCCCACAATCTTTCTGACAGCGAGGTTTCGGTTCACACGCTCGGTGTCTGTGACCTTTTACCTAGACGTTTTAATTTTAGCTCAAGATCACTGGCTTTCGAACTCAATTAAACCATGTGGAGGTTTGATCTATAAAGCTATATGTCAGAAGCACTAATGTTTAACATGCAGTTATGCACGAGCGATCCATATGTAAAAGATCAATAAGTTAAAGCGGACACTGAATTACCACATATGTTCTTTTAATTTCTCTATATGGAAACAGAGCTGGAAACAGAACTGGGCTGAACAGTAATTAAATATAAATGTATTGCATTGCTAAAATTAGAGTTCTGGTTTAGTTTGAGTTTATTTATCTAGACTAGACCTACATGCCTAGATTATTAGCTGTGTCTATATATATATATATATATATATATATATATATATATATATATATATATATATATATATATATAACCAAAAAAAGCATTTTATGAATGCAACGTCAACTTTTGTGTACATATACTTTACATATGCAAGTTGTACACTTGAAGTTTGGTGTAAGATGTAAACATACTTATTTGAGGGATTATTCACTTCAATACTTAAATATTTGTAACAGTCTTAAACATAATAGAATATTAAAATATGAACTGTTTCTGATTATGTATGTTTTCATAACAAACCACTTTTTTTTATTATGTAAAAATGTATGTTGTCAGTTTTGTGTCTAATTATTTTCTATTTCATATTTTTCTTGTAATTTTTGCAACAAGAGGGAGGAAAAGACAAAGTCAGACCACATCCAATTTCTTGTTTTATAAATCTTTAAACTTGGTCAATAAAGCAGGCCAAACATTTTGTAAAAGTATTAATATTTTTTACTTTTAAATGAGATCAAAATGTTGTTAAAACAGGTTGCCATGTCTAAACGGATTACAGAGCTACACTATTAGCGCTAGCCACAGTAACACGTCTCTGGGACAGTGTGGAGACTCAGAAACCCAATGAAAGAGGAGAAAGACATGAAGAAAGAGAGGCAAACTTGACACCACATTTCAGTCATACCCAAAAAGAGACACGCAAATGCACACGCAGCTGACGTCTCACTGCACTTCACACGCACAGAGCTGATTCCTCGGACCTGGGCTGGGACTTTACATCACGTATCCAATATCCAAACTCACCTGGCAAGACTGGCCGCAGTCCAAACGGCTGCCTGCTGGGCGACATGCCACGCACGATGCAGTCAAACAAAAAACTGATCTGTTCCCCATCAGCACACGCAAGAAAAAACACACCAGCCCCTACGGAGACACACACAAACACAACATTGACTTAGAGTCTTGAACTTGCTCAAAATTAGGTTCATGTTATTATGGTTTTCGTTTTGGTAGACGCCTTATTTGCTCTTATAATATGAAAAAGAACATTCAACAAAGCACACGCTGGCATACTGAAAGATTCTTTTCTCTGTGATGAATCTCATCTGCACACGTAATCTTTTAGATGTGTGTATCACACTACGAATATCAAACTAGTTATAGGCAATAAACCCAGCAAGCTACACAGTACTGTATGTTGTGCAACGTCTCTTATAGAAGAAGTTGTAGAACAAATTTTAGCAGGGAAAAAATTCACAATAATACTGCTTGGTTATTTTGGACTTGGAGTAAATGGTTACTGTCAAATAATTACTTACCACAACTAAAAAAAAAGAGAAATTAAATATGTGATGAAGTTTATTCTAATGGTAGACGCATTGTAAAGAAAGACAGTCTTCAGCAGTTTTAGTGCATTGACCATGGATAAAAGTTGCGATCAGTGATGATTACTTTATTCAAAATGTAATTTATGTAAATGTATTGAATCAGTTATTTAGGACAAAATAATGCACGCAAAATGATGAATAACAGTTCCAGACAACAACACAAAAAATATATATTTTATCAATCCTTACAACATTTTTTCAATCCTCACAACATCTTAAAATCTTAATGTACAAGTTTTGAAAGTGAAAGCCCATTTTTAAACAGAATAAAGTTGGATCTGCCACCAGAAGGTTGCGGGTTCAAATCTCTTAGGTTCAGGGAACTTGAACTAATAGATATGAGTGTCCACTGGCAAGACACTGACCCCAACATGCTCCACGTCACCATGGCTTATGACTGTGTGTGTGTGTGTGTGTGTGTGTGTGTGTGTGTGTGTGTGTGTAGCTTCACTGAATGTCAACATGGTCCCTAGTGGCCACATTGACACAAATCTTCATATTCACAAAATACACTGCTCGTATTCACACCACCTCGTACCATCTTCATATTAGTTATAATAGCATACTAGTTAACAAGTTACAAAGTATCTAAAGAACTAAAATGAGATTAAATACAAATAAAATACACATATCAGATCAATCATGAAGAAAACCAAAGTGGCCAAAATGTACTCTATCGTTCAAAAGTTTGGGGTCAATTAGACAATTTTGTGTGTTCCATGAAAAGTCACACTTTATTTTCTAAGAACAAGGATAGACTGTCAAGTTTTACAAAAGGTCTCTCTTACTGGCTATTTTGAGCATTTGACTGACTCACAAATGTGATGCTCCAGATTCTCAACCTGCTGAAAGGAAGGTCAGTTTTATAGCTTCTTTAACCAGCTAAACAGTTTCCAGCAGTGCTTACATGATCAAACAAGGGGTTTACAATCATCCATTATCCTTCTGACACAATTAGCAAACACATTGTACCATTAAAACACATCAGTGACAGTTGCTGGAAATGGTCCTCTATACACTTGAAATTAAATGATCAATATTATACTGAAAATGTCTTGCAGATGTACTGTATTCTTGTTTTATTATTATTATTATTATTATTATTATTATTATTATTATTATTATTATTATAGTTCTCTTTTGTGTGAGCAACTATGACGGGAAAAGCAGTTTCCCCCCGGGTATAAATAAAGTTTTTTTTAATTCGAATATTGCTTGAATATTTACCACATTAGCAATGTACAGAGTGTATTTCTGATTAGTTTAAAGTTATTTTCAATGACAAAAACGTGCTTATCTCTCTACAATTTAGACTCTACAATTTGAATTTAAATTTAAACTGGTGACTATCTATGCTTATGACGGGCAGTGCTACTTCTTATGTTCATTTATGGTCTGTGTTTGTTTGTTTATTATGATGTGTGCAGTGCGTTATGGTGATGTTTGTTTATTTATTTGTTTGGATTTGTTGTTGCTGTTGTGACGTGAAATTTCCCCACTGTGGGACTAATAAAGGATTTTTCAATTCAATTCAATTCAATTCAATTTTCTTTCAAAAATAAGGACATTTCAAAGTGACCCCAAACTTTTGAACGTTAGAGCTTGGAACAAAAAAAGCCACGATTCATCTACAGTAAGAAATAATGAGAAAAGAGACATTAGTGGTTGTAAATATAGTGCGGTCAGTGTGGAGACTACGAGCAGTACAGCAGTGACAGACCTTAGCAAAAATAACCACAACAGCCCGAGCTCCTGGGTTCATAATTCACAAACACACTGCCAGACTATTATTACTTCAAACAGGCCACCAAACGCACGACTACTTTCCTGTTTCAATAATATGTAACAGACGTACACATGAAAAAATTGCCATGTGAAAAAAAGGCACCTTAAAATTACACATGATCAAAAACTACACCATGTTGCTACAGTATATACACATAAATTGTGCTGCATGCATGAGTTTGCAAACATAAAAGTATAAATACATGAAATAACTTATAATAGATGGATAAGACTTAATTAATCGCACATGGGGGACATTTTGGACTTTGGTAATACTTTCACTATCAAAAAGTTTACCAAGAAAAGATTTGGTTATACTCAGTTGCTCAAATAGTCAACCAAATCAGACTCGGAGCAGTCAAAAACTAAATGAACACTCATACAGCCGCATTAGACAGTTCCATCTGTATAAAAGTGTTTTATAAATTAAATCAAATTAATTAATCTCAGTTAACAACTTAGCGATTAGTCCATATTTAAACTGACATTCGACATTTGCGCAAATACAATAATGCATTATTGTTTTAATAATGTTTTCTGTCATGTAAATTATTACAATAAATGTAACGTAAATAAACATTTTGAAGACTGACGTGCAGTAAAGCGAATCTTGCACTTAAGCGACTTGCACTTACCCAGAGTCGACTGTATATATATATATTTTAATTCTGCATATCAGACTGTTAATAAACTCATCCTATTAAAACATTTAATGAGTGTTTGGTGGACCTTGTTATTAAAACAGTGCCTTGAAACTCATTTTGTAAGACATTTTTCATTGTTATTGGCTGGAGGGCAACTTCTGGAATGACAGTGGGGAAAACAGTGATTTAAAACCAGTCTGTTGATAAACTGAGCCAGGGAACACACTCGGCTCGGAGAATGAGAGGAGACAGTCGACACGCTCGCTAATTGCACTGCCAGTTTGTGTCGTGTCATCGCGTGCGGCCTGTGACACCGAGTCGGGCTTGAAACAGAACAAGTCTGTATTTCTGACTTAATTCACTCTTTACCCGAGCAAGTCATCCTCTGAGTTTCACTAATGACAGCGAGAAGAACACGACCTCTGTTTTCCAGACGCCGGGGAAAGCTTGTGGCTGTCAACCTGTAATGAGGAGTGTCACTGCTTTACAGGTTCCTGGGACTCTGTCAACGTCTTCACTGATCATTTCTGCTTCACGCCGCCTCTCTTTCTCATAAATAACCATCTATCCATCCCTGATCTATCTCAATATATCCCTCCAATGCATCTCACATACAGCTTTTTCAACTCTCTCTCACTCAGTGTCGCTCGCTCGTTGTCACTCTGTCTTTCATATCTGCCGCACACACAGTCTGTCTCTTCGATTTCATTTTACAATGAAAAATAATCACCATTTGCATTGACATAAGGTAAATTACGTGAAAAGTACCGCATTGATGCACATATAAGCACCGTGCGAATATAAGCACCAAGCTGATTTTCAGGCACAAAATTAAATATATGTATTTTTTATTGACGTTTCTGGTTCAATTATGTTAATACTCTCTTAAAAACATACTTTTTTCTTTATTTAACAAACCTAACTTGTGACTTGTATCATTTTTATATCGTTTATTTGAATAATAGATAACAAAAAGTCTATTCTAGTGGTCAGTTAATTTCCCAAGATTCTTTGCTCTGCAGCGACCGAGTTTTACGCGCATATTTGGAATCGGCGATTAAAAGCACCCCTCAAGTTTTTGAGCGTCAAAATTTGAATAAAAGGGGGCTTATATTTGCGTATATATGGTATTCATCTAGATTGTGTGTATTTGAAATATATAAGGATTTATATTAATTAAGTGTTTAGTCAAATGGTTCTATATGAATAAAGCTGCAATCCATAAATGATACTATATTGGTTGTGGCATCCAATCATTTTTCTAAGACTGCAGATACACCAGCAGGAGTTTGTAATTTGACTATTTATTATTATATATTTTAAATACGCAATAAATGAGTTCAATCATTCATATTTATAATAAAATACAGCATGCATATAGTAATCATGTGTTATTTTTAGGATTGAGAGTTACTTTATTGGACTATTTTTCTCTAATCCAGTTGTGATATGTTTGATTAGATTTGGTATTAAATGGTTAAAAAAATAAATGGTTAATTTTGTTGGCTTTATATATTTAAATTTAATAATGCATATTTTCTAAATGAGGCACATTCAACAAACTTAACAATACATTAATATTGATTGTTTAAATATATTAAAAGAAATAATTGTCGCAACTTATGCCAGCTGACTAGGGGACAAATAGACAATTATGACAAACACACACACATACACACACACACACACACACACACACACACACACACACACACACACACACACACACACACACACACACACACACACACACATTCCAAAAAATATCCTGACAAAAAAGAAGGAAAAACAACTCCCTCTCAGGATATGACTAAGAGTGTAAAGAAATTCGGCCCAAGAACTCAAGCTGAAGAACAGCTGCAGATGGATTTGGACAAGCAGCTGGTACATTTTACTGTCCTCACGCAACTGTGTGGCACGTTAGCACAAGGGTGTATGTGGGAGGACAATAGTAATGTGTCTAATTGATTCATGTGAGAAGTGTTGTGTGTGTGTGTGTGTGTGTGTGTGTGTGTGAGAGAGAGAGAGAGAGATGAACGCATTACATTTTTACCACTTATCACGTCTAGGAAAACAGACAGATGAAGTAAGCCCTTTTGCAATTAGTTGTAAAGGACTTCATCCCAATAAATAAATATGAAAATTGTCAAAAATCTATGTAATACAGTGGTGACGCACAAATTAACCCTGCTGTTTTGTTAAATTTTGTTTGCAGAGCCACATTTTACGTAATTTTTTATGTAATCCTTCTAATCCGCGCCTTGACTTTGTGAATTAAAGCAAAAAATATATATAAATCGTAAAATATTGGTAATAAATTTAATAAAACACATGTTGCATAGCAGTTTTTCTTTAGTTTTTTTTTTGTTAGTTCTTTGACAGTTGTTGATAACGGTACAAAATATAATGATACAGCAGACGATCTCACATGAATAGTTACCTATATCTTGAAATTATATCATACAAATCCTTGAGATTTTCTTAATTACAGAAATTACTGAAATCTCATGAATTTGCATGATGTAATTTCATGATGGTGGCTTTATTTAGCCACACTGACGCAGACAGGTGATAAAAAAAAAACATTGCCATTCCAGGAGAATATGTATATCTAACTCATTGTACTCAGTCTCTCTCTCTCTCTCTCTCTCTCTCTCTCTCTCTCTCTCTCTCTCTCTCTCTCTCTCTCTCTCTCTCTCTCTCTCTCTCTCTCTCTCTCTCTCTCTCTCAAGTCAATGTATCTCTTTCTTCTTTAATCTCTCAGATTAACATAAATCTGACTCGGTCTCTCTCATATCCATCTCACACAGTGTCTCTTTCTCTCATATAACTAATCGATTACTACACGACAGTATAGATCCTCCTCAATAGCTAAACTGACATAACATGAGATGAAGGAGTGACTAGAAATTATGGGAGAAAGAGAGAAGAACTTACAGTAACCACATCGTGTCCCACCCTCAAAGACAAATCCATTAGGAACGGCACCGTAGCGCCTGAGGTCAGACAGTTTCCATTGACCGATGACCACTGGAGGCAGATCTCTGGCGATAACCAGTAAATTATTGCACAGATGCAGGGCGGCAGAACCACTTTCCAATTTAGTGCCTGGTTGGACGTTGACGTTGAATCTGTGAACTGAAGAAAGCAGAGCTTAAAATTGTGACTAAAAGTGTATTACTTACATTTTAAGCATAACATTCAAACAAGAGGAATATTCACAAATAAATGCTAATTTTTGCTTGTTTGGCTAAGATGTTTACATTTCAAGTTGTTGTCAATTCCGAATGATGGTTGTTTTTTTATTATCTTTCAAAACACATAAGCAATTGCACAGTGGTGTGTTCATTTAAAATGCGATGCATCATTTATGGGCCTGATTAACCTGGAAAGACGTTAATATAGACTCGAAATCATTAAAACACTACCTCAATTAATCATAATTACGACAAGTAATCAATATTTTCAAGTAAGCATAATTAATGATACCTTGTGTGTGTGTGTGTGTGTGTGCGCGCGTGCAAGCACGCATTTAGAATTGGTAATGAGATTAGCGATTCTCATTTCACAATTTAATTTAATTTATTTTAATAAATGAACTTGTCATTTATAATATACATTAACACACAAACCCAACATCCACCATTAGACAAGTGGCACATTATAATCTCACATCTATTAACAATTTTCTTAAGGTAGACAGTCGCCACCTCATCGATCACTTGAGTTTGTACAGGACGGTCCGTTAAATCAGTTTAGAAGATAACTTATAAGAGAAGCAGAGCAGAACGAGACATCGGCTTTTCCCTATGCCAGACTCTTTCCAACCGCTGACTGACTGCCAACATGCCGTTTGAAAATCAACAGACGGTGTTATAAGAATATAAATATTAATAGAAATAAATACATTTAAAAACCATAAATAAAAGAAATGTACTGAAAATTAATAGAGGCATTTTTTCATGACATTAAAAATATAATTGTATTTATTCTGCATATTACAGAATTCAGTAATTAATTTGAAGCCTCAGCAATTCACAAATAAAGCTTTTTACAAATGCAAATGTACTACTAAGTCAGAAGGCTTGATTTTATAAAATTGTTCGCCTTTTACATGAAGAGAGTGCTCTCTGCGTTGGTCTGGGGCTAATAAAAGCGCTCTATAAATAAACTTGAACTTGAACTCTCTTTAAAAAGAAAATACTCATATCGGAAATTCTTCGAGCACAAAGATACTGTCAAAAACACTTTAATTTCACAGGCTTTTGCAATCAAGTAAAATGTAATTAATTCCACATATTTGCCATTTATGCTGTAATCTCTCAAAATCCAGTTTACGGAATGATGTGTGAGCATTTGTATTACCTGCGACCTTGATGCATTTCAACAATGGCTTTGTGCTCTGTGCTTTGTGCATGTAATTCACATCTCGTGTGTTAGGTATTTTTGAAAAAACAAGCTTTGTGGGTTAAATCCTACTCACAGATTAATATTTTGCTTGATGTTTGAATGGTTTTAATGGCACACAAATACACTGATTAGCGCATAGTTATTTTTAATATCATTTATATTGGAAGCAACAGTGCAACAGGAAATATTTCAAGATTTTGTTCTTTACATTTTATTTTTAGTACTTTTCTCTTGCATTGCAAACTTTGCTTTTAATTGAGTCTCCATGCATGACTTTTTAGCGAGAGTCATTCTGTAGGACAAGTTTGAAGAAACTGGTAGGAAGTCTAACACATCACAGCGTTCCAATTATAACTGTGCGGCTTTCCCAAAGAGCACGGCACACCGCTGTGTAAAGAGTAAAAGTGACAACCAGCTGGGTGTAGGTTTATTTGTACGTGCTTTTCAGGGATGACTGAGATTAACAGGAGCCATATCTAATATAGTTCAGCAAGTGAGATCAGACATTAGTTCAACTCGAATGACATATGCACTGTAAAGCTCAAGCTGTACGATAACTAGACTTTACAAAACGTAATCAATTCAAAATGATTGCGGATTAAGATGAGGGGCATACAGTGTGTTTAAAAGCTCAAACGTAAACAATGAATACTGAAACGAGACTGCTGCAATATAAATGGTTGAGTAGACAATAGTTTAATAATAAATAATAATAATATAATAATTATAATGAGTATTTGTAAGGCGCTTTTCACAGTTTTAACTGTCTCAAAGTTTAAGTAAACAATATATACAGAGTTCCTACACTTTCTAAAAGATACAATTCTTTATATTTTTCTTTTCTTTCTTTTTCCTTCTTTATATTTAAAACACTGTCTAAACACAATCAAAATGAAACAATTTTAGGGGAGAGTTGTGTGGTATTTTGTGGGAAAAAAAATGGACATTGCATTTTCTACATTTCAAGCAGTCCTTGCTAACATTATAGGCAATTTTTTTAATTCTAACTTTATTTAAAGTAAGAAATTAGATATCTGCTATTCTTCTCCATTTTTAGCAAAAGTGTGTTTTAGTTAAACAAAGCCAGAAACACTGAAAAAATAAAGGTGTTCATGCTTCCCACTTTCTGCACTTTTAATCAGACCTGGATCATAGTGATCACAGGCTGTTTATTCAGACTCTATTTATCTGTCTCTCTCTCTCTGTCTCACTCTTGAGAGTCTGTGAATCAAAAGATGTGTGAAACCAGACACGGAGAGGGAGAACCGCCTAAGTTTCATATCTGGTCCAGAGGACTTGCACTTATCCGGATTCCACTGTAGAATTTCAAGCATTTTCAAGGCCTTATCAAGGATTTCAAGCACTCGTAAGAACCCTGTATATTACTGCGGTCAAGCTTTACTGCTTCAACCCATAATTTTCTGATATATGAATAAAATGTAAACTAGACAAAGAGACTGTCTTGCATTGTGTTTTGCATTAAAGTTACATGTTTTGGAGACAAAATACTGAATATCATAAGCCATATTATTGGTAAAGAAATCCCTCTTGATCCCGGTTTGTGTATTCTGCATATTCACCCTCTGAACTTTAAAACTTCCAAACATGAAAACCTGTTGCTAACCCTTAGTTTGTTGGAAGCTAAACATGTAATTGCATGCTCATGGAAGACAGAAGAAAGACCTGAAGTGTCACAGTGGATTACATGGGTTTGTGTCTTACACTAGAAAAGATAACACTTCTTAAAAAACAAACTGCATGTATTCTGGATTTTCTGGACTTCTTGAAGAGTGTAGATGGTGACTCTTTGGTTCAAATAATGGACATCTAGGATATAGAGACACAAAGTATGATGTGGTTAACCTGTTGCTGTGTTTCTTTTCCCTTTTTCTTTTCTTCTTTTTTTTTTCTTTCCTATTTCTTCTGGATATTTTCTACATTCAGCCTGATAAACAGAATGCTGAAATGTCATCCTGATGTATAACACCTTTTGCAAAAAAAATGTTTTGTTTAAAAATAGTAAATAAATAATTGCATTTATCAGTGTTTTACATTTACAGTAATGCAGTGCCACGCTTGTTACCATTTTTGCACTACTATGTTGATCATAAATGCACTGTTGTATTTTTGCACCAACTATTTATTGTTGTTTTTTCTTTAGATCTCTTTGGGGCTTTTTTTTTGCAAATGTTTGCTTTTACTTTTGTCATTTAAATGTTTGAATTTGTTTCAGTTTAAACTGCTTTCTTTCTCTTTGTTTCTGCTGCTGTAAAAACACAAATATTTCCCCTCTTGGGATTAATTAGTTTTAAGTCTAACATTAAGTCTATCTGTCTGTCTGTTTACGTCAACAACTTTATACTTTGCATCGCAGCTATAAAGATTAAGAGCAAAATTACATTAGATCTTCAGTACAGTAGATTCATACATTCAAACATATAAACAAGACCACACAAACAAACGAGAACATGCAAACTGCACAAGTGGTGACCAGGCCTTAACATGGGTCTCAGATACAGGTCCTCCTTGCTATGAAACAACAGTGCCACCATGACGCCCCGACAATATATTCAGATCAGCAACAAGTTCAAGTTCAGAGCATTTCACAAAATATCACAAAATTATTTCACAGAAGTCTCAAAGTGCACAAACACAGACAAAAAGCTTGACTCACCCTCTCCGAGGCAGTAGCGGATCCGAGCGTCCCAGGCCAGAAGAGTAACTCTGCTGTCAAAGCCCAGCATGACAGACTGGCTCAAACAGAGCAGACTGAGAGCATAATTCACTCCATCAAACCCCTGAAGAGCCTCCAGTCCACAGATATCCCTCAGTGTGGCCTGATTTCTCTCCCGCTGTCCTTTGCTTCGCTCCCCGCGTTCCTTATACACCATCAATGACAGGCAGTCTGCAGCATAGCAAGCAAACACGGCTAGAGAAACACAAATTACAAGTGGCCAACCAACACAAACCATGAACACATTGACGCACCAGAGAGAAGCGGTTACTGAACCATGAAATATAAACTGTCCTTGTCATATCGCAGACTATAAATTAATTACGTTTAAAAATGGGAAGACGCTATAGCCACCACCACTGTCACAAACCAAATATCTATCTATCCATCCATCCATCCATCATCCATCCATCCATCCATCCATCTGTCTGTCTATCTATCTACCTGTCTGTCTATCTATTTGCAGCTGTCTACAGGATCATCAGAAAAGTGTGATCTGTGAACACAGCGAGAGACGAGCATATAAAGCAAAGCATCGACAACATCAAATGACAAAGCAAGGTTCGCATGACCTATTAGCCTTCGTAGTTCAAAATAAAAAGAATTTGTGGAACTGTCAGGTTTGCAATGGGTAAATGGGGAGAAAAGAAAGTCAACATGTTTAAGTGTTTTAATTAAATCACCTTGGGATTGGGATACAATTAAAATATAATTATTATGTGTTAATTCATTCTGCAAAGCCATGAAAAAAAATGAAGAGGAAGAAACATTAAGTGCAGTATTGAAGAAATTGTGACAATCAACAAAGCCCAAAACAAGTATGAATAATATAAATTATTTTAAAAACAATCAATTATTACAATATAAACAGACAAATAGAGAGAGTGAGTGAGTGAGTGAGTGAGTGAGTGAGTGAGTGAGTGAGTGAGTGAGTGAGTGAGTGAGTGAGTGAGTGAGTGAGTGAGTGAGTGAGTGAGTGAGTGCAAGATACATTATACACACGCACACACAAACATGCTTTACTACACTTTTAAAAGTCGCACTTGTTCCCCCTCTTTAAAACTTGTGAAAACCCGTGAAAAACACGTGACAAAACGGTAGACACAAAAGTTTTGCTCGGTTTAACTTTGGAGTGAAAACAAATATTTATTCCAAGCGTTTTACGAGGTTTCAATTGCAACCCGTTTCACGCACAACTTCGGAAAACATAAAGTACGTCAACATCTCGCAGAACTAGAACAATAAAGTGTCGTTTATAACAGAACAGTTGTTTTCCTCATCACTACACGACCAGAAGCGGATCGACCGAACTTACCTGCTACAGGCGAAGGTTTCCTCAGAATCACCCATCTGTTTCTCCACTGCAGTTTGGGGAAACCAAACAACAATTAAAAAGTACTGTTGTGGCCACAAAACACTATTTAACGCGTCTAGACAATGTTAATGTCGACGGTGAAGTAAACCGCGATGTTTTAAGCACCTTTTTCCCTTCTCGGAGTCTGACTTGTCCTTCTACGACAACCGTATCCGTCATCTTGTGTCATGGTTCCCGACAGCTGCGTGTGTGCGGTCCATTTCAAAACACCCCCCTGACCCGTGCACACTGCCCCCGTGCTGCTGCCCAGTGCCCACCCTCTCAGAAGAAACGACTCAAAGGTTTTCACAGTTGCTCTTCTTGAAGGCGACAATCGAATTAACGGCACCTGGTTCGTGACGCCAAGATTCCTGAAAGTTTCAGACAGTGAAGTATGTGACTGAAGAGACGTAAATAATCATTTTGTGCTTCGTGCATCCCCTTTTTGATGAAGACGTGACTCGAAACTAATTGAATGAAATTATAATAAGACCGATAACCTGGTTTAACGATTGACCCGTGCATCGGGTATTTTCAGCTTCACGTGTTGCTCCAGTTTAGAGCCGTAAAGTTGGCAATAAAAGTATACTAGATTGTAAGAGGTCAAAAAAACTTGGAGTAAATACTCTTTGGAATCACTAAAAGTAAATATTAATCATTCAGAATCTTATTTCAGAACAATACTTTAAAGAAAATTCAATTCAAGTAGTTTATACCCACTAGTTCAAGTTCAAGTTCAATTTTATTCATAAAGCAATTTTCCCAATTGCAGACTATCTCAAAGCAGCTTTTTTTAATTGCAAAAGCAGATTTTTGAATTATGTCCCTTGTTCATCGAATTAAGAATATGGCTAATATGGCTATGGCTAATTTTGATTTCAAACTACTTCAATTTACACAACTTAAGGCTTCTTGGAGGTTGATAAACATGTTTAATAATGCTTCAATTGAGCAAATTTTATCAACTTCCTTGATAAAAATAAAAGGGCATCTGTAAAAATGTGAAGCAAAATATTAAATGAATGATATTCCTTTTGATAAGAAGAATAATAGAGTTTTGCAAGCTTTAAGCTACACATTGTGCCTATTCGGTACAGATAACGGAAAAGAGCAATGTTCCTTGATATAGATAAAGAAAAGAGGTTTGAGAAAAAGAAAAGCTAAATGGTTAAATTTATTTCATATTTGTTGTAATAACATACATACATGTATTTTCTACGTATGTATTTCTGCATTTGTCTATTCATAAGTACATTTATTTTCTTTTGTCAAGAATGAACACGCAAAGTGAACATGCACAAATCCGGAGCAGTGGGCAGCTTTAAGTCCTATCAGTGTCTTGCCCAAGAATACTCAGTAGTAGAACTGGACTGGGATTCGAACCTGCAATGCTTAGGTGACAAATCTAACTCCTTACCACACCTGCCACTGGGTGTAATACAGCTTTTAAGCAAATGTTAATGACATAAGGCACAAACAGAGATTGTGTTCATTTCTGTGATGTCTGTTTCCATTCAGTCTCCCACAGAGAAGATGTTATAAGAAATTATGTAAATGACAACCAAATTCGTTTCCTGGTCTGTTTGTGCAATTTCAGAAGCATTTACGACGACTTTGGAATAATCTACATGCATATAAAATACGTCAAATTGCTATTCTTTTTAAACCTTTCTTAAGGGAAATTCTTACAACCTTTGTCACCTAACTGGCAATTTTCCAAGACGACTTCAAAGCCCAGCATGGCAATGGAACCTCACAGCAGGGTGGAACTCTATTCCTGGTTGAGGACTTTTGTGTGGATGTTCGTCTAAATTTGATTGCATCATTCCACCAAACAGAAGCATGGATGGTATGAGAAAAGACAGACAAACGTACAGATGGATGGATGGATAGATAGATGTGATGCCTATTATGGGAAAGATTAAAATGCCTATTAACACATTGCAATAATGTGGACAATGTGTGTATGTGGTTTAGTTTTCGGGGTTTTTAAGTCCAGGAGGCCGGAAACCTTTATGTTATTGCTCAGGTTTGTAATCGTTTACGCCCAGCCAATTACTTGGTTGTGTAGACCCAACAATAGTTGTAGAGGATTATTATTATATTATTAATAACTTGATTATTTCACCCATAAGTCATTATTTGAAAATACTTTTTTGAAACGTTTATTTATAGGTAAATGATTCATTCCACTTTTATCGCCACTATTCTTTTTATGCGCCAATAAGAAATCAATACATGTGCGTGGCTCTGTGGTGCCTCCTTGAGGCCCACAAGGGTTAAATAAGTTTTGTTGTAAAATTGTCAGCTCAAGTCAAACAAATCAATGTTTCATTGATCCGGCAATTTAAAATGAGTCGTATATTTCTAAAGTTTTGCCATTATTAATGTGTACTTATTTTTTAATTTTCATCACTCCCAAAAAAAACCAGCCTTTTTGCATTCACACCTCAAGTCTGATTGGACAAAAGATTACCAGAAAATTAGACAATTTATATTCAATTATATTAATTCTTACCAACACAACTGTCTGCTTTGGCATTACCTTTTGACACATGATGCTCAACGTGACATTTGCTCATGATCCATTATCAATCAAAATACAAAACAAAGTAAACACTTTTAAACAAAGAACAAACTTTGTAGACAAAGAAATAACAAAAAATTGATTTGGTAAATCTTTAAAACACAATACATGTATTGAAATTCAAAGTGTTAAAAATTAAAATATGTTACTATCATTAATGATTCAGGATCCATGACTCTCGACGCAATAAACACAAAGGAACATTTAGCTGTAAAAATGTGGAGAAGAAGTTTATTGACAGATGTGGTATTTGTCACGCATGAGGCAAACTCGGGTTTCGCATATTGGCACCACAGGCATCAGGACAGGAAAACCATGCCAAAGCCTCATGAATAGCTTTGCACAGTCTTTCAGCAGGTTAAATAACCGCACAAACCCAGCAGACAGACTTTTGCATATGTGTGAGACAAGAAATTCTGTATTAAACTCAAATATCCAACAGACATGCAGCGTGTCTTGAGGAGATGTGGAGCAGAGAGTATTGATCATCTCCCCTGGCGTCTTCTCTTTTCACTCGCTCTTCCTCACAATCACCTCCAGAAGAAACCTTGGCAGGAAGCAGTGTGTCCACATCTTCAGGTCAGTGAGATGTTAATATTTTAAATGATTTAAATTCTGTGCATGACTTTGAGGAAGAATGACCAGGCGGAAGAATTAAATGGCAGTTTTTGCACAGTAAAAGTGACAGTGGACAGTTTGAAAACACACTTGATTTGCATTGAGCTGTAAGCATCGGCCTTAAGCTGAGGCAGAGACAACTTTAATGGTTATTACCAGAAAGGTTGCAAAGCATTGGATTGGGGTTGTAAAACCTCAATTTAACTACCGGATTTATGCAAATAGAAGCATATTCCAAATACACACGCAACACTTTTCACATTTCAAGTCAGGAGCAATCACACTGCTGCACTTTCTTCACATCCATTGCTTTTTTTTATTAAATAATGGTTTTTAACAGAAATCTATTTTACAGAAATCTATTTTTCCAAGTATAAGAGCCACACGTTAAGATTGTTAAAAGACATATTTTTAAGAATTTAAGACATATTTTTTTTTCTGGCAAGTCAAAACACCAGGAAAGTAACGAGGTGCTTATGTTCGTCTATTAAAGGAACATATTATTTGCGCCTGGTGTGCTTATATCTGTGTAAATACAGTATTTAAGTGCTCAAATTATAATATCATTGTTCAAGCAGGCCTGAAAAAACACTAGTGATGTTTTCTGTAGATTTCTCGATCTTCACACTCGCTCCTTTTGGCCCAAATTACAGTTATTTAAAAAGTAAAAAAAATATTCAAAACTGTTATTAAAAAAAAGTAAATAATAAAAAAAAGATTGCGGAAAAGATATATAAAAACATCATATTTATTCAAATTAATTTGCTTCTACAACTGTGATTTTGGGCCTTCTAACATTTGCTTTTTGCATGGTTTTCCAAAGGTTGTGAATTGTGTGCGACTACCACAACACCATATTCACCAATTAAATAAAAAAAAGAGCACTAACAATTTATTGTCATTTTAAAACCAGGAATCATGAGAAGGGCCTTCAAGTCCATTTCTTCACAAACCTGGAGGTGTAGCAGAGCATCTTTAGACTTTACTTACACATCAGACAAACGTGGCATTGTTCTTAATGTACGCCTTCTTGCTTGGTTGTTTAGCCGCTGGTTTGACTGTTGCTTTGACCGCTGAATCTGTGGCTTTCTTCACAGACTTTACTTCTGCTTGGCCTGAGTAAACTCCAGTTCTCATTCTTCCTTTGCAGCTTTGTAGGTCCCTGACTACTTTCTCCATACCTTCAAGATCTCCATCTTGGCCACCATGGTCTACAGGCTGGATTTCATCCAAGTCTAGTGCACCCCGCACATAAAGAGAAGAACGTTTACCTTTCCCTTTGACCCTGAGTGGAGGAGGAGGAGGAGGAGCAATGGGAGGCGGGGTGGAGGGCGCCCTCCTGTGGGAATATTTGGAAACACTGCTCCTGTCACGGTGTCGTCTTTCATTTTTCACTATAGAAAGGCATGGGGGATGGAAAAGGAGCAAATACAAAGTTTAAACAGTTTTTTCAGCGGATTGTTTTTAACTGGCTAAAATGATCATGGCATAAAACAAGCATGAAAACAAAGGGAACCAGTTGGTAATATCAAAAAATATAACGCTGCTTAATTCGTTGTAAATTAGTCTTATTCTGTTGTCATATACAGAAAAGACCGGTGAAAGTATAGTTAAAGGAAATAATAAAAAAAAAACGTACACGCTGAAAACTGTGGGTACACGCCCGATAGGGTGAGTTTGATTCACACTGCCCCCTTGTGTAGAAAAATAAAACTGCGCTCTTGGACAATTCTTAAGCAATGCGGCTTTATCGGTTTCTTAAAAACACACACACACGCACACACACCTACACACACACACACACACACACACACACACACACACACACACATTTCTAACTGAAAAACACACGTTAACTAATGAGACTGATATTCAGCCAATGCTGTAGAATAATTAAGCACCATTGTATTTTACCGCATCTACCATAGCCGCTAGATGGAGTAGTTTCTCAACTTCCTATTATTTAACAACTCACAATCTTTAAGATCCTTTAACTTACGATTTAATGCAAAGCAAAAGAAAACCACGTTTCGGTGATAGTTTTTATGACTCGAATGCTAAAAGTGTGTGTCTGTGGGTTTAAAACACTGCTCTGTTGACTTTGATTGGAGACTTTATGCAGAACGAACAAGAGTTTTTCTGTTACTGAAGTCAGCCCAGATGTTTATCACTTTTCCCAGGAGCATTCGTCTCATCTCGAACACATAATCCTGATCTGTGAATTGATTGGGACAGATTTGTGCTAATCCCCATCAAGATGTTGACTGAACGTAAAGTAGCTACTGTTCATTTGAGAATTGAACTCTATATAGCAATTACATTGTTTTTAATATTTGCCAAACTGTATATGTGTGTAATAAGATTCAAAGTAAATAATAGCAGCTTTTTTAAACCCAATACTCAATAGAATATTGCTATTTAAGATTCAGCAAGTGAAAAATCAATACCCAACGACATTTCCTTAACTTTCCGTTATTTATATAATTTTATAACGTCACATTACTTTATAATTTAAAGAGATTGTTAAATAAGGCAGCCAAAGCACAATGCGAGAAAACCAAATGTGCCACCGTCCTAATAAGTTACTCGCTACTTTAAAGTGCTTTGAGTTAAATATGAAATAAATATATATAAACGATCATAAGTGGGAACTGCCGTTAAAATGGCCACATTGTGATGTCTCTCGGTGGAGGGTTTCCCTTTCTTTGGAGCATGAAAGAGTATCAAGGGATACAATGCAGAATTAGGACACTTCCTCTGACGGAGGATGAGAGAGGGAACACTGCAGGGAAACAGAGGCTGGTTTTGTATGAGACCAATACCAGCATCCAAACCGCACAAAGCCTGCCTAACCAGCCATTCACTTTAACTAGGCCTCTGTGCATAGCTAATGCATTCAAACAGGCAGCGGGGGGATGGAGGGCACGTAGAGGAACAGGAACCATCGGACCACTCAATAATACGCAATTACCCAAAGTCCCTAGCAGCGTATACACCGTGCTAGCAAAAGTGTTTCTAAATACTATTTTCAATAAGTCTAGGAATGACTTTAAACAACGTCCTCTAAATGCAAATCATAAATGGGTTAGTGTTGTAGCCCCGCCCCCCTACTTAAGTACGCAAGCCGAATCGGAGCGGCTTGTGCATATTTATCTTAGAGGTGTGTACTTGCAATTTGGCCACGCCCACATGTCTTTTACCCTTGGTCATGTCTCATCAACCTCTAATGTCTCGACGCTGAAAAAGGGTAAATCCTGTGCAATTTTTGACATGTTTAGCTAAAGTAAAATCAGTGATTTTGTCAATATGGCAACTAGGGACTTTATCAAAATTGTGCTTTGTGTTTAACCATCCAGTGAAGTCACACACAAACCCGGAGCAGTGGGCAGCCTGGCACCTGAGTGTTTTGCCCGACACCAACGAGAATCGACTTTGTGATGTTTGGGTGGCAGGTCCTTCATCATTCTGCTGGACCACAACTAGCCATCAAAATCTCCAATGCGAAAATTTAGTGTGCCAATTGAAAACTTGTGGGAAATTGTCTCGACAAACATACACAGACGTCAACTCTCATCACAGTGCAAATAAACACTTGATTGAAGGAAAACATTTTTGTAAGCATCATGTTCTAAAGTGTAAATTCTGGTGTAGACTCTGCTCATATCACACATTTATGTACATTCACAAAACATATTTCACATGAGAGAAACAGAAGACAGTGAGGAAAAGCAGGATCGTACAGTGAGGGAGAGAATTCCCTCCCGAGACATTTATTAAACTATTTACAAGTCTGAAAGAATACAAGTTCAAGCCGAGTTAATGTCGTCTACAAACAGACTGCTACAGAAAACTGAGAGAGATTTCAGCATCACGAGGTACAGAATGCAGAGCAATTCAACAATGTTGCCCACTCGATGCAAATCAGTTTGTCATTCAATACAATACAGTAGCGCTTCAGCTTTCCTCAAGCGTCTCATAATACGGTCAATCTACTTAACACACGCAACTTTGACAAAAACAGGGAGGATTATTGCAGCTACAACACTGTTGAATTGCATTTTATTTCCAAAATGTGATAAACCAAGAAAAACCGCGCTGAGGTGTTGCTTTTCAAAGTGAAACGTCAGAATCCAAGGCCATTGCAGACGGAAGGCACACTACAATCCCCACACAGCCTTTATATGCTTGAAACGTGCTGCTTTACTACACTTTCTCTTCTAGACCTTGGACTTACGTCAAATTCAAACAGATAAATAGGCTGTCACGCGTACGAAATTGCTTTAAACCTCTACAGCTTGACATTACGTAAGTGTCTATGTAGTGTTGACTTCGATCTGGTGTGGCTCCGCGTAATGTAAAGAATGGGCTTCCTTCATCAGCGCTGACCTTAACTCGTCGTCTAATTGGGATTCACAATTATCTGCTTCTTCGAAGGAACCACCTACTGATTGTCAAGAACGTGGGCGGCTAGTTCTTTCATGACGCTGTCTGAGCTGAAACCATATTTAGATTCATTAAAGTGCTTAAGGAGTGTCGAACGTTCGTAAAAAGGCGGTTTGCCCGGGTTTGGCACAGGACTTGATGAAAAGCACGGCAAATCCACAGCACTCAGATATCACACACAGCGTCGGGAGGACCAGAGCGGTGGAGGAACAGCATGCGAGCAGTTCACACGGGAGAGGTACCTGATCGCGCCCAGCTGTCCTTCAGGGGGTGTGTCCGGTCGGGGGAGGGCGGGAGAGGCCTCGGCGAATGGGGAAGGAGAGAGCTGTTGGGGCTGGAGATGTCACCTTCCGCGACAAACGTCAGGTCCATGCCGCTCTCCTCCTCCTCCTCCAGCATCTGGATGCCACCACTGCTCCGATGGTCCGTGAGACCGGACGAGCTTCTCTTTTGCGCACACTGACCGATGGGGGACAGTGAGGAGGAGAATGGCGCAGGGTTGCGGGAGTTTCTCGGGGGCATTAGGGCGTGTCTAGGCACCTTCCCCTCCACCACTGAATCCAGGCTCTGGGTTTGGTGGCTGGCAAGCAGAGTGGAGCCGTTCTCCTTGGACCGAGGTCGGATCTTGGAGATGGGCGTGGAGCTGAGGGTGTCATTGGTGAATTCGGCTTCTGTGTTGAGACGCAGGAAGTCAGGCAGGACGAGGTCGGACTTGTTCAGCAGACCCCGCTGGTCGTCAGCTCTGTTGCTCTGTGCTTTGGATATGAGTTCGAAGAATTCTGGGTGGATGACACAAGTTCAAACTGATGTGTTAGCACCAACGTTAACGGAGACACAAGACACACAAGTAAGAGAAAGAAAGCGTTTCTGCAAGACCTAAGCAACAGGTCAACCATGACTGTGTTAGCGTTAGCTGCTTCGGCCAGAGGTTGCTGGTTAGCGTACAGGCAAGGTCTCAGATCAACATCCGTTTAACAAAAAAGAGATGAATCAAGAAAGTGAAAAGGGGAATTGGGTTTTACCTTCAGCTTCGTCTATATTAAGTTTTTTCTGCTTTCTCTTTTCCACCTGGGCTCTGGTTTTCACAGCCGAGGCCTTTCCTGCCGCTTTGTCCTCCCCCTGGGTAGCCACAATGAGAACGGGGCATATTTAGGGTACGTGGACGAGAGTTGCCTTCTCTACAAGGCTTTCTCTGGGGATCACTGGGGATCTCAAAGAGAGTCATGGACCACTAGTCACTTCATCTGAAGCTACACACACACACACACACACCGACACTGCACTGCTACTACAGGCACAGCAACTCCATTCACAACAACTCAGCCCAGAATCCATCACCAGCACAGCATTCCAACACCAAGTGTGTTAAAAGAATGCTCATGTTCTGACAGGAAAAAATGAGCATGTTCTACAACGGTTCTGTCGCCTGTCCATCAGGTGTCTCGACACATCACACAGCTACCAGGAACTAATAATGGAGGAACCCTGGAACCAAGCAGCTCTTGGCAGAGAGAACCTGCTGTTCCCTTGTTACGCTCTGTTGTGGAAACGTTAGGTGGGTTGCTGTGATTTGGAAGAAAGATTGGTTAAGATATTCACAAGCCCAGAAGGGAAGATTCGTTCAGCCATAAGATTGGGTTGAAGAGTAGGGGAGACAGCCATGCACAGACCCCCAAAACACAGAGAAAAGAAAGATGGAAGTGAACTCAAAGAGATTAGGGTCTTACGGTGGCAGATTGGCTCCGTGTCGACAGGGGTGGGCCGTGATTTTTAGCAGATACGGGCTTTTGTTTTTCTGCTCAGAAACAGAGAATTCACACAATGTGAGCAAATAAACCAACTTGCTCTCTTCCAATGGAGAGGAATTACAGGTTAAGTTAAGAAAGGTGAACGATATTGATTTGGTATGCAAATATTCTTCTTGCCTTTTCCGGGAACTTGGTCAGCTGGTTCCAAAACCACCCGTAGTCCATCTAGATTAGAGATGGGAAGACCAAGATCAAGCGCTTCTTTTTCTCCACTCTGCCCATGCAAAACACCAAAACGTGTTTAATTGTCATTCCATCAAATCACAAGAAACACAGTTTACATTGTATCCATCAAACGCTATTAAATCAACAAATATTTTAAAATCAGCAATACAAGCAAAAAAACTGAAACACTTTTCCGTCCACAATGCTACGAGTGACCAGATGATAAAATAAACATGTGGAACCAAATTCCTCCATATATATATATATTATGTTGTTAAAACAGTGCATAAAGAATGCGATAAACAAATTACACGATGTTTTTAATAGTCAAGCCATCTAAAACAAGTGTCACTCACTATTCTCGCCACCAGTTCTCCTAAATTCAGACCGTACTTGGCCACCACTGGCCTTAGCACTTCTGTAACCGGCTTGGTGGGTTTTGCTTTCAGCCCAACTGAACGATTTATAGGCACCAGGTCGAGGCTGTAAGAGAAACAGGAAAAAGCGAGTGTTTAGAATAACCAACAACAATGGCCTTAAATCAAGTAAAAAAAATGGAAATACATAAAATGATGCCAAATGAATATCTGCTTTATATAGGTAAAAACAGTTGTGTACCGGAACAGCGTGCGTTTCTCCAGCCGCAGATCTCGGGAACACAGTGTCATGCAGTCCTGGTCCAACACTAAAGGCTATAAAAATTCAAATTGTATTCTATTACCGCACTGCGATGTCAAACAACGCACAAAGAGCTGCATGATTGATCGTTAAAAGATCGCAATCTCAATTCTACCCCCTCACAATCTGAATCCAGCATTTATACGATTCTGCCAAACTCTCTGATTTATGAGTGATTTCTGTCAGATCACGCATCGAGCCAAACTCAGCCGGGCGCGATCGTTTAAATATTATAAAGGAAAGATATAAAAGATTATATTATGAAGTGTGTGTGTGTGTGTTTGTTTCTGTGTGTGTATGTGTGTGTGTTTACTGCAATTTCAAACCAGAAGACACTCAGCAAACCACATAAAGCAAACATCTACAGTGTAGGACAAAATTATTAGCCCCCTTACAAAATAATCAGTGTTTGAGAAGTATTTCAAAAGTACTTTTACTTTTTGGTCTTTTTGGACTGGTCTTTGTCTTTGTAATAGTCATAGTGATAATCACAGCCGTTTACACCAACAACCAGACAATCAAATGAATAAAAAGCAACAAATCTCTTACATATTTCACACGTGCGCTTTGAGACAGTTAAAACTGTGAAAAGCGCCTTACAAATGCTCAGAACTTGAACTTTTAAACAGAGCTAATAATTTTGTCCTCAACTGTAGTGTACTGTTATTTTTATTACATTTAATGGTGATTTTATTTTATTTACATTACTTTTACATTACATTATATTTTTCATTCCATTTATTTAAATTGAATTAAAGCGAGTATTATATTGCTGTTTGACAACCTGATTTTCGGGGTTAAATATTTACAATAAGAAAATATCCAGAAAGAATTGTGATCTTAATTCTAAGCAAACGAATCATGATTCTCATTTTATCCAGAATCGTGCAGCTCTAAATGCCCACGTAATCTACAATAATCGGACTGTTTTTGGCCGCTCACCTTCTCTCCACCCACTAGGAACAGATCTACCGCCGCCAGATTGATAGACAGCTTCTCGCACAAGCCTTGCAGCACTTCTCTGATGGACACTCCAGGCCGGAGAGGAACCGAGCAGCTCGAGCCGTCGGGAAGATGGATGCTGCAGTGGCGCGTGGCGCGATCCGACAACGACATTGAGTTACGCGAAACCTCGCCCTGCGACACAAGACAACCAGAGTGAAGATTGAATCAGAGTGAATACAAAACTAGTCAAAGAAATACCAAGTCAAGTTGTATTGTTTACAGTGCAGTGCAAATAATTTATTAGGATAAAATAATCCAGTGTCCATTCTACTATAATCTATAATCCATTCTACTAAGACAGTTTATAATGAACGTTGTAGGTAGTATGTAAATTACATTGCGACTACCGACATAAACCGTATGACTTTTAGATTATATAGGTCTGACATGTTGATTTAACATGGCGCATCTTCTTTTTATAGTTATTATTTTGTATAGTTACGTATCAGCATTAAGATTATTAATGCAATCACAGCGAGATCAGATCTGTAAAAAATTTAATAATTGATTAATTAAATAGATGATTATTTTTTGTTTCTTTCACTTGTTTTATTTGTATTTACTTTTTTAATTTTATATGTGCTACATTTGAGGACAAAATTATCAGCCCCCTACAAAATAGTCACTGCTTTAAAAGTATTTCAGAATTGCTTTTAAACAAAGCAAAAAAAAAAATTAACAGCCTTGTATAAGTGTATTGTAGTTTTCTTTAAAAATCTATGCATTTAAAATATTTAAAATATTTGTATACATAATTAAATATACATTTCCCAGCATCGACTTTAAACAATTAACAAAACAACAATAGTAATAATACGTCACTATTAAAAAAAATACTATAACACTATAATAATTACAATACAATAAGTTACTATAATAATTGTAATAATGAGAAAGTCTTAATCCTACAAAACTCTTGCTGCTCAGCATTACATAAAATGTTTAACGAAAAGGCTTCACGTCACTTAGCATCACATAATTTACTAATAAGTAGATTGTAACGTGTGCAAACAAACATAAATAAAGATTGTAATAATTATTCTCTAAATTATCTACATTTTCTTACAGACTGTCTGTCTGGCATTGTCTTTCAAAGTCTTCTCACAGTTTTCCTTTTTGGTGTTTTCCTTCAGCCCTGGCGAGACGCCCACTAGCAGACGCACTGAACACCCCCACAGCATTACACCAGCCCCCCTGCCTCACTGTGGGAACGTGTTCTTGGGGGTGAATGTCTATCTCTTCATTTTCCAAAAATAGGCAACACCTCCAAGGCCAAAAAGCTCTAGTTCTGTCTCCTCTGACCAGAAGACACTTGTCCTCGGGTTGTCCTCAGCAAACCTCTTTGTAGCTCAGAGGTGCCTCTTTCCTGGTCTACAACCTCATTGTTCATGCCTGTGCCGGGCTATAGAGACTGTCTTCAGCTCAGACATTAATTCCAGACTTGGCTAAGTCATTCATTGGGGTCTTGGCTGTTGATCCTGGGTCTTCTCATTGAAATCCATCGCATTAGTTTTCCTTTCTCTGTCTGGCTTGTTCTCCACTGTACTGATTATTTTAAACTTCTTGACAAATGCCTTGATAAACCTGTGTGTTCTTTCAAGTGGTTTTTACTTCTCCATGATAATCGCACTTCACATGCTATTTTTATTACTAGTCGGTGTGAGACACTGACTAAATGCTTAAATAGGCCTACAAATACTCATATTATTATTTATTATTCGCAGTCTTATTTCTATACAGTCTTATCTCATTTCAAAATTAAAAAAACTGTCAATCATAGCAAAAAAATTGGTTATTGGTCAATTCACATGATTGGACAATGGGCAAAGGCGGTTTGTTCTAAAGCTAGTAATATATAAGATACTTCAAGAAAAATAAATTTTTAGTGCTTTCATTCATCTGAAATAAGACTTTCTAAAAAGTGTTCAATTTGATCATTATTAAATATATATTACCGTATTTTCCGGACTACGGTTCACCACTAATAAACGTCTATTTCCTCATCTTTTTTTCCAAACACAGTATAAGAGACACAATTGTTTTCTGATTTTATGGCAACATTTTAACAAATTTTTTATTTAATAGATTTTTAAGTATGCCAAAAAAGGCGTTACACTGTTGTTCTTTAGCTAGTCCGCTGTTAGGTTAAAAAGAGTTTACATTTTGTTGCAATGATTCAGTGTTGTTGCTTGCAAATGTGAACAAGTTAAGGAGCCAAACTTGAGTGAGCAATTGTTGACTCACCTCATTTTTTCCGGAACCAGATGTGGCAAGTTCTAAACTTGCACCAGACGACAAGGACCCTTGTGACTCTCTTCGTCCATTACTGCCTGAAAAACCTGTGTTTGACAAAAAAATATAAGCTAGTTTTTTGTCCACCACGTTGCACCAATTGATTTTTTTAGAGAGAGAGAAAAAAAAACAACTTACTATAATCTCCAAGCTCTCGTTTCTTGGCTCCTTTCCCAAAACTTCTGTTTCTAGACCAGGAGAAGAACATGCCTTTCTTTTTATCCGAATGCTCATCCCGACTTTCTTCATTCAGAGATCTGCCTGATTTGCTCTTCTTCTCATCCTGAACCTTGAAACAAATCAAGCAGTCCATATCAAAATATACACACAATATTCCTCTACAGTATATTACAGTTAAGTTAAAAATGAACGCCTCCTTGTAAATACTTTCGTGGCTGCTTAATTTGCCAACAATTTCACAAAGATTAGGTTATGTAAACAATACCAAAAGATAGCAGAAATTTTAATTTCACACAATTTACTATATTTAAAGAGCCTTCTCCCAATTATGCAAATCATAGTGTAATCTCTTCACAAATATTTAACATTTTCTTCAAATCACCTTGCTTATTGAATACCTTTGACATTTGAATGCAATACAAATACTTTACATACTTTACTTACAAAAAATGTCAATATAATTGATCCTGAAAAGTATAAATGTTATTTAAATGCAGCATAAAAGCAAGTAAAAAGAAAGGGCAAGTACCTTTTTAGGAGTGGAGAGGTTGGAGCGGTCGGAGCTGGTGCTGTGTTTGGACGTGGGGCTGCTGGGGACCTGGTACGGGTCCGGCAGAGGACGACCCTCCACTTCTGCAAGCATACATTCCTGATACAGGTAGGACTTTAAGAAGCGGGTGTAGCTGTCAAACTTCATGAGGTTGAAGATCTATAGGAAATAGACAAGCCCAAATTAAATACTCAAACAGTCTTTTGACTCTGTAGCACTGGTGAAGAGCAATGCAAGTGCAGAATATGTCAATCTCTTGTTTATTACATCCTTCTATATTGAATTTATATTTAAAACGAAAATACTTAAAAATTACAAATGAAACACACGTTCTTTTTATATTTTGGAACTTTGATGAAAATGGATGTGAAGAATATTTTAGTCTCTTGGACTTCTTGTTGCTTATTAAATCCCTTCTTCTAATATGTCAAATAAGTTAGTATAGAAAGGCTGCCTAGCCCAGATGCTTGGAACCGAATCACACCTGCATCTTTTAAAACTGTCAAAATCTTATATTATGGCACTTCATGTTTTCCTAAATGCTTTGTTTTATCCGTTTTACTCCTCTCTTTAGCGTTATATGCCGGACGACCGCCTGGAGGAGTGTATCAGACCGCTCGGGAAGATGAAATCTCCAAAGAGCTTCGGGTTCATCTTTTCTATGATTACGAATTTTTACCTGGCCACAGTCGCATATGTGCTTGCTCAATGCTCATAGTCATAGTAATAACCATAGCCAGTTTCTTCATACATTAAATGTGGTTTTCCAAATGTGAATGTTCTCTGGTTCGGTTCTTCCCACCTGTAGCTGCTGTTCTTTAAACATGTCTGGTCGTGGAGCGTTGAGGATGTCGTCAGCCAACTGAGCCTGACTGTCAATGTTGACCGGTGTCGTGGCTTTACTGGACAGGAAGCTGTTGTAGATCTCTCTGGCTCTCTGGGACAACTGCAGTCAAAAATATTGGCTATTTCAATTTAAATCTGCCTACTGATGAAATTAATTTGGAACAGCGTGCAGACAGTAAAGCGAAGCAACAATCTCTTTTTCATTTAAATCTGATTTGGCATTTTTCACCCGTTTTCACATTTTCACCAGCCCGCAGCCACTGTTATGAAATCAATAATGTGCAGACCACCAGCAATATTAATAGTACATAATATACAATGTTTCTAATGACGTTAGATATGTTTCCCAAAAGTATTTTTCCAAACAGACGGAAATGGTGATTTGGTGATTTAAAAAACTTTACAATTAAGAAAATGTGCAAAAAAGTATGCAATTGCAATTTAAAAAAATTAAATAATAGTTAATTTGTATTTATATGTTATTGGTTCAAAGAATGTCAGGCGGAATGGTTGGTCCCCACACATTTTCACCTTAACAAATATGGCACTCTTTGAAGAAAGTTTAGACACCCCTGATTTAAATGATACAACGATTAGAACAACCGGGTATAAATCGTTCCTACAATTAAAATAGAAAAGAACTTTGCTTTTGTACCTGTTTTTTGTCCGTTTCTGGCACATGGCTAAAATATTCACATGCCTGCCAAAACAAAATGTTCTCCTCGCTAAACTCTTTCTTCAGAAACTCCTGAAAGACAAAAACAAAATATATGTGTAAACTCATTAAACAACTGCAACAATTATTATTTATTTTATTGCTCTTCTACTGTAGTGGCTAATTCACAGGAAAATAGATTTAAGTAAAAGTTTTTTTTATATGCTTTTCTATAAACTTTACTTTTAAAAACAGACAATTAGCATTTTGTAAAACAAAAATCTACAAGAGATTTATAAAATTACATTTAAAAATAAAAAAAATAATTTGCAAATGTTTTTGCATGCATAACATAGATATATATATATATAATTGAATGCTTCGAAAACTTTACAATGTTGCACACACCACTTACACCAATTTGTAATCAACTGTAATGTACGTAAATCGTATGGCTACATCACCATATCTTCTCATCTCAATTGAAATATGAGTTTAATGGCTTGTTTTTCAAATAATTTTTGATAATTCAAATGCATGTGAGTTTTACAAACACACAGACCTTCAGATATTGACCGTTTAATCTGATTATACATACGGAGAAGTATCGGACGCCGACAGGATCCTGCAGCAGGCGCTCGAAGCAGACGGCCCATGATGCAATGCGGCGTTCGGAGTGGCGTCTGTGGCACTGCACGCTGGGAAGACTGGCATTGCTGTTCAAACTATTGTCACTGCCGCAGCCTTTCAAATCCACACTGTTCAGCTCTGAAAGCAAAGAACCGTTATTAATAGTGGGATTATTGGAAAAACTAATAATAATAATGAAATCTTTATTAGTCCCTCAGTGGGGACATTTTGTCTCTGCATTTAACCCATCCCAACAGAAACAAAATTGGAGCAGTGGGCAGCCACAAGGTCTTTCACCTCTTTTTACTTAATGCATAGGGTTGATCTTAAAATAAACTCTGTTTCTAACTTTTAGACTTTAGATTAAAAAAAAGCCTTTAACTCTGATTAAATAGCCAGTGGGTTCTGAAACAACATTCCTGTTTGAATAATACCACAGTTTTTCTAAAACAAGACCATGGTTAACAATCATATGATTTCCGAGTGACAAAATCTATTTATGCAATTGTAAATGTCATGAAAAAAACATTCTTAATTCAGGACGAGTATATCGTTGTGTATTGTGTACATTGTACAGTGTACTCTGAAGGAGCTCCTAACAGAACGACAGCATAAGTGAAATTCGTATATGTATATTTATTTATTTTTATTTTTTTCCAGTTGCCCCACAGCTAGTGTTCAGCCCACTTTCAGATGCGGATCGGCGCCAGTGACGTAAGCAGACTATTTTAAAACATCGACTAGAAGCAAACTCTCACGTAAGCGAAGATTCCAAGACTAATATCCATCTATCTGCCCGTCCATCCATCTGTCTATCAGCCAAACAATCTGTCTCTAATCAATCTGCCTGTTGGTTGGTTGGTCAGTCTGTCTATTGGTCAGTCTGTCTGACTTTCTGTTCATCATTCAATTAATCAACCAATCTGCCACTCTATCTATCTAAATATCAATGTCAGTCTATCAATCCATCTCTCTGTCCAACCAACATTCATCCTTCTAAATGACTGTCTATCTCTGCCCTATGATCTGTCCATTTTCTTCTCCATTGTAATGTACCATTGACCAATCTACTAGTTTTTCAGAAATTCTCACCAGTTATGCGGCAGGAACAATGTTGTACACATACTTTATCGTTAGCCCGATTTGTGCAAAAGCGTCAAAGATGTACAGTTACAGTCAGTCACACTTCAGACGTACAGTCATTACCTGACTAAACCCTTGTGAAACCGAGTCACGTAAGCCTCCTACCTGGATAGAGCTGGTACGAGCCTGTGTGATGCCACTTCATAAGATATTTCATACCCACTGAGCGCCGGGTATTGGCATCCATCACCCCTTCCCAAATACACGCACCATCCCGACTCCTAACATTATAGAAACCACCGGAGCACACGCCAGCAGAGAGCCAAACAGATAGAGTGGCCTGTGCACAAAGCTCTAAACATGCAGAGGATGAATTATTAAAGCCGGAGAGAGGAGGGAAACTTAGACGCTAAAGGTAACAGGAACCTTCGGTATTAATGCTGGGCAGCGGCTCGGTCGCATCTGAAGCAACTGCAGCACAAAAACGCAAACGCAGTGGCCAATTTAACTAGCACTTTCTCCGCACTTACAGATTTATGACTGTCGTCGTGTCGATGAATAGCTAATCACGGTTATTATGTAATAAAACACACACTTTTCCAGCCACGTGGCCTTTTCTAGCGGACTTCCAGCCGAGGGAAGAACTAGGCAATTTCGTAAAACGTAATCGAAATCAACTTTCAGAACTAATAATTGATCAAACTTTTCCAGGTCAAATCTTTCAATGAATTTCCCTTGAAATAACACTACTGCGGAATTGCTTGGTCAAGTTTTGTTATTCCGCCGACATGTCGAGCTTAGACACTGAGCAACAAGAGCAGCTTATACAAAACGACGCGTTCTTTGACGTTTGGACACATTTGACTTTAGGAAGGATCACAGAGAACAAAATTAAGTCAGTGTAGACACTGCAGAAAAAACTTTTTCACGCCCAAATTTGTCTTTCTTCACACCAGAGCATGTTTTCAGTTCGGGTGGAAACATTGTTAAGTATTTTACTTAAAAGAAAACATTTCATACCTTTAATAAGAAAATATTGAAAATGATTTAATGTTCCCAAATGTGCAAGTTTTTGTTTTTTTTTTATTATAATTTTTTTAATTTATTTTAACTTTTTTGAAAGAACAACTTAAGGCAAAAAATTACTGAATAAAGTTATTTGTTTATTTATTAAAAAAAATCCAAATTTATGAAAATAGAAAAAGTCATTTCTCAATCGTGTTAAAATGCCCTAGGAAGAACGAAACACGATTTAACGCATAGACCACTGAATCTTCAGCATCGTAAATGGTTATTCACAATTTTTACGCAATAAAACACATACTTTTTCAGCCGCATGGCATTTTCTAGCCGACTTCTAAGCATGGCAAGAATTACACATTTTAGCAATTACATTTTAGTTACGTTATTCCGCTGACATGTCGAGCACAGAGAGCGTAGACACTGAGCAACAAGAGCAGCCTACACAAAAACATACGCGTTCTCTGGCATTTGGACACATTTTGGCTTCAGGAGAGATGACATGGAACAAAAAGAAGTCAGTTTCCACATCATTCTTCACATAAGAGCAGGTCTTTAGTTCGGGCGAAGACATTACGTCACATGTTTTATTTAGAAGAAAACTGTTCATTTTATATTTTTAATGAGAAAATAGTGTTTACTGTGTTTCCAAATGTGCAAGCTATGTATGTTTACTTTTTTGCAAGAACAATGGAGGGGGTAAAACGAAATTAAAAAGTAATAAAATAAGCGTTTCTCAATTCTTAATCGTGTTGAAATGTCCAATAACCAAGGTTTTGATTTAAGGCCAAATCACCCAGCCCTAAGAAGAACGCACAGACCACAGAGTCTTCAGCATCGTAAACGCTCCGCTCGTGTAAATTCCTCACAGCTTTGCATTTGTCTCAGCCTTTTGTCATGCAGAAGACTGCGGGATCTCTGGGTCTGGCAGGCGGCGTTAAGCCAACATTCACAGGCGGCCTGGCACATTCACACATGCTAATTGGGATGTTGGAGAAGGGGCAGTCGGGGCTTGTTCTGCTGCTGGTTCTCCACACAGTCGGTCTAGAAACGCAGAGTTTCAGGCCAAAACTGTAACTCACTCCTGATGAAGATTGTGAAGAGATACACGATGGTCTGTGATGGTCTTTTCAAAGAGTTTGAAAGAAGAAAGTGAACCCTTATGTGAACACATATCAGCTATAAGCTAACACTGTACTACAAATTAATTAAACTCAACTAACTAAAGTGGAGTTGTCTAGACCTCAGAGGCTGTCTAAATGCAAAATGTCAATGCTGATAAAAGACACTAATCGTATAGATTGACACAAAAGGGACAGTCAAGCTTATCAAGACAGATCAGATATAATCCCGTGTTTGCTTTTCCCCTCATTTGACTAGAATTTAACTCCAGCCAATTTTAAACTACATTACCATAGGAAACACAGCCAAAAGATTGGTAATCCGAAAGAGATAAGACGCTAGTGATGAATAGTTAAAAGCAATAAAGTCATACCGACACAAAAATGGACAACGTGTGGATAGGACAAGAGATAGAACGAAAGAGCAGACAACACACATGTGGACTTTTCAAAGAGGTAAAAAAAGTATTTAAGAAAGATTTCAGATTAAATAGGCGAAAAGATTTATACTTCAATAGAGATAAGAGGCAACTGAGGAATATTTAAAAGCAATAAAGTCATACGAACACAAAAAAGGACAATGTGTTTTTACATAAGGAGATGTAACGAAAGAGCAGAAAACACACATTGGGACTTTTCAAAGAGGGGGAAAAAATAGTATTTAAGAAAAATTTCAGATTAAATTGGCAAAAAGAAGAACAAATTACTCACCACCATCGGAGACAGCCGCAGACTGCAAGAAAACACAGAGAGACATGTGTGAGTGAGCGTCCGCACTAACACAAACACACACTGAAGTCTGCACCATAGCCGGGAAGTCGGGCGGCATAATGCACGGAACCAATACACCAGCTAGTCCTGTTTTACTGGTACGACCTTTCCCACATTTTGTGACTCGAGATAATGAGATACACCAGGTACATTCCAACAATGCTGTGATATTGTAGGCCACGCCCACTGTGACACATCAGCTCCGCCCAGTGAAATGTGCCCGAGCATGCCACCAAAAGTAAGTAAGATATATATTTTTAAAAACAAACCAAACACAAAAACACAATAGAATCGTACTGGGCAAGGCATATGTTTAAAACAAATAATTTCCAAAAGTACTTGACCCATTTATTGCAGGGTCAAGTAACGCAAGCCACAGTCATAATAGTGGTGCTTATCTGGACGGATGTGTGAAGTTGTATATGGGATGAGGGACAATCGAGTGATTTTTCTTCTGTGTCTTCAAAGCCGAACATATTGGGAATCAAAAAGCGCTGAAAAGTGTTATATTTGACGAAAACACGTCTAAAATAATAGCTGAACTAAGATTCAAACTTTTATCTCACGTTTCTGGCAACATTTATCTGTATTGACTCAAAATTCAAAAAAAAAAAAAAAAAAAAAACTGTAGTTGAATTTTTGTAATAAACAAAACGCTAAAATGAAACCTTTCTTCAAACCACTTTTCTTTCAAGAAGATAATTTCGTAAAGTATTGCTTTGTCTCAATCTTTTTTACATACTGTGTCTGAACAACACGTTTTACATACTCCGAACAACATGATACAGATTACATATATGTTTTTGACTCATCGTTTAAAAATATAATTTTGTGCTTTTGCTATTAGTTGGACAATTTAGTAATTTAATTAATTTGCTAGTTTAAAAGAAAAGCCAACAGCAAGAACCTTGTTTTTAACCAAAAGACACAAGGTGTTGTTTAAAGCCTATCCTTAATTTAAATGAAGGTGCAATTAAAGCAAAAGTTCCAACAGCCATTCAACAACCATTAATAACCAAATGCTAATGTGTGTGTGCGTGTGTGTGTGTGTGTGTGTGTGTGTGTGTGTGATTACCTCTCTCTTATTTCTCAAACCATCTTGTTATTTACTGTTCTATTTATCAAATTTTCATTGTAAAATATTTATTAAAAAAAATATATATATATATATATATATATATATATATATATATATATATATATATATATATATATATATATATATATATATATATATAATTTTTATATATTTATTTAATTCCGTTCTCTCAAAGCCGAGCATTTCAATCAAATGATGGTAATGCAAAACATATAAATAATAAATATATTTATAAATATATAAATATAAATATAAATATAATAAAACATTGTAAAAAAGACAAAAACACATAATCAGTGGAAGTATTTTTCTCTGCACATTACCAATACAGCCTATTACATTGTTTGATTCTGGCAAAACAAGGGAGAACAAACAGTACAACAAAGAGTAGAAGTGAATCCGAATTTCGACACTAGTCAAGCAGTCCTTCAAGCAAACAAGTTCAGACTTATCTCAGTTTTTGACGGTATGTATGTAACCCTTGGTTCTTCCCGTCAGTTCCTGCACATTTAGCGAGAAAGCTCAACACTAATACCTCAAAACTTCAGTAATTACCGCTTGGGTGAATTATACTTTAGATTATAAATGATACTTTTGAGATGATTACACACACACACACACACGCACACAGAAAAATTAAGTATACACAATAGTATGTGTAACAGCAGAACCAATCAAAAAAAAAAAAAAAAAGTCCCTACAAATAAGAATTCAGAAAATGTAAGAAAATATTTTGTTGTGTATTAGTATTAAATTTAAAATTAAATGGATGACTGTTGGGGGACGGAGATGCGATTCCAAGAATAAAAAGTCATTTGCTGAATTAGCACGTAAACCATTTAAACTACCGTATTTACGCGACTATAAGAACCCCGAATATAAGCACCTCCATGATTTTTCAGGCACACATTTTTTTTCACATTTCTGGCTAAACTATGTTATTTCCTCTTTAATTTTTTTCTTTATTTAACAAACCTAACTTGTGACTTGTATCACTTAATTCATTTTCTTTAAAATAAAAAACAATAATCTATTTGAATTTCACCTCCCATAATCCTTTGCTTCTTTGGCTGGTGTGCAAAGGCTTATAGTAGCCCAAGGCCTCACTGATTGAGCAGCAAAGTGAGGTGATGGCAATATGGCCACTAGGGGCCACAATGAATTTGTGCTCTGCATTTAACCCATCTAAGACTGAGCTCGGTTTTAGTTAGGCAGAAATATTCGAACAGTGGTGTTTTCTTTGTTTAGCAGACAGAGCGTTTTGATTGTGTTTGACTCTGGCGTTCTTCGTTTTGAACTGTTTTCTTTTTTCTCCAAAGCTTTTACATTCTTATGGACTAGCTTTCAGGCGCTAGCTGTTAGCCGTTAGCACGGATCTACAGGATGCAATGTTGGTGTGTCTGTTCAGACTTTAATGATTGTATTTAGTTCAATCTTACTTCTTCGTGTTTTTTTGTCCCTGTTAGATGTTGCATTGTGACTAATGTTTCTTTATTTACGTTATTGAGCGAATAAAAACCTTATATGCACGTCTGCCTCCAGAAACATTGTTTAAAGCAGTGGTTCTCTGGTCGTGCCCCCCTTTAAACCAATACAAAAATCTGGCGCGCCCCTCCAACACACACTCCAACACACCAAAAAAACAATTTCTCCTACTACCAAATAATTACTGCTACACACATGTCACATGTGATATATAGAGAAAAAGACAGACATAGAGAGAGAGAGAGAGACAGAAAGAGAGAAAGAGAGAGACTTGTGGCACAACACAATATTGGTTTTCAAGTCAATATGGTTTACCGCACACCCCTAGCACCACGCACGTTTTTGACCTGCTAAAATTAAAAAAGGGGTGCTTATTTTACTATAAATACTATATTTAAAATCGGCTCAAATAAGCAAGAAGGAAAAAAAAAAAGGGCCAGAATCAAGAACAGGGCATGAAGCTCACGTGTGATATTGCCCAATAAAAAGCGTTTCACATTCCAACAAGGTGTTTGAAATGTAACAGAGCCGCTTGTTTTCCTGGGCAAACACACTGAGCTGAGAACAGGGAGGAAACTGTGACTCCAACGGCCAACGGACAAAAAAGATTCTAGTGTTTGGATTCAAACTTAAAGTTTAGCACTGCCTCGGATTGAGTCCCAGACTCCCAATGTTTTGAGCTGGTCCCTGCTTAGTATGCTTGAGCATAGTACCTGGCTGTTTGTTTTGGCTATATGAAAGCTTACGCTGACACACCATCTTTCAAAAAAAGCGAACCGTTAGCATTTGATCCAATCTCCGGAAAAAAAAAACACTTTTATATTAACCATGAAAACATCGTTTAAGGTGTGTCGATCATTAAGGGAGAGGAAAAAAGAAAGATAGCATGCCAATGTAATCTCTCTGAAATCGCTCTCTCTCTCTTTCTCTTTCTTTCTCTCTCTGTCTCTCGTGTAAGACGATCAGTGAGATCCTGAAGACTCAGCCACGAATGATCACCTAGACTAAACTGGAAGTATTCTTTCATCCACACAATCACAGTATAACTCACCGTATGGACGTAGCAGACTCTTTTAAACGACAGCTTTTTTTTCAGACTCATTGTCCTTTTTTAATCTGCGTTCCTCTGTTGAGAACAACTCCAAACCTACAAAAAACCACCACCAAATCCATCTCGCTCCTTCTGGGAGACAGAGCTTTCTTCAGTCCTCCAGAGCAAGAAGTGGCATGTTCTCGCCGCACAGGCTCTTTTACTGAAGGGGACGTTCCCTTCGGAGCTGTTGCTAGAACAAGCCCAGCCTGATGGGATTCTCTTAACTTTCTGTTCCAACCTGATAGCAACTAAAAAAGGGGAGATGTTTCAATTCTTTTGGAGAAGAAAAAAACGCTTACTGGATATCATTCTTGGCTCTTTCACAACGCAAAAAAATCCTCCGTTCAAGACAAAAGCTCTCACTACGGGCTTCTGCACTCCAGAGCGCAGACACTTCAGATAATCATCCCTCAAGAAGTTCCATGTTTCAGATCCCAGAACCAACAGCTAAACTTCGCAGAGGCTCTACAAGCCTTAGAAAAGCGTGATGAAATGATGGAGACTAGATCTTCATGCATTCGTATGGAAGAGCTTTCTGAAAGGCTCATTGTTAGAGATTTGGAGAGAAATATATGAATCCCACGTAAGAGAATGCGTTTTATTTAAAAATCCATGGTGAAAATAATAAACACTTGTTTTAACACCCCCTCCCCCAAAAAAAAAAAAACTCACTTTGCAAAAGACTTAAAAACTGTACAATTTGATATACGTTCTTCTTACGAACATGCAAATTATTTGAAACTGTGTCAACGAATTGAAAAACAGATTCTAAAATACAGAATGTTTTATAAAACAATTTTTAAAATAGATTTACATTTTTTTTAAAAAGAATACCAAATATGCAACACAACATGGTGCTTTTAGTTTGCCACGCTAAGCTGTAAGTTCAGATTTTACTCATTATTTATAAAGATAATGTTGAGTTTATCGAGCGCATTTGGACAGCGTTCACAATATGCGCAATATGAAAAATACTGCATAGGTCGAGTAAGTGACAGAAGTGCTAAATATCATAGTCATTCTGTTGCTGTCATGTCCAAAACATGAAGTATAGATCCAGTGAGTAAACCTAGAAGAACCACAGAAGACTACGCTTTGTCGAGATCTAGTTTGAGCTCCGAGCTCGGCCAGTAAACATGCCCACCAGAACCTTTTATGGATATTATTGGTATTACTGCGCCAGTGACATGAAGCGTGGTGACACACCAGCTACAGATCCCAGAATGCACTGCATCAGCTGCCTCCACGTTTTTTTTTTTTTGGTGGCATGTTCTTGTAGAATTGAAATTAAGTTATTTAAAGTTTTATTTATTAATAGTTTCTTTATTATGGAATAATATTCATGTCTGAATTTCATCATACTTATAAAATATTATGTTAAAAAACAATATGAAGTGTTCTATAAATGTTAATTTGTTTCAGCAGCCAAAACTGTGAATATAAAACAGCTTGAATATAAAATAATAAAATAAAAAAATATAATACTCTAATAAAAAAGCACATAAATTCATACACAATTTTTTATAAATGATAAAATACAATAAACGTAAAAACATGCTACATACGTATTCCCTTTGGCATGCAAATTCCTGAGATTTATATTTCTGCAAATTCCTGAGATATTCCGTATATTTCATATACTGAAAACATTTTGCGCCTACGCATTTCGTTACTAAGGATTTTCGTTATCTAGGACATGTGTAAGTCAGGTAACCACTGTAATAGTAATTAAGTAGAAAACCCGGCCCGATGAACTGGTTTTATTCGGCGTGCAACATAAGTTCTTCTGACATATCAGATAGAATTTAGCGTCTTTGCGTTGGTCTCGGACTAAGAAAAGCGCTATACAAATTAACTTGAACTTGAACTTGAGTATTTAACCTCTTCCTTTGTTCGTATTGTATGAAGTCTTAGGATTGGTTGTTAGGCCCAGCAACATGTTTCAGTTCAAGTTCAAAGTTCAAAGCTTTGATTGTCATTTACAATTAAATTCTTAACTCTCTTTAGAATTATCTTTAGAACAATAGAGATCTCTTTAGAATTTCAGGCCCTATAGGCCAAAGTGTTTAACCACACATCCACCATGCTTATCATTGTGTAGTGAAGTCACTTGAGATTTTTATTACATTATTTTATAATTGCTAATTTGCTTCCAGAAATGAATGCCATAAAATAGAAAGACAATGAAACAAAGAAACAATGAATGCCATATTTGTATAAATGTATAAAAATACTCACATAAAAATACCACAGAATATCTACAATACACAGTAGATCTACTATTTAATGAACAAGATGGGACTATACGTACAGTATAGTAACAGTAGAGGTTGAGAGCGGTCAGCCAAGAGACAACACAAAAAAATGCAAATGCACCTACTACTTTTTACATGTCAAAGAGAAAATCTGCACCCATCCGAATAAACAACGACTCATATCCATGTGTGCGCAAACAGCATAAAATATGATCTTACACATGCGCATGATTCTCGATCACATGACCAATACTCTGCTTTATCATTCCATATTGCAGAAATCTGCCACTGGTAGATGTCACTCACAAAGAGATCCCCTATGTGGCCTGAAATCAGAATTGGTCTGGAAAAACATGCCCATCTGAAGGCAAAACAGGCCTAGATCTTTCGCAGATTCCGTGATGGGTGATGTAAAAAAAAGTCTCGGGAAAACTATAGAAATCTGTCCACTTTGAGGTTGGATAGAGTTATGTTCAAATCTAAGCTCTTAGAAACAGAACCATCCACGAACAAGGTCAGTAATGAAGGAGAGCCATCAGACCAAAGAGGACCACAAGCGCCATACTCACAGTGTGGCCCAGATCTCCACTTTACTGCAGGGATAGAGAACTTAGACAAGGATTAGCTCTCTGAAAAAGGGAAAGTCCAGATCTCAGGGGAGAACGTGGACATAATACCATCGGAACTGAAGCTCTTTTAAATAAAAGTACAATTCAGTTGGTTCTCATGGCAGTGCTCGATCATTGTTCCCAGTGGGCATGAAGGCATTTCCAGTATTTATTTCTTCTCCTTGAACGATGCATGAAGATCAAATGGACAAAATTCCAGAAGTCTTCATAGAATGGAGTCCAAAAACAAAATCATAAAACCCCAAAATAGAAACGCTGTAAATAAAAATCAGGATTTACTAACTCAAGCAAAGGGTTGACCGTAAACACACAGTGAGCTTTGTATTATTCACTACTTGGGAATGAGCACCAGTACTCTCAAGTTGTTGACTTGTTAAAATAACTTTTAACTGAGCTCATTGTACATTAATTAAAGGTTTACTAAATGTAATGGAAGGATATGGACCATTTCCGGAGCCATTTATAATAACTCACCATTGCCCTCTGCTGGTTGCTCTAAGTTAAGCAAGTTAAGCCTTTTGAAACGCCCGACTCAGACGGCAGTGATGCATTAATAATTAAGGGATGTATTAAATAATATTTTTTTGCAAATTCAATGTACTTGTCTTCAGAACTAAGACATGTACATTTAGGTCAAAAGTTGAACACTGAAATACGTATACGGTAACGTCAGTTCATTAAACCAATGTAAAAACCTTAATAAATTAAGGAAACTTAATGATTTTAAGCTTAAATTCATAGTCTTCACAGAAAAGAAGACTGTTTACAACAATTACAACTATTTTAACTTTTTCAATCTTCAAATAAATTATGCATTTGCTTGAAATCACTTCTTTTGAAATTTGAGAATTGTAGGACAACTTTTTTCTAACAAATCTGCGCGTTTTTAACAGAAGCATTTAACATTGCGGAAGACTCTACACGAAACACGAACAAATGAAAAATCTATACCAATCTCAACATATCGCTTAATTGTACGATCAAAAAAAATCACCTCCATCCAAATTAACTTATTTCTTAAAAAAGCTTTTATACCAATGTTATACTATAATAAAAAACGGACCTCCATTCTATATGAATGTAGACTGCAAAATGGTGTTGTGTTAACGTTCAAAAGACGGCATATTTCTAATAATTCCTAGACAACATCTGCTATAAAACCGAGAATGCTAACACCACCACAGCAAAACTCCTCTGCACTGTTTTGGCGGTATGTGCGCGCACAGGTACTCACGCCATTAGGTTTGACGCTCAAAGTTGACTCCATGTAAGGAGGCAGTGTTGGACCCAGCAGTCGGATGTTAAATTACTCCAAGCTCCGTAAACACATCCATATACACTGACAGCTCCAGTGGCGAGTGAACGTCAGGGCGCGCGCACGAACCAACGCGCGACGAGAATTTGCGCTCACGGTCCGTCCGTCCGTCCCCGTCCAAGCCTCGGTGTCTTTTGCCGTCTGATTGTCTCTCCAATTCCTCCCACTCGGCTGTAATTCCTATTCCGCCCACAGTACTCTGCACTCTGTGCTCGCAGACGGAGATGCAGAGGCACGCTCGCTCACAAGTGGGAGTGAGAGAGAGAGAGAGAGAGAGAGTGTGTGCGTGCGCGCGCGCGTGTGTGTGTGTGCGCGCGCACGCGGACGTGTGTGTTCTGTTTAGACTTCAAGCGAGCCACACACACACACACACACACACACACACACGCAAGCACCTACACACACGCAGCCACTGAAATGTAAGTGGCTCGCAGTGGGATTCTCCGCGTTATTTACACACTGTGTTGTGTCGCCTACTTGGTATGCTCACAGCACAGCATCTGCTTCCAGACGAGAGCGTGAAGGAAGCCGAATGAATGTGCGTCTCAACAATTACCGGGGGGCTCAGCTTCCTACATGCACATGTCGATGCGCAGCAATTCCGGCCCAACTGTTAGCATCGTTTACACTTCGCTGAGTTTCTATTTGTGCACACCTGACCTAACACACGCCCACGCACATGCACGAGCAGGCATTCTTCAACAAGTCCCGACCCTGTGCTTTCACAACCCAAAGATCTGTACTTCACGTTTCGTAAATCCCTGAGCTGTTACTTTTTTATTTTATTTTTTTTACTCTTGAGGAGCACAGAATCACCACTGTGAATAAACAGCCATGCAGAAAGGTTTGAGAAGTGACGCTGAGCGCAGCGAAACCAGGCGGTTAATAGACTCCACTGGAAGAAGAACCAGACAAGAATCAATGTCTTTCTGAGAAACTCTGCAATCAGGCAGTCACAAGACCAAGACACATTCGACCCAAGTTAAAACAACTTGCTTTGTGCTGAAACTGGGACCATCAGAAAAGTTTGCTCTCAGAGACGCCCTAGGGCTTATTTTAAGGACGTTTCTTTACTTTTTATTCAAGTGGACCTTCAAAAATGCATGCGAAAACAAGAACATTTCATTTTCAGAAAATATGCTTTTGTTTTATCTGTCCGAGTAAAAAAGGAAAGATTGAAAAACTGCATCTGAATTAACAGTGACAGGCGGAGAGAAAAAAAGAAAACCAGAGAGAGTGAAAGAGACACTAAACAGCTGATATAGACAGACAGAAAGAGAGATAAACACACAGAGAGAGAAACTGATGAACAGAATAGAGAGCTAATTATTGAGTGATAGAGTCTGAATTACAGAGACAGATAGAAAGACAATAAGTACAGTCTGAATTACAGAAACAGATAGAAAGAGAGATAAATGCAAACAGAAACTGAAAGAGAGATAAACAGAAAGAAACAGGCTGAATAACAGAAACAGATAAACAGAGAGCGACAGATAGAAAGATGAACAGAGGGAGAAAGAAAATGAAACTGATGCAGACAAACAGAAGTATATACTGAGAGAGAGAGAAACTAATAGACAGAAAGAGGAATAAAACAGAAAAGGAGATAAACAGGGGAAACTGTGAAACAGAGACATATAGACAGAAAAAATACTGAGAGAAACTAATAAGACAGAAATAGAAATAATCTTAGAGAGGCTGAACAACAGAAACATAGAAAGAGAGAGAGAGAGAGAGAGAGAGAGAGAGAGAGAGAGAGAGCGAGAGAGAGAGAGAGAGAGAGAGAGAGAGAGAGGGAGATACTGTAGCAAAAAGATAGATAAATAAAGAGAAAAGAAGATGGACAGAAGGAGAGATAGACAGAAGAAATTAAATTACAGAGACAGAAACACAACACAAGAATTACACAACATTCAGAGATAGAAAGAAAGAAAGAAAGAGAAAGAGAGAGAGAGAGAGAGAGAGAGAGAGAGCGAGAGCGAGCGCGCGAGTGTGTTTGTGTGTGTGTGTAGGGCTGCAGGGCAAGTCAGTAATTAGTACTTGTCCCAGTGTGTGTGTGTGTGTGTGTGTGTGTGTGTGTGTGTGTGTGTGTGTGTATGTTCTTCTCAGAGTGTGAGTGTGTCAGTATTTAAGAACAGTATTAAAATATAATTTAAGAGTGTCTGTGCACATTCATGCACAACCGCAGCGAGACCCTGCTAACGAGAAGAATGCCGCTCAATGCTCATTAGCGCGCACACACACACGCGCTAATTACTGCGCCGCTTCACAAAGCAGCCTCTGTTCACACACAAATGCCCCTCACTTGCACTTGCAGCGAGAGAACAGCGAGCAATCTAGCAGAAGATGAGGTGAAAGGCACGAGGAACGAGCAAATCACTTCCAGAAATGATCAGCAAAACAGCTCACTATCAATAGCATGTTCCACTGTTGCATTTTCTACACGTTGTTTTCGTTATACGTATAGGGAAAAGCCAAGTTTCGTTTGGTACAGCTTGTAAACCAGGCCAGCGTTTGTTTTAACCACTAACTAGAGGAAGCAATTGATTTTTGTGAATTGATTCGCTCTTCTAAACCGTGTGACTGTACCATCACAGTGGAGACTTATTAACCCGCTACCGGGTTTGAGCTTACAAATAAAAGAATTGCAAAAACTTACTCCAAAGTTAAGAAAAATGCACTGCATTATCAGAGGTGTATCTGAAAAGCATACTTGAGTAAAAGTACCTTACTGTACAAATTACTCCTCTAAAATGTACACTCTTGGGAAAATGTTACTAATTTCTTAAACGGCGTTGAGTTTGAGGTTCACTACTCGTGTTTCCATGTGTGTCGCAGCTGTTTGCGGACGGGACGGGCATTTTCCCGCGGGAGACGTCCCTTGTGACATGCGGTCTTGGGTCACGTCTGTAGCTGCAGTAGGAGATTGTTCACTCACATTCATTGTGGCTACATGAGTTTTCTAGCTCTCTTTTTAGTATAAAGCGGCACATGTTTTTCTGCATGTTAAGATGGTTTTGAAAAGCTAGTTTGTGAGGTGTGAGTGGAAGGGTTTCAGACGCACGACTGCTGAAAAACTGTATTAGTAACAATAAGCTAATTACCCATATTTAGTATTTTGGCTACTTTGTACTTGTGCTGAGTATTAAAAATATTTAAAAAAAACCTTTTACTCTCTACTTGACTACATTTGTATTCTCTACTCTTTACTCCACTACATTTGAATGGACACGACATTCACGAGAACGTGAATTAGCAGTTGAACATTTGAGTTTTTCCGGGACTGACGTCTTGTTCCTTTTTTATCTATTTGGTTCTGCCATTTTGATACATTGAGGTGTTAAATTTATTTCTATATTTGGAAATAAAACCTCATGAGTTTCTTGCTTTTCACAATTGTTAGTGTTTTTTCTTTTGTCTAAATTCAGTATACTTAAGAGTGAAACACTTAAGTTTTGTTAAATCTGGATACGACATGTACTCAAGTCTTCTTGGAATTGATGACATGCAACTTGTAATTGAGTAATTTTTACAGTAAGGTATCCGTAATTTTACTCAAGTATGGTTTTACTCAAGCTGTTTCACTAGCTGTTCAGTTCAGAAAAAGCTCATGGAATTCAACAAATGTTATTTGATGAATACAGTGAAGTGTGATGAGTCTGTGGTTGAGGAGCGTGAACTTGGACAATTCCACTTGGCCTGTGCAATAAAAAATTTGGATTCTTCGAAATATTTTACATTTTTCATTACTATTTAAATCCACAAGGAGCATATAATTAAATTCATCAAAAGTTTTCAAAGACAACATTTATGGTTGGATGATATTGCCACTGCCGATACCTAGACATGTGACCAGGGAGAAGATGCCCAAGCCACCTCATCTCATTCATCTCAATGTGAAAGAGTGACGGAGCTACTCATGGTTTAATCCGGAACATTCTTCCTCATGACCACATGAGGGTTTGAACGTAGATTGACAGAACATTTTTTTACCAATGTGGACATGATCCACATCACTGATGGGAACAATCCAATCCATACGTCATCCACACATTCCTTAATCCCCTTATTAGTGAACAAAATCATAGCTGTTTCACCATAAATAGGAAATTAAACAATAACGCCTGGGAATAGTGGACATTAAATTTCGATGATGACGACACATTAATCTGAGATTTGCACTCTACAGTAAAAGTTATTAGTATGTCAAATTAAAATTTTAATTGTCATTTACACATTATACTTGGTACAACATGCAATGAAAGGTATTTTTACAATCGTCCAGCATTTAAACATGGGGTGGGGGTGTGTGAGAAAGAGATACGATAAAAAGATAAAAGAGATAAAAAATACAATAAAATCCAACATAAATAAAGATGAAAAATGAATAAAAACAAGGAAAAACTATGAAGATGAAAAAAAATGTAAAAATATAATAAAATGAGCAAAACTATTGTGTGTAATTGTAGTTATAAAAAACAACACATTTCATAAGACTGCAGAAATAAGTAACTACGTATATCACGCTTTGATAAACACAAAATGTGAAAAACATCTTGCTTATTTATTTGTTTATTGCTATTAAAATCAAGATTAAGTAAAGACAGATGTACAATACATTTTCTTTTCAGATGCCCATCGCTAATGTATAGATAATTAGCTCTGGGCATGTTAACGCATGGATAGTTAATGCGTAATAATTTTCATATTATATATTTGTTAAAGTCTGTGACTCACCGACTCTGCAAACACACGACATGCGCAGATCTGTGACGTCACTGACGCTTCATACTCCATTAAGCTCAAATAGCGAAGAGAAGCACATTCGTGCATTATCAATCAACATTTCTCCTCTTGGTGTGTGTATGAAGATACTAAAGTGTGCCCAACTTGATTATATTGATGGAATATAAATTGCTATTACCAACATGACGACAAAAGTTTGCAAATTGTATTAGTAATTGTGTGTGCAGTGTAAATAAAAATAAAATGAACATGTACTGAAAAGAAAACAACCCGTGAAATATACTTAATATTTAGTTTTATTTTATACATTATTAATAAACAGAATATATAGCAGTAAATGTTACCTTAAAAAGGTTGGCGCCTAAAAGGGTTTTTTCAGAATTAGGAATTTGTTTTTCAGTATGTTTAATGAATTGTACTGTAGACACGCAGAAACAAACAAAACCGACTACGGTGAAAAGTCTAGAGGTGGAATAAAAACTGTGAAAGTTCAAAGTGAGTTTATGCAAGGCTTTTTTTAATACCAAATCAACTATTTAGAAGCAATTAGACAGACAGACAGACAGATACACATTTAGACAGACAGACAGAGACAGATTCATTAACATGTTCTCCTGTTGTGGTAAGAAAATGTATATTTTGTTGTGCCGTGTTTTCATTAAGTACGTATTTCATGCATAATTGATTCTGGATAAATGTCAACGAAGAAGCACACACTATACTGTTGCATTAATAATACATACTTTTCCTTTTCTGATGCACTCTGACACAGGACGGACAGGTTGTTGCGTCAATTAAGCGTCATCATGCTTTAAAAAAAACCCCAGAGCTTTCAAAGGTAGATTAAACTAAAAGATTGCAACATATCTTGTTAAACTTAAATCTCTCCGTAATTGTCGAGTTGATAGAACCATAGTCCTTTGCGAAAATTGCAAATCCAAAATGTCTTATCACGGTGGCACTAGAGTCTGAAATATCACTTCAATGCAACACACACCATCAATGCCAGTAAATCACCCACCAGCATCAGCATCAGCATCAGCATCAGCATCAGCATCAGCATCAGCAGCGGAGGACAACAGAACTAATGTATAACGTGAGCAAAATCTACACAATAAGAACATTTACAATACAACATAATTTAGTGGAGCATCCTAGTGAGCGTTTTTTTTTTAAATTTAAGTTCTTAATATTTGCTGCACTTGACCATAATATTTAATTGTATTTATTGTAACTATAATAAACACAATTTTAAAAAGGGGTGAAAAAAAGGAATGTGCAGTTTAAATTAAAAATCAAAAATCTGCGCGATTCACTCTATTTTCAATGTTTGTATTTTTTTGATTCATTTTTATTTTTGTTGTATTTACTGAATTCTTGATCATTTATTTTAGATAATAATAATAATAATAATAATAATAATTGAACCTTTATTAGTCCCTCAGTGGGGAAATTTTTTCTCTGCATTTAACCCATATGGTGCTATAAATGTGTAAACTACTAAAAAGCAACTAATAGCTGTTTTTACATATGTTTAATAAAAAAATATGTATAATCAGTTTCTTTCATTTCCTATAGGAGGAATACTTTTCGAGACGAGTCCAAGCATGTTGGTCTTTAAATTCATTCAAAAACACACATGCATAGATCTCAACCGAAGCTGGGAAGCGGGAGCTGAGAAGAGTGCAGACTTCAGCTCCATCGTTCAAAAGCATCCGTCCAATTAAAGGGATAAAAATATAAAATGCCAGATCATCTCCTGGCATGCCAGCTTTTGAAGACCAAACTGAAATGTGACATGCTGTCAATCTTTCTGAGGCCGCGAGCTCTTCCATCTAAAAATTATACCATCCACGTCTCACCGTCTCTTTGGTTGCCATGGCAATCCGCAGTCACCACACTAGTCTGTGCGTCACAACACCCAGATACACTCTATATCTCTTTGACTGCTGGTCTAAAATTAAACTCACGTGTGTGTGAGAGCAGCCAGAGCCATTAATACATTTGGAAAGCATCATTTCAATGTCGACTCTGCCTCCCAAGCACACACACATAATTTGGCAAATAAGGTCAGCGGAGTTCTCCAGGGCCTTGCCCGCGTTTGTTTGTTTTGGTCTGCATGTATGTTTCTTTACCCTCAACTGTGTCCGTCTCCTTTTTATGTAGTCATTCCCGAGCCCCTCGGTGATGGAATCGGAATGCTTGGAAGTGTTCAGAGTGGGTTTTTTATTGTTGAAAGTGCTACACTGTAAAAAATGTGACGCGCTATTTACGTAAAAAAAAGTTTGGCAACATAATACACAAATTATATTTAAATAGTTCCTTAGAGCTTACGTTTAAGCAGAACATGCTTGATAAAATAATGTAAAAAAATCTTGAAATATTCTGCCTGACACTATTCATTTAACAATTCTTTTTGTGCTTGAGAAAATAAAACCAGTTCAGCGCATTTTTTCAGTACATTTGAAGGGCGCTTTCCACAGTTACTGTCTCAAAATACATTAAAAAACTCAATTCTCTCAATTGTTTTGATTATTGATGGTTTGAATACTAAATACTTGATTGGCAGAAAAACAACCTTTTCATATATTTCCTCACAAAGAAATTCCACTCATTAGACTATCTTATCTATTAAGACCTTTAACAGCCAAGAAGCAACAGTCTCACATGATTAGCTATTTAAACAGAGTGACATCCAGCCTAATTTTAAAGTAACAGTTAATGTAAAAATGTTTATGCTCTATTTTAAAGTTTAAATAGAGTTAAAGAAGTGCAAGCAACACATGCAAGCTTCTCATTGGCTCTCCCAAGGAACAAGCTCATCTGATGATTTGGAGTTGCTGATTCTCTTTCCTCTTAATTAAGCACTTTCCTCTCTTCATCTGCTGTTCATCAAAATGGCATTTGATAAAATCATGTGTTGAGATTCAAATGAACGTGACTCAATTAAAACCAATAGAACCAATTCTCTTAAAATAAATGTGAATTTTGGTTTAATTCAATCTTTTTAAATTGACCCCAAAAATTGCACTGGTCTGCTTAAAAAGAGAATCTTAACTTGTTTTTACCAAAATGCTCTCAATATTTTAAGAGAAACACAGAACAACATTTTTTCAACATTTTTCAAAAACACATGCTCATTCATTTTAGCAATTACATAATTTTTTTAAATGAAAATTCCAAGCCTCATGATTCATTTTTTACAGTGTAGGAAAACATGCCGAGGGAACGCTGGGAGGAAAACAGGGGCTCACCTCAAGGTCGTCCAGTGAGCGTGCCATGCTGAGCCGCTTGGAACCTCCAAACGATCGTCTTCCGGAGGAACGCTGAGGAAAGCCCTTGGTGATGATCTTAAACCGCGCACCCTACAGAAAACCGGAAGAGACCTATTAGTACACTACAGTTTTGCTATTTGGCATGTCACCACTCAATATAAATGTGTGTGGGAGTGTGTGTTAAGAAAAGTGGTCAAAAGATTTGCAAAAAGTTGAAACTATTGTGAATAATACAGAAAGCAACCTAGATGGCATATCAAATGTTTAAACTGGAAAAAAAACAACATATAATTTGTTAAAGAGTATTCAATAGATCATTTTTAATTTCATATTTCAGGGCATCCACTCATCATGTGTAGAGCCCAAACAATACTTGTATAGATGTATAGAACAAAATAGACAAAGATCACTAAAGCTGTCGAAATACATGCCGTAATTGTGCTGCGTTTGTTTCGATGCTCAGAAACGGACAAAAACAACGAAAAGTCAAATACAAACAAAACGCAAACACAAATTCACAAAATGATCCACAAAAAGCGAGATCAACTTTTTCTAATTTGGCTTGTATATTTGAAGATTATTTCAAGTTAATTTTGTATAGCGTTTTTTTGTATTTTCAAGTTAATTATATTGTATATTCTCTCAGTGCCAGACCAACTCAAAGCTGACATTTGGATTAGTATAGTAGGCTCGTTAATTCACATTCCAATAATCTTTGGTAAATTATTGATAAAATGAGTTATTAATAAAATCAAATATATAATTATCCAGAGGCTTTTGTTTTCTTAAAATTACATCTGTAAAATACACTTTACACATTACAATTGGCAATAAACACAGTTGTTTGATAGTCTTACACTACTACATTGTGATTGAAACTGTATTTCTAATACTTAATTATAAAGAGACACAAGAAATACCACAATAAAAAATCTGTAATCTAATTGAGACAGACAGTCGGACAGAAACAGTATTTATAAAAAATCTAAATTAAAATATCATTAATTCATTCATCTTCTGTCGCTTAGCACTCTACGTGGGAATATTAAAATAATGTAAAAAAAAAAAAATGGACATTGGTAAGATTGATTTAATGGAACTACAGATGCTTTACTATACTGTACATTTTTGTTCATATCTTGTTAATTTTAAACAAACTTTATAACTTTAAATATATTCCCTGGTTAGAAATGATTTTTCCCCATTACTAAAAGTTCAAACCAGTATGAATTGCAAAAGATTGTTCCAACTCAGCTATACATTACTATACATTTTGTGTTCAAATAAATCAATCCTTTTGCACAACAGGTCTTTTATAAAACATACTCAACATTATTATGTTTGTATTAGCATAACAATTCAGTTTGATGTATTACTTTCTTTGCCAATCACTAAGTGGCTACTGAGTACGCAATATTTTGAAGAAAAAAAATTCAATAATTCAATAAATTCAATTCAATTGTAAGCTTGTTTTAAACCCCATACTAAACGACACACTATAAGCGATCAAACGGTCATCTTCTGCATATAAGAGCAAGTCTCTGAAGCATCAGTCCTCCAGATCATCTTCTGGTCTCCTCTGTGAAACACACAGACAGCAGCAAACACGTCGCTGGGCTTTATTTGGAGAGGAGCTCTCGCTGATAACACAGGATCACATGAGAATTTGCTCCCTGCTTAAAGGAAAGAGGCGACGCTGTGAGTGTAAAGATTAACCGTGTGAAGGACACTGTTCTTTGTAGTCATCAGACGCGGCAGTTATTAACCTTTAAAAGCAGATCAGGAGCCCGCAGAGAAGAAGACCGGCGGCCATGTCTGGCACGGAACCCTCAGACGCACGAGGCCCGACACAAGCGGATCGTTTTCATAAGCTAAAGTTTGGAGACTGATTGCAGAGATAACAAGAGCGGCGTAATCCAACGCTCTCCTGTGTTGCCTGGATACGCAGAGAACTCCGTGTGTTCAGCCTCATCATTATGACACAAGTGCTAACAAACGTATGCGCGCACACACACACACGCATGCCGACGCAAGGTGCTTTACACACACTGTCACACACGCATTAGTGATGAGTCTCGGGCCGAGCATGTGAAGTCACAGCGATCACACAAACACTCACATGATGCACACGCCATAAAAGGAGACGCCGCGCGGATGACAAACGGAGGGTCTTTAAAGAAAAGTCGCAGGCCGCAAATGAGAAGTCAATTCCGTTTTGAAAAGTAACGACATTGGAATTGAGAGCAAAGTAGATGGAAAATCATAACGAATCGATGAGTATGAGTCGCACAAGACTGCATTGTATTTATACAAATATAAGCACCCCTTTTTTTTTTTACCAATTTTCAAAGCACAAAAACTTGTTTAAACAATTTTAAAAAAATGGACGTAAATATAAGCGGTCATTTGTCCACGTTTCAAGTCAAAAATTGATCACATAGTCTTTATGCAGCAATATGTGTGTGCGTTGTGTCTTTTTTTGTCTCTTTGAAAAATTTGTGAGGCAGACGTGCATATAAGCTTTTATAAGCTCAATAACGGAAATAAAGAAACATTAGAAACATCGCAACATTTAACAGAGGACAAAATAACACTGGAAGAAGATTAAAAAAACACAATCATTACAATTTGAAAAGACAGACCATATTGCATCTGTTAGATATGCGCTAATGGCTAATGGCTAATGGCTAGCGTATGAAAATGAGTCCATTAGAACCTTGGAAGAGATTTTTTTTGGAATTCAAATCAAGTGGGTGCTTATATTTGCGTAAATACGGTAATTATTATAATCAGAGGTGTCAAATAAAGTACAAAACACTTTTGTCACTTTTTGTTAGTAGAATTCTGGCTTCTCAATACTATACTTGAGTAATTTTTTTCCCTCTCAATTTTAACTTCTTCTTTACTTCCCTCCTTAAATTTGTATGCAAATATATGTACTTTCTACTCCTCACATCTAACGTATTGTACAGCCCTGATCTCCACCCAAATGATGGTGTCAAATATAAAAAGCACACAATTATGTGAAAACAAGTCAAATATGAAGGAATGGAGGGGCAAATGCACAAATTACGTGCTTTCGATCGGCCCACGGGTTTCCATAGAGATGGAGCTCCAACTAATCTAAGGAAATAAAAGGGCCTAAAAGCACTTCCTTCAGCAAATCCTTCAAGAAATTGGTAAAAATAAATAAATAAAAATAAGGAGAATATCAGGAGTTTGAAAGGAACTGCTTTGGGGTTGGTTAAAGAAGGGCCAGGATGAAAAAGTTTGATAAAGTCTTCTTGAGATACTTCAAAAGAGTAACGGAGGACAGGAAAAGGAGGAAGAAGCACGAGGATCATATGACTTTCCTCGGAGCGCAGCCGGAAGCAAACCCTGCGTAGTAAACGGTACAAGCCCGGCTCAAAGGATCCAACCGTCCCAACGTCAAAGAGAAGCAGTTTATTTCAGGTCACAATTGAAGTTCTGGTGGTTTCTTTACTCCACGACGGCTAAGGTTGAAGATAACATCAAGGAATCCAGTGGGAAGCGGGTTCTAGAAGACTTATCAGGGAGGAGCTGGAAAGCGTTCTTTCCTGTTTACTTCATCCTTGAGGAAGGATGAAGTAACTACCACAATAAGAGAAAAATCCATCATCACAACACAATGTCCGTCTATGTAGAGCCGAAGCGCCACACGCACTGGATAATAACAACTTTTAACCTCAAGCCAGTCGTATGATTCCTATTTGTTGATGATCAAATGTTCAGTGAATTACAAGAGAAGTATTGGACACAAAAGGGCTATAATTGATTTACTGTTCTTTGGTTATGCTGTACTTTTCTTATTGTGCTGAGATTTGGAGGAATGCAGGAAAATCTTGTATTAGACTCTTTAGTTAAAAAAAGCAATGACGAAAAGTGATCAAGTTACTACGAATAAAAGTATACAGAGTTTTCTTTAAGTTAATAGTTGGTGAATATAATTTAAGAGGGTGGTACTTCATTCAACATGTTAAAATGCATAACATGTTATACAAATGTAAAAATGAGACAACTTGTTGTAAAATTATGGAATGAACTTAGTGATTAATTGTGTATTTCCAATAAGTAAATTCCAAAAAAAAGTATTGAAAATAAATGCAGACCATAAATAAAACAAGACAAAAAAAAGAAAATAAACAGGAAAAAAATGAAGCTAAAAAAAGATTCTCAATCAGTATTTTGTTGGGTTTTTGCTTGATATTTGTTTGTTTGTTGAAAAGCTGATTCAGTAAATTGTAAATGGATGTATAAGCAAAGCCTATTCCTTCTTTTATATGGTTGGTTTTGGTAGGATGTGGTTTTGACCAATACGAAAAAAAAATCCATGAATTTCTCCCGTTGTTACTCGGGTGTTAAAGGTTCTGTACCTGACAAGACTTTACAGCACTTTCAAGCTCAGGTCTCGACACGACTCGAGTGGAATTCATCACGCAACACTCGCGGCTGCTGGTCTGCACATGCTCAAGGCTCGAGGTTGACAAGGAACAAGGCCAGAACATTGTCAGGATTCCTTGTCGTCCATGTCTTCCCTCTGTGAGGCTGTGAAAAATCACTTTGCGCAAAAAAGGAATGGACAACTGTTGTAAATAAAATGTAAAAATCCTGCGCTGCATCTCTCATCCTGGAGTGCCGCATTGAGACAAGAGAAGACGTTGGGAAGAACCAAGGAGAAAATAAATCAGTCAGATGATTTAAACCTCCAATTATGCTTGTTTCAGAGGAACGTCAATATTGTTGGTGGGTCAATTTAACTCGAGGACTTTTATTATGCATAAGTGTCAGAAATCAAGTTCCCCAAAACAGTGTGTGTGTTTGTGTGTGTGTGTGTGTGTGTGTGTGTGTGATCCTGAGATAGCGGTGTTTTAAATCTCATTGTTCCAAAGAAACAAATAGCATTTGATTTTGTTGACTCTTTAGCTTTCATTTTGTCCGAAGGGTCAAAATATTATTTTTGTAACAAAACACATGTAGCGGGCGTTACAAATATATAAACAGTGAAGTTTCAAAATGAAAAAATACTTTTACGTTTATATTTAATATATTTTTAAACAAATATATTTTTAAACGGGTCATTATAATCCGAACATTTATGGAGGATTAAGGACAATGTATCTTTGGATCTTTAAATAATTCTTTAAAGGTGCTTTGATCTAGATTTGAACTTCTATATGAATACACAAAGATCGACTTCTACTGTCAGAAGAAGACTCAACAGATTCAATCAAATGTCAGACAGTTATTACGTGAACACTGATTCTAATATAGACATTAAATGGGATCGCCTTTGCCAAAAAGCATGAACAAACACATTCAAAAAGTCTTATATAACTTCACAAGCACAAAATAAACATTAGTCCTTCATGGCCTTGTAAGTGGGAAGAGGGCCATTTTGTCTCCAATATATTCTATTGAAATGTATTTAGAATGTATTATTTAAAAGACAACTACTAGAGACATGTCAGACTGCACGGAACGTCATGTCGGTTTGTTTAACACCAGCACTGTACAAACTGGAACTTTTTGGTTCAACTCAAAATCAGAATCACACAGGAGCACAGCACCACCTGTTGGTGAGCGAGCAAAATACCAAGATGAAATGCATTTTGTTTTCACACGAAACCAAATTAAATTATGAAAAATAATTGCTGTAAAGTTCAAGTGTTGTAGAAAAAAGGTTTTATTGTTACTAACAATTATTGTTGTTTGCAATAATAATCATGCACTTTGAGACAGTTGTAACTGTGAAAAGCGCTTTACAAATGGACTTGAACTTGAAAAATTACATTATAAAATAATAAAATTGATTAAAATAATACAGTTTAGCAGTTCTTTGTTTAAAAAAAAACGTATTTATTTTTTACTAAAAAATAAACGTATTCTTAATAATGCAGATAACGACACTCGTTTGGCTATGGGCAACGACACGTCACACATTTACAGCTCGTAGTGCCTGTGTGTGACGAACGTGGCCAAATTGTTCACAGAGAACAGTCCTTGAATATTTTAAAGCTTTAGAGATCTTCAGATCTACAACCCACAATGCCACGTTTATGTAAAATAGATTTCATTATTAAAAGAGAGATGAACAGATAGACAGAAAGTCAGTCAAATAATCTATATCAAAAAGTAAATGGGCAGATAGATATAGGAATGTGTTATAGATTAGATACTGTATATATATTCTATATTAAGAACTGCTAGACAGTATTTGAATGAATTTTATTATTTAACATTGTTATTATTCAAGTTCAGTGCATTTGTAAAGGGCTTTTCAGTTACAACAACTCTCAAAGCGCATGATTATTATTGCCAATATTGTAACTTTTTTTAGCTAAAAAAAAGAAACAAGACAATATGTAAGTCTCTATATAGGGGATTTTAAAACACATCGAGCCGCACAGTTTTGTTAGTTGTGAGACCAACCACTTCTGCCAAAAACACATTTCCCAAATAAACTTGAAGTCAAAGGAAGAGCATTTCTACCCACCACAGCAAAAACAATGTGTATTTGTCCATACACAGCGTGTGCTGCATTGTATCATTCATCCAAACGTTATTAACCCGAGATTGTTTAGATTCTTAGAGGTTTTCCTATGCCAGACATTTTGAAATTGTCCAGATTGTATATTTCACACATATTTTAAAAAGGCCCAAACCTGTAGGGTGTATCTGGAGTTCACAGAACATTTCAACTGCAGAGCAGACGTAAAACCTGCTTCGTTTGTGAAACTTCTCATCTCCGGGTCACTTTTAACACGCTGCCTCTATCCCAGAAGCCTCAGATGAACCACTGCGGAATTCTAAGCCAGGCTACGACTCTCACCTCTTCGACAAAAGCTTTCGGTTTGCCATCCAAACTTATACAAAAGAAAATTTTATAAAATACACTGCAGATGTTTAGAATTTAAAAATGTAAAAATGCATACTAAAATATGAAAACAAAAATGGCAAAACCATATATAGTAATACGTTTAAGTAAAATTTATATTTTAATTAAAATACCACACACACACACACACACACAGACACACAAATTATCTATAGTACATAGTATTACACAGTACATAGTATTATACAAAATGCACATTTTATAAACACATTTACACTACATTATAAAAACAATATTTATAAGGCACCTTCAGAGACCCTCATGCATATATCTGAGTGTGTAATATACAGTATATGTATATGTAAGTGTGTGTTATATGTGTAGTAAACATGAACCCTTCCTCTCCCAAAGCACATTTTTTGTAAATAGTGCATTTGTTTAACTAATGTTGAACACACTTCGGAATCTTCTACGGAAGGCACTATTCCCAGTGTGAAGGCCTTACCTTCTTCTCGGGGTCTTTACTCCTTCTTCCATTATGTTGTTCGTGTTGGTAGAGGTGATGCTCCTGTGGCTTCTTCTCCCCAAACAGCTTCTTCGTCCACTCGTCCTTGTGCGCATGGAGCCGGTGCGGTGGCGAGGCGATCTCACCTGCGGCGCGGTAGCGGTCCGCTGGGATCTTACTCATGGGTGGAGGCAGCGTACTACAGTTAGCACTCGACCATCCATCAGTGGATTCCGCGTAAGACTCCTGATCGCTATTGTGTCCTTGACGCCAGTCTCTCAAGACGTGAACAGGCAGCCAGCGCTGACCCGCTTCGCCCACCACCGCCTTGCCATGGGCGGAGCAATGGGAGCGAGTAGGAAGTCCCGACACATCTACGCGGGAGGAGGCGCTCATGTGTCTGCTAGGACCTGGAGGAGGGTCAAACTGAGAAGGTTGGGGATGATCTGCAAACTGGTCGGGTGGGTACGAGGTGCCATTGCGATGTGGATAAGCCGGCGGGTTTCGAGGTCCTGGCAAATTGTCCCGTACTCTAGGGTTGGCACCAAGATCTACCAAGAGTACTCGGTTGCTCTTCTCCTCTGGCAGGAAGTTCCCGATGCCACTGTCACTGTTGCTACTCGTGCTGTTGTTCTGTTGGGCATCCAGGTCGCCATCCAGGAAGGCTCGAGCTCGCATTCCCTCGATAGACTCTCCCATGTCACGGTACAGCACCGAAACAAACTGTAGAAGGGGTTGGGAAGTCGGTGGAAACTCCAAGCAACCACCCGTGTCTGGGTCAGGAGTGCAGTCAAAGCCGAAGCGCTGGGCAACCACTTGGTGGAATTTGTGATGGCAGAGTTCTGGGTCGACAAGGAACACGTGGCAAGAAGTTCTCAAGCCGTGCTCCTCGTCGCCGTGACGATGTGTGGCATGTTCGTTTGTGGCCTGCATGGTGACGAGGCCGAAGAAGCGTCGATCATCTGGACACACGGCGCTGAAGCCTAACTTCTCCGCCGGGTACGTGGCTAGAACTGCTCCGCGCTCGCTGCAAAGCTGCACGCAGTCATGCATGACTTGCAGGAGCACCAAGGAATGCACTTTCTGTTCGGCGCGCAGGCGGCGCATGCAGCCTCGGATCGCCTGCAGACTGTCGCTTTCCAAGTTGGCGTTGGTGGAAGCCAGCTCGATGGACCCTAGGTAACCAACCACCATGCCGACGTTGAGTATGCTTGGCGAATCTGCCTGTGACGGAGCGAATTCTTCCTGCTGCTCAAACACATCCACAAACACAGAGTCGCTGTTGAGAACTTGGGCCATCTCCTCTTCAGTGAGCACGTCGGGGTCACATCGTCGAGTGCCAACGTTATCGTAGGCGAATTCAGGCTCTGACAAGGCTCTGGTTTTCAAAGCAGGGGAACAAGCCACCGCCTTTTCGGAGCTGCTAGATGAGTGGCTGGAGTTTTCATACAACATGTTGAAGATCCCACCAGACTGCATTTCTGCAACTACACGCTCTGCACGGTTAATCCCTAGCGTCTTTGAATCCATCTTTGGTCTCAGCCAATGGAAGCTCAGCTCCTCATCGCTTGAGCAGGAATCCAGATGAGTGTTGTTTTGAATGCTTTCAGCAATGACCAGGTGTAAGACCCCCGTGCAGCGGCCAATCAGCTTCACTACATCCTCGTGTGACGCTTTGGACACATTTATGTCGTTCACAGTCAATATTTGATCTCCGGAACGAAGACCGACATAGTCAGCCGGACTGCCTTTCAGGACACAGCTCATCACACATGGAGACTGACCGGAGAGCATAAAGCCGTAGCCCGTTCTTCCCCTCGCAACCTCCACCGCTCGTATGCAAGTAGACGACTTTACACGTCTTCGGGCTGGCTCTGAGGGCCGGAACATTTTTTTTTTAATTTTCCTGTTATTCTTCACTTAATTTCCTCTGGTTCATCAAGGCACCATATAAGACACTAACCTGGACCACAAAACACCTAGAAGGGGAAAAAATAGAAAAGGTTCATAAATGAAAAGTTAAATGATTAAACAAGTGTCTGCTGTTTCAGCCATTTTTGAATGGATCAATCAAATCGAGAGTCAATTCCAGCACTAACAGGCAAAGATGGGCGCGGACACACACACACACACACACACACACAATCTATATCAAAGTGGAGTTCCACTGTTGACACTCTAACCCCAACCATAAAAACATTCCCCTTAACCAGTTTCTCTAAACTAACCAACACTAAATTATAAACTCAGGCTCAGCTATAAATCTATAGATCTATAGAACCACAAGTGCCCCACAAGTCCCCACATTGACCTAAATGCCTGTACACAAACACACACTCAAATCTAAATTCACCAAATCTCGAAGGGAAAATCTAACACCTGAAAATATAACTCATACGTACAAGAAAAGTCAAACTTTCAACAGGCTTCAAAATTGTCTCTATGTAATTGACTCCTAATAAACAATTATATACAACTAGTACGTACCTATTTACAAGTATTATAGCTAAACACACATCAAGTGTAATGCAGTTTGAAATGTTTCTTCAACGGACAAGAGTTAAATGTAGAAATGAAATCTCTTACTCGAATGTCACAGTAAAATATTAACCGCTGAACCTGTAAGGAAAAGCAACTCAAACGCCGCTGCTCCTCTGCCTCATCTTCATCGCTTGACTGTTTGAACTTTGAATGTCCTTAGCTATGACATTTCAAAAGTTCTGTGCGTTTCTCCACGCTCATTGGTTGTCGGCGCTGTCAATCATCCTCACCACGACGCGAACCCAGTTTGACTGAGATGAGCAAAATTAACAAAAAAAAAAACGCCAAGGATTACCCAAACAAACTGACAAATAAAACTGCTTATATTCACTCGTTGCACGCCTAAAAAAGTAGGCATTTATATATTAAGCGAAACGGAGAGATTATCTACCTCGGTGTTGGTTTTCTTTGGGAACAGCTGGGCAGTGGATAACATAACGGTATTAAATCATCGGCATCAATACACAGTGTCTGGGAAAACAAATATTGACAAAAAGTTTTCAAAGCTTGACATTCACAGAAAGAGATAGAGAGATTAGAATTCAGTTCGTGCTCACCGTAAAAGTCTGTTTTTCTTTCTGCCTGCTGAAGGAACTGAAGAATTCCCGAGGCTACTTTGCTAACATTAGCGATCGCTTCCCTTAAAAGTTAAATGTAGGAAAAGAACAGACATTTAAGTGCCTTTTACGGCATATTGGTGTCGCTTTTCTCTATTACTTTGCTCACGGCTGAAGGATCTGTCTGTCGCTGTCCAGAAATGTAAATGACACGGTAACCCAGAGCTGCAGGAGCAGTAAACAAAAGGAACGGCAGCTGGTGAGCGAGTCTGCGGACAGCAGCAGGAGGTGGAACGTACATTTCTTGGAGTTTTTTTTTTTCTTTTTAAACTTTTTTCGTTACATGACATCAAAATGCCAAAGATTTGGGGAACATGCCGCGGACAAAATGACAGTAGGTTGGGGGGAAAAAAAAAACGTTTTAGTTACGCTACATATATTTTAGGTGGCAAAAAATAATGTTTTAAAAAATAAATACATAATCAAATAGCACGTGCCAAAGTTCAACCAAGGAACTAAATTAAAATGCTGTAATGATTATACAGCACAAGCGCATACTTTATATGCAGCACAATGTATCTAAATAAAATATACGGCAACAATATTTGTTCATCACACCATTAAATTGTTAACCTATCTATTATTGTGGATGTGTGCCCAACAATATAAAAAAAAAGTTGGATGAAAAAAATGAATAATTGGGGACTTGGACTGGTGTTCAAAAGGTCGCCGGTTCGAATCCCCCCTACGACTAGTATTACAACTAAGTGTCCTTGGGCAAGACATGGAACCCCACATACCCCCGCACCGTGTGGCTGCCCACTGCTCCGAGTTGGTGTCTGATTGGATGGGTTAAATGCAGAGAACAAATTTCCCCATGAGGGACTGTCACTTTATGTCACGGTTCTGTCTGTGCAACTGAATGTATGTCATGGAGCACCAATTTACACCAAGACACATTCCAAGTTCAATAAAGTGCTCTTTATGGAACCTGACATTAAAGCTCTTTCTGATTTCTGACTTCTAATGAAGGTTCAACTATTATTATTATTATTATTAGTAGTAGTAGTAGTAGTAGTAATATGAATAGTGATGCATGTTTCAGTAGAATCTCAGTTTGTAAAACTTGTCAATATAACACTTTATTTGTATATATTTGTATACTATACTGTATATTGAAAATTGGTTAGACCACTTTTACATGAATTTAATTCTTTCAGTGTATCTTTCCAGGAAAGCCATTTGTTCAGAAAGGGTCTAATTTGCAAAAACATATGTGAGTGAATCATTAGAATATTAAGCTGAATCATTCTGTATATCAACAAGTCATAGTGTAATTATAGGTTGTACATTAATATCCGACCTGTCCATCACCATCATCCATCCATCCATCCAAATCATAAGATCATTCAGTTGGTGTTGTCCTGCACCACAGTTCATTCATGTAATCACAAATATTTATTTCTTTTACAATGTAAAACACAATTCATTACAACAAATCCAGTCATTACACCCCAATCAATTACCATTTTTAGTTTTGAAAAACAAGCACATTGAATAGTAGACGTCTGAACAGTGACGTTTGTAGGCAGAAACTGTGCCACATTTTAAAACTCAAAACCGTGTTCATTGTCTATACAAAAAATATTTTTTATTCGAGATGCGGCTAAACAGAAAGAGAAAGCATAAAGGCGACAAAAAAAAAAAACATTTTAAGATGAAAAACAAGATTTGTTTCAAGACACAATACTTTTATCAGTGCAACATAAAACAAATGATACTAATCACACGCACATACACACATTTCAGCCTTTTAACAAAGGGCATAAACAATACATCTCAATTCACAGCCTCTGACTTTAAAAATGGGTGCAAAAAACCCACTATTAAATCATAAATAAAAAAGTCTCTTTTTTTAAAAGCCCCCAAAAAGGAAAGTGCTTCTTTTAGGACGTCCACTTTCTACACGCTTCGGGATTTCCGCGTGTTGGTACCTGTAATTAAACAAAACGCACTTTGATATTCCACATTAACAATCAATACACCTACTCACCATTATGCAAAGCATGAACTTACCCCTAAACTTGCAAGTGAACATTTTAACATGTTAAAAGTGCAAGATGGTACTTTTAACATTGCAATTTAATGATAGTTGCTTTAGATAAAAGCATACAAATAAAGCACAAATGTGATTTCTTTTATAACTCCAGTGTACAAATGCAAACTAAAAGATTAGTGGTCAAGCGCCTGTGGAACATCTACTGACCTGCAGCGGAGCTCTCAGGGTAAAGTCAGTTCACCATCAAAACATCTCAAATCTCCCTCCGTGCCGGGTCCATCTCTCGACGCTCCCGCTGTGCATTACAAGTTGGTAGCTTCAGTTTGAAAGTTGGAACTAACATTTTCAACATTTGAAAACCAGACATTTTTCAATAAAATTTGTTTGTGTGGAAAGTTGTTCTTGTGTGGAACGTTGTAAAGCAGTGCTTCTCAAATAGTGGGGCGCCCCCTGCAGGGTGGGCACGGAAGATCAGCAGAAGAAAAAAAAAAAGAAACTAGTAAACAGCCCTGCAGACTAGGGATAGGAATTTGGATTCTTTTAACTGACTTTCTTCAACTCTCGAATAGTAAAGTGAACGATTCTTTTCAAGTCATTCATTCATTTTTTTCTGAACTCTGCGCTGTACGTTTGAACAAGTTGCGAATGATTCTTCTCGCTACAAAGTCTGCGTGGCTCGGCTCGTGGTAAACGAATTGTCCACAGAGGTAAAAATGTGTTTATTTTGAACGAATCATTCACGAAAGACACATCACTGTTATGAATCCGTTTGTAAAAGGGAAGAGAAAAGGACTTAAAGTCGGACAAACTCAGGCAGGCCATTCAAAAGTTAAACGCATAAAATATGACGAAGCAAATCTTGCTCTCAGCTTCACTGTTAATGTCGTTGGTGAGGAGAAAAGACCAATGTGTGTCCTGTGCCTTTAAATGCTGGCAGCGGACGGCATGACACACACAAAATTAAGAAGAAACATTTCAAGTGATGTAGGTGTTTTTTTTTCACTACAAGTTGTTCCAATAAAAAAAAGCATGAATTCATTGATATGTGTAGTAGTGAAATGATTTCGTAGTTTATTGCGACCAAAAAAGGTTTGAGAACCACTGTTTTAGAGGCACGTGATGACGAAGCGGTGAAACACAGAGCAGTTTTACCTGCAGGGAAAATTCTGCGACTGAAGTCTCTAACAAGAGCAATCGTCTGTTTCAGCTCGGGCTCGTCCTCATGGATGAGTTTATCTAACGTGATCCGATGGTTTTTGCAGAACTCCTACAAGACAAAAAACACAATTGGTAAACACATTCAGTGCTGAGGGGAGAATGAAGGCAGAAGTTCATACTTCAACCACACTTATGTGCTTGATTGTGGACTCGTATACGCCCATCAGATGATTCATTACTGTTCTAGTTTCTTCAGTAGTGTCCTGCAGGACGGCGTAATACCTGGAGATGGTCAAGGCCACACACACACACACACACACACACACACACACACACACACACACACACACACACACACACTTACAAGAATGAAGTGAACAGCTACAGTATATGTGGAGTGTGAAGTTGCTGACTGTTGCTGGGTGGCTTTGAGCTCCTCCTTGGCTTCCTCATATCCATACATCATGTTCTTCTCCAAACGTTTCTTGTGAGCTTCGGCAGAATCCACTTCAGCTGCCCACTTCTCCTCCTCTTGAGCCATTTCCTACACAGGGGAACGCGTCAGCAGCGTTGACTTCAGTGTGATTCCATTGTTGGGACTGACCCGCAGATCCTGCTCCAGCTCTTCGTCCTGCCGCCGCAACTGTTGCCTTAGTCGTTTGACGTCGTTCTGTTTGTCTAAGACATAAAACTTCACCTGAGAAGAAATCACAGCAGCACTTTGAATTTTTACACAAAATAAAATGATAAACAATTCCGAAAGCTTTGCAGAGTAAAGTGAGAATATGGTCAGACTTTACGGACGTGGATTGAATTTCCCCATCGCGCATTTCTGCACGATACATTCCATATTTCAATGAGCAAATTTGTGGAGGTTTACTTAAATAAAAAGGGGAGGGGGGGCAATTATTTTTTTTATAACGCCATGCTTTTTTTTTCTTGTTATAAAAGTTGAACTAGGTGGTCATTTTGAATGTTAAATATTCATTACAAGTCAAGAAAAATACTCAAATACAGTCGTTTAACATAAATCTTTTTAACAAAGTAGAAATAGCATTATAAAACTTCAAGAACTAAATGCTCCTGTGACTTGGATTGTCGAATGCAGAAAGGTGACCTAAATGTAAAAATGGCCAATGCATTGAGAAAAACTTCAACACTAAAGAAACAACCAGCTCAAAGCCTATGATGATTGAATTACGATTTGATCCATTGATGCACTGAGCATCTCACACATCACAATTCAACATATGGCGCATACAACAGTCAAACATATGGCTTGCGGGCCAGAACCGGACCCCAACAGAATAATTTGAAAGAGGAAAAAAAATGCATAAAAGACTTGGAAATAATATTTTTAATTAGCTGCAAATTCATGGACTATCCGCTAGGGGGCGCACTGTTTTCATCAGGGTAGAACACCGTATCACTGAGACAGACTGAAAACTTCTCTACCTCTCCGCTACACCCCCATTAGCCAAAATGTCGTCATCCAAATGGAAAAAAATAGATAAAGAGTGTAGACTTTTCAAAAAAAAAAAAATTGAAGAGCTGCCTAAAGCAGAACTGAGCAGCTACTCCGCCAAAACCACTGAGAACAAACCTGTTCCAGTGACTCCTCCTGATTCAGCTTGTAGATGGCGAGCCTTCTGCACTCATTCTCCACATCCGTCATCATGCTCTTCAGATGAATCTGCAGAAGAGGAGACAGAGCGGATCAGGCCTTGGCTCTGGTGCTGCTGCACAGTGAGACGAGATGTACCTGTATCTGTGACCTGCACTGTATGCGAGTAGTGTAGATGTTTTTGGCTCTGATCGCAAAGTCCTGTCCGCAGGCGTTCTCCGCCGTCTGAGGAATGAGTTTCAGCTTTCGGCCCAGTTTATTAAACTCGGCAACCTTCAACTCCACCTGAAGCCACAAAAGCCATTGGAGTATTTTATACACTCGTTATTTTTATACAGGGTTCCTACACTTTCGGAAAGGTAAAATTCAAGCACTTTTCAAGCACTTCCAAGGTCCATGTTCAAGTGTTCTTTTCTTACAATTAACTATGCTAGGATTAAAAGTGAGAGAATACTGTGCTTATTTCAATAAAATAGGACTTGAATTTTCTTACTTAGGATAAAATGCTTATTTTGATGATATTTTACACTAAATCAAGAGATTTTTCAAAATAGACATTATATTTTAACACAGAACTTCCTGAAACAAGAAATGTCAAGTGAAATCTTCTTATTTTAGGAACTCAATCTTTCTTAATTTAAGAAACTGGCTACTTTTTTATATTAAAGCCAATGAGAACAAGACTATAATGCAGAAACAAATCTACCGTGTAACAAGATTTTTTTGTCTTGTTTCAAGCTGTCTCACAAAGTCAAACTTTCTCACCCCATTGGCAGATAATTTAATTTGATTACATTTTTATTTTTAATTTAATTTTCTTATTTTTTTTCACGTGGATTTTTTTGCAGTGCAAACAGTTGTGGTAAAATGTACAGTGAACCCTCACTACTTTGCGGTTCGACCATCGCGGGTTCACAACTTGACTTTTTTCATTATATATATTGTTTAATTATTGATAATTTGTTCTTCCTGAATTGTCTTCAGTGATGTTTTAAGATGTGAAAAAACTAACCTGTTATTTATAATTTTCACGATCAAATGCATTACTCCGGATCCGCCTACCTCATGGGAGTCTTTGACTTAAAACATCAAGAAAGCTTCGATTCTTACAACGCCAGTGTCATTAACAGATACATCAGAGGCTCACTGCTCCGTCTGACCTTCTCTTTAGTTTTGGACAGTGTGATCTCCTCGTTCCACACAAGCTGCTGGATTTCCTCCAAGCTCCGTGTCAAACTCTGAGCGCTGTGCTGCAGCTCCTTCCTCTCTCGGTTGATGCGCTCAATCTCAGCTGGAGTTAACTTCTGCTTCTCCAGGATGTGTTGCAGACGGCTTCTCTCTTGCTTCAGGCCGTCCAGCTCCACCACTGAGAAGAAAACACCAGTGTTTCTCCGCCTTCAGCTCTACTGGGTGTCAGCACTTACCCACTGCCTTCAGCTCCTCACACAGTCCAGCCGTTTTGTTCTCCAGTGCAGCTTTGTGAGCTTCTAAAGTGCAGTGATACAGTTGTATTTTCTTCAGATCTGCCTGCATCCGCAGCTTCTCCGCCCTCTTCACCTCCAGACAATCCTGTCCACACACACACACGGTTCTGCACTGGAGAACACACAAACACACTGACCCTCACACGGAGGACATGTTCACTGACTAACTGCGAAACACACCGTCTGACATTCTCTTTCCATTGTCTCCACCTGCTCCATTATCACCCGGTGCTTCTCCTGCTGGGAATGGATGAGCTGCTCATCCACTTTGTACAGTTTTTCTGAAACACATGAGAATGATGAGCATCTTAAGATGAATTACTGAAAAGTATGAATTAGTGACCTGTCGTTCCCGATCAAGAAAAATACACATTTTAGCTTAGCACATTAGATAAATTTCTAGCTCCAGTAGGACACATTTATAGGCGGGATAGGAAAAAATGATCATAGAACCTGTTATGATGCTCCTTAATTCTATAAAATTGATAAAACTATTCAGACATGAAAACTTAAAGATAAAGATAACATGATAAAACACATCATTGTGAAATAAATTATTTCAAATGTGTTTTTAGACTTTTTATAACTTGAAACTAAAGGCAGTCGACTGCTGAACTCGAGCTTCTCGCATGGATGTCTCCTCTAGCTGCTTTGTTTTTGGACTTTTGTAAAGTCCCCTAATTGTCCTGCAGTGAAATTCTTCTAAACTTCCCTCTGTAATATCTCTAAAATGGGGTTTTATTTGCTTGCGGAACTCTTCCGTTTTTGGACTACTGAGCTTTTTTTTTAAACCACCTTTTATTATTTGGGAGCCTGTGAATAGTGTTGCCTCATGCTAGACTTACTCAGCTCGTTGAGTACGGCTTCGTCCTCCTTTTCAAAAGTGTCTGCTCCTTCCAGGAACTTTCTATAGGTATTACAACAGTATTCCATTAAGAGCTGTGGAGAGAAGACAGAAAGATGGAGCGTTTAGAAGCAGCTTCCAGAACGCGGGAAATGTACATAGTTCCCATGTAGAACTTATGCAAGGAAACCTTGTTACCTTGTTAAACTCTGCCCCTTGCTCCACATCACACGGTTTGCCGGAGACGTCCGGGAAGAGCAACTCCTGCTCTTTCAGAAGGCACATGATCTGCAGGAACCAGAAACAAAAAATAATGTGCCATTTTCCATTCCTGTACATATGCATATGCACAAGCTGGATCCCGTCCTGTTTTTGATCGGACGCTGCAGCTTACTTTATTTTTGCTACTACAGTATACAATTTTTATGAGTTTTTTTTTTGTTCCATCAATCAGTCAGGGTCAAATCTAAAATTATTTTCACACCCTGTTGCTAGTAATTGTGCATCTTTAATAAACCTTTTAATTTTCAGATTTAGTCAAACCTCTTTAAAAGCTGACAGTGATTCATCAAGCTCTCGCTGGAAAGGGGTAAATGTACAGGTGTGTGTTGCCAGGAAAAAAAATGTAATAAAAAAACAAAAAAAGAAAATAGGTGCATTGTGAAACAATCACTCTGAAACAATATTAAATAATAGTTACAAGTGTGACATTTCAAACCCTCCAAAAAAAACATGTATTTCAGAAGATTCCATTTTTCAAAGAAAAAAAAAAAGCAAAACGTAAAACCGCCCTTAAAAAGTTCTCAATGTTTAGCTTGTTAAACACAATGACTCGGATAAGAAGCTAATAATCCTGCAGTAGCATACATTTGTGTAACATGGACAAATAAAAGCACAATTTCATATAATCTGTTGTGAATAATTTTTGTGTCTTTTCTGTTTATTTCACAGTCCGTGAACACGTTTAAACATGCACATAAGAACACTATGATATCAAACTCAACGCATTGTTTGTGAAATAAATGTGTATGCTTGTGCAACTTTGGATTTTGATTGTGATTGTTTGAACAGCCCTGGTCTCTGTGACAGAAGTAAATTACCTTAGCTACGTCAATGAGCCAGATGAGAGCTCCAAGAGCCTGAGGCCACGTGTGAGGAGCACCGACGGAATACATGCAGCTTTTAGAGAGAGCAAAAGGATATCTGAAACGAGAGAGTGAACCATCAGTGATCAGAACGCTGCATTACACAGGCTGATGCGCTCGTGATGCCTTCACCCCAGATCTTTCAGCAACTTCGGGATCTCCTCCTCAACTTTATTGCTGGGGATCTGATAGGACGGCTCCAGAAAACAATAAATGAACTCAAAGACTTTGAGAAACTCTTTAGTGGATGGGGACTGGAGGGTTTTCAAAGTGATGGTCCCCGGGAAGCCTTGATCCAGCAGGAACTGCACAGTCAAGCAAAAAAGAAAAAAATATAGATGACATTAATTCTCTGGACAGATTTAACACATGTGCAAACACTCTTTTCTGAACATTTTGTAACTAGTCAATTAAAAGATCCTTTGCTCAAAATCAGAATTTGATTTTGCTAACACTTGACATGTTCAGGAAAATAAATAAATAAAAAAGCTTTTTTTTCCCGTCAGTGTCTGTACCTTCGGAATGCTATCAGGTTCTCTTTAGTTCTACGCCACTGAAAAGTTTGTTCTGACTGGATCTAATGTGTCCTGAGGCAGACGAGACTTGCACCTACTTCATGAACCACCTTGATACACTGCTGCACATAGTTTCTATCATGCAGGGGTCTGGACTCCTTCATCTTCTCCGGACCAACACATTGCCCAAACATGCTCTTTCTTCCTCCAGACACAATACCTCTGTGGAGGTAGAAAAAGAATCAGGAAATTAAAAGGGGAATCAGAAGAGAAAAGAGAGAAAATGAATGATAATGTAAGATAGAACAAGACCATCAGAAGAGCGTGCGTGCGTGTGTGTGTGTGTGTGTGTGTGTGTGTGTGTGTGTGTG
>MU204326.1:15408034-15438460 GCA_017309775.1 Paedocypris sp. Pulau Singkep | reverse complement strand
GACCAACACATTGCCCAAACATGCTCTTTCTTCCTCCAGACACAATACCTCTGTGGAGGTAGAAAAAGAATCAGGAAATTAAAAGGGGAATCAGAAGAGAAAAGAGAGAAAATGAATGATAATGTAAGATAGAACAAGACCATCAGAAGAGCGTGCGTGCGTGTGTGTGTGTGTGTGTGTGTGTGTGTGTGTGTGTGTGCGTGTGTGTGTGTGTTTTGTTTGATTCTTTTTACGCAGTTTTAGCACTAATGGCTAGATTAAAAATTGAGAAATATCTCTATAACACCCTATAAATAGCAATAGATACACAACATTTCAACAGAACTTCTAAAATCTTTCATGTTGATTTCTGTTAACAATTGTAAAACCCTTTATGGTGAAAAATTATTAAAAACTTTTGTCAAAATATTTTCTGAATAAAACTGAATGTGATCAATTGGATGATCTTAGACGACAGTATGCTTTACAGACAAGACATTCACCCCTTTACAGACAAGGGGTTTTTCTTCACAGATTAATAAATATAAATGAGCGATTCTGGAGTGTCCAACTCTACACCTTATTAAAAATCTTGAATCCTTTCTGTTATCAAAGCAATAAGCAAGAGATACATAACATATATGTAATAACAGATACGCAATGTGGGAGATCCACAAAGCATAAAGATGCCTGAAAAACAAAAGAAAAAAAAATAACAACAAATTGAGCTGAATCTTTAAACTCACTTTCTAAAAAAGCTGGTTCTTCTCTTGGACGTGCTGGACTGAGACTTGGGAATGTTCAGCTTGCCGAATACGTTTTCCTTGCTGGAAGGCAAGAGCAGAGAGAGATAAGAGACGTGGAGCTGTGAGCGTTACTTCTGACAGGACGTTACTTCTGAGGGGTGGCGTGGATCAGATGCGTACTGCCGTCTATCACGGAGAAACGGCTGCTGGGTTTCCGACTCATCCCGAACATTCTAAACACCTACACGTCTGGAGAAAAGAAGGTTTCTTCTGCAGCAGAATAACAGAACAGGCACTGCATCAAATAACACAGAAAACTCATAGTTTTTTGTAAAGCTTTTTAGAGTAGAAGGTCATGTATAACATTGCGTGCATCATCATTCCTTTCTTATGAATAATGACAATACAATAATTGGAATTCATTGGTATGGTTTATTTCAGTGTGGTTCATTATTGTGTAATATTTAATTTAATTGTTGCATTGATGTGTTCATAAGTGTTTGACAACAAATCATGGTCAACATAATCTCTGTGACAAGCTGAAAAATAAATTACTGTTTGTTGCGTTAACGTTTAGTTTCCGTAGTTACCTGCATTACATCTGAGAAGATGCAAGTCTTCTCTGTTAATAAAAGGCCTTTTCTCTGGCTTTTTGTAATGTTTTTACTTGACTAATCCATTTATCTTGTTTCTGTGACTGGAATTTGATGATAATCTAAAACATTTTATAGATATTTTCCCAGTGAGCTTTCAAAAAATGACGTAAATAACAACAAAAAAGAGAGAAACAAACACAATTAAAACTAACTTAGCGATAAACTGAAACACCAGAAGTTTCAAGGAAAAACACACAGTAAATTGAAATGTGAGCAGATTAAAGAGTTCAGATATATATATTTTTTGAAAACGACGACATGCGAGCACTGGAAAAAAACTCGTAGACAATGCATAAGAAGTGTTAATACTTACTTGGAGGTGTAAAGACGAAGGAAATCCTGAGGCGAGCTACACACAGTGACAGAAACACACTCCTTCTCTTCGACCTCCTCCAGTTTGATTTCAAAATCGTCCGCCAAACAGACGAAACGCCGTGACGTCGTCAACAACGCGTCGTTGCCGTGACGTCGTCAACTAGCAACGCAGCGTCAACTATTTCATCTTCTTCTTCTTCTTCTTCTTCTTCTTCTTCTTCTTCTTCTTCTTCTTCTTTTGACGTGCATTTTGTCCCCTTACCGCCCTCTTCATATTATATTATTTATATTTATATTTATATTTATATTTTTGTCATTAGTCGTAGGGTTGCCACCCGTACCTTGAAATACGAATCGTCCCGTATTTCAGAATGAAAATTCGCGTCCCGTATTGATTCCATTTTTCAATATGTCATGACATCCCTCACGCATTTAATGATGCTGCTTTCCTACTTTTGATTGGGTAACACTCGACGTCATCGATAGTTTGATTGGCCTTGGAGGGAGGGCGTGTCTGTGCTAAGTGCAAAGATTTGGGAGTAAAGTTAAAAATGGCAGATGCTTCTATCGGCTGCGATTCCGAGCGTAAACGCAAGCGGCTGCAAACATACCGGAGAGAGTGGGAAGAAGCAATTGGCTGCAGAGTGTTAGCGAAAGTGAATATCAAGCAAACTGCAAAATTCACGGAGCAGCATTCACGTAATTACAGTACAGAATTACAAACACCATGCTACTGTCAGACAGTTCTTTATACACCAAGCCATTCCCGAAGCAGACATGATAAAGACAGTGTATTTATTATTATAAATATTTTTATTACGGTAAATTAATTAATTGCTAAATAATGGTTAAAATGTCTGAAAGTCTGTCAAAATGAGTATTTTTTTGTAATTTACTGTTTTCTACATGAAATAATGAACAGTCTGTTAAATAATACAATTATTATAATTAGATAATACCATGCGGCTTATACAAAGGTGCGACTATTCTGCAGATTTCTTTTCACCGCAAGGGCCGCTCTAAACCGGAATTAGAATCAAAGTTCATATAAAGAAGACAAAGTAAATGCAAAGAAACATACGCTACTTCCTCTTTAGCAGATATAAGTCGGTCTGTCAAACTCTTCTTTAAAAATTTCTTCAAAAATCTTTTCAAATCCTCTTTCATCATAGAACCCACACGAAGAAGTTCGTATAATGCAAGTTTTAAGTTGAAGGCCATCGATCTTGCTATACAACAAAGATGGTTAGACGTGATTTCACACACAGAAGAAATGAAGATAAATACGGTAGATATCGTTTATTTTCTCTTTTTTTTTTCTGTCTCGTTTTAATCAGCAAAGTTGCTGCCGTGTTAAAATACAGGTTAGGAAAGGATCTTTTTAGTTGCATACATGTACATTTACAATTCGAAATCGTTCTGTTCCTGTAGTAAATATCTAATCCAAAAACATACATATATGTGGCTTGCAAAACCTTTTTTAATAGAGTGGATGCGGCTTGTATGCAGGTGCGGCTTATAGTCCAGAAAATACGGTAAGTCATACCTGTCAGATCCTTTGCATTTTGTACATGTAAATCACCAAGACATAGGGTCAAATACGGAATCCCACAAGGCTCAGTCCTCAGGCCAATTCTATTTTCTTTATATTTACTTTCCCTAGGAGACATTATTAGAAGCAATGGACATAGCTTTGATGATACGCAAATCTATATTTCCACAAGGCAAACCTTGATGAAACCTTGCAATTTACTAGATTCTTTCAGTGATATTAGTGACTGGATGATGAAAATCTCCCTGATGCTTAACTCGGACAAAATCGAATTATTGCTTATTGATTCTACCCTAAAACTAAAACAGCCTGAATATAATCTAAATCTTAATGGACTTCAACTCACAACCACATCAACAGTGAAAATCTTGCAACCTTGCTGTCGCCTTCATTGCTGCTCCTCACTTTCCACCAAGCACCAACCGACGCCATTGCTGTAGCTCTTCACACAGCGCTGAGCCACCAGGATCACCAGGGGAGTAATGTAAGGATGTTCTTAATCGATTACAGCTCAGCTTTCAATACCATCATCCCGGACATCTTAACAACCAAACTATCCCTCCTTGGTCTGCCCACATCCATCTGCAGATGGATAAAAGACTTCTTAAGTGACCGTCCACAAGCCGTCAGATTCGGAAGACCACTCACCCTCCATAACAGCATTCTCTTTATAACTGCACACCAGCCCATCTCTCCAACTCCATCATCAAATTCGCTGATGACACCACCATGGTCGGGCTCATCTCGGGAGAAGATGCCTACAGAGATGAGGTTGAGACGGTCTGTGTGGTGTTCAGAGAACAACCTCACACTGAACACCACAAAAACCAAAGAACTTGTGCAGGACTTAAGAAAATTGCAGCACCGACCTGGCCCCACTCTTCATCAATGGAGGCTTCCTTCAAACTCCTCGCTGTTCATATTTCTGATGACCTTTCTTGGTCTGCCAACACCATGGTGGGGATTAAGAAAGCCCAGCAGAGACTTCACTACCTGAGAGTGCTCAGGAGAAACCACCTGGAGGAGAAGCTGTTGGTCGAGAGCATCCTAGCCTACAGCATCACAGTGTGGTACGCCGGGTACACAGCAGCCAACAGGAGAGCGAGATAACAGCCAGAGAGAGATCAACACCGGCCAGAAGACCACTGGATACTCTCTCCCCTCACTGGAAGACATCGCCTGCTCTCGCTACCTCAGCAGAGCAAGGAACATCACCATGGACACATTTCACCCCGGTCACCACCTGTTTACACTGCTGCCATCAGGACAGTGCTACAGAGCGCACAAAACCAGGACAAACAGACTCAGGGACAGTTTCCCCCGAGCACCAAGTGAAGCTAGAACACTGACTACTGCACTGAATGTCACTTTCTACCCCGTGCAATACACCACTGGCACATGCCACTTTATTCCCTCCGTGCAATTAGCAAATATACTAATGTTTTTATTAATGTTTACGCTGTTGATTGTTTACTCTGATTACTCAAATTTTCTTGTATGAGAGCAAAGATGCAAAGATGCTGGTGTTGTTCAGTAAGACCAAAGAGATGGTGATTGACTTCTGGAGGAAAGCAAAAGATCACACACCGGTGAACATCCAGGGCTCAGACATAAAGTCTGTGGGTGTTCATCTAAACCACATGTGTCAAACATTTTATGTGGCCCGCGAGAGCTTAAAAGTTTTGAGTGTCTAAAAATAAACACCAAAAAACATAATTAAGAGCGCACGTTAACCAAAAACTACATTTCCCACATTGCCTTTCGACTACGGTAGCGACGGCAGTGTTTCCACAGTTTTATGTTGTTTTTTTTTATTCACTTTGACAGTTTGATCAGTAGTTAATGGCGTTAATTGAGTTTTCATCAGCTGAAAAATTTTTTAAAGATTTACGTTAGAGCAAGAAGCAAATATAGGTTTCTACGCAACTGTAATTGTCACTTGATTAAGTTATGATAGATAATGAGCTGGTTAACATTAAGGATAAGTTACATTTATTAAACATTACATTTGATTACATTGTTACATTTATAAGTTACATCCGGCTCTTTGAGGACAGCCATTATGCTGATGTGGCTCTCTGTGGACGGTTTTTTCCTTGTTAGAGAGTTGAACACCAACAACCAGACGATCAAATGAAAAAAAGCAATAATTCTCTTACATATTCACACGTGCGCTCTAAGACAGTTCAAACTGTGAAAAGCGCCTTACAAATACTCAGAACTTGATTTACAAAACCCACTGTTATAAGAACTGAGATTACTGATGACTTGTAGGGCCAAAGTCGCCTCCACCTGCTGAGGAGACAGAGGACCGGAGTGTGCAGGACAGGTCCATGCTTGTACCTTTTATGACTCTGTGGTCATTCACTACGCTGTTGTTGGGAGGGGGGGGGGATCATTTAAAAGGCGTTCAACGTTTAATATTGAATAAGCCTGAAATACGATTGAGAGGTCAGGTTGACATATTTCATCTGTGTGTGTAGCTGAATCAAATCGCTGAAGATCTGGAACCTAGAAACATGTAGAAGTTATTATCTTTGCTTGTACAATATCCAAAATATGACATTCTGCTTTTCTTTCGGCGTCCAATTATATTGACTATATGGTGATATTCTTCTGATGTCCAATCGGCTGATGATCTGTGTCACACACTCACTCACTCTCTCTCTCTACCTCCAGACTCTGGACTGTGAAATGTTGTGTCTAGCTACTATCTTTTCCAAAATAAAGGTTACGACTGAGGAGCGAAAAACATTGAAGTGTATTGATTCATTCATTATAACACTGTATTTGAATACAATACAAATGTAATTCTTTCAATGTAGTTTGAGGAAAGATATTAGTCAGGAAGTCTAGTTTCCAAATATGTGCGTTAGTGAATCATTAGAATATCAAGCTGAATCATTCTGTATCTCAACAAGTCATAGTGTAATTATAAATTGAACATTAACATCCGAACTGTTCATCACCATCATCCATCCATCCATCCAAATGATGAGATCAATCTGTTGGTGTTGTCCTGCACCACAGTTTATTGTTATTAATCACAAATATCTTTTACAATGTAAAACACACAATTAATTACAATACATCCAGTCATTACACCCCAATCAATAACCAAAATCAATAAGTATTTCAATAAGTATCAATAAGTACTAAAAAATATTTTAAGATAAAAAAATAAGCTTTGTTTCAAGACACAATAACTCAGTGCAACATTGCTATAAAACAAATGACACCAATCGCACTCACGCACACACACACACACACACACACACACACACACACACACACACCTACACTTCAGCCTGCTAACAAAATGCATGTCCATTACATCTCTTTTCACGGTCCCTGTTGTTAAACATAACAAATTTACACAAAACAAAATTATAACACCAATTCATAACGTAGCTTGAGTTCGGGCTTAAAACAACTTGCATAAAATTAAGTCACTAAAAATACAGAAAGGTTTTGAAGAGCACACACGGAACTCTGCTCAACATTGTCGCTTGCATCAAACACTTTGGGAAGAAAGAAGAAAAGAAATGGTAGAAAAAACCCACTGTAAAATCTAAATCCCCCTTTGTTTTAAAACACAAAAAAAACAAACAAAGAGGGTAAAGAAACAAGTAAATGCAAGTAAATGTAATTCCTCTTTAAAGCAGGACTTCACTTTCTCCCCTTTCTCCTCGCTTTCTTCCCTCCTCGTGATGGTCGAGTTTTGGCATCTGTAATAAAACAAAACACACTTTGAGCTTTTTGTGGAAGGCTTGGTTCACTGATGTCTAGTGGAACGTCTTTCGACTATAAACTTATACACAGAATAAAATGATAAACAATCCCTAAGGCTTTCCAGAGTAAGGTGAGAATATGGTCACACTTTACGCAAGTGTATTAAACTTTTGTGGTTTCACCATCAAGCATTTCTGCACAATATGTTCCATATTTACATGAGAAATTTGGGGAGAATGAAACATATAAGATATATAAAAATATAATATATATTTTATAATATATAAAATTCTATAAAAAATATATAGAATAAAAAAGGAGTTTTTTTCTTGCTATAAAAGGTGCACTAAATCACACCACCTGAAAACAACAAAAGCCATTGGAGAAATGTATACACTCGTTATTGTTATATTCTGTGAAAAAAAGACAATAACAGGATTGATGTTGCTATGAACCGCACACTCTAACCTGAAAATAAGCCCTAGTGAAGCTACAGAGAGTAAGAAGTGAAGATCACGTGAGTGTCAATAACAGTTCCTACTGACCTTCTCGCTCCACACCAGCTGCTCCATTTCCTTCAAGCTTCGTGTGAGAGTCTGAGATGTTCATCATCAGCTGATTGATTTCATCCATGTACCGTTTCAGACTCTGCTCTTCACTCTCTTGGTTGTCTCGCTCAATGTCTTCTGGAGTGAACTTCTGCTTCTCGAGGTTGTGTTGAGGACAGCTTCCCTCTCGCTTCAGACGGTTCTGTCCACACACACACACACACACACACACACACACACACACACACACACACACACACACACACAGTTCTGCACTGAGCACCAGAAGGAACCAAAGGACAACAAACACTCTGACTCTCACACGGAGGACATGTTCACTGACTCACTGCAAAACACACCTTCTGACATTCTCTCCCCATTGTCTCCAACTGCTCCATCATCATCAGGTCCTTCTTTTGCCGGGAAATGAAGGGCTTCTTGTTTCCTATGGACTGTTCAACTGAGGAAACACAGGAGAATGATGAGCATCTTGCTTAGAGGATGTTTGATAGCCAAAGACATTTGTATGAGTGAATCTAGTGAAGGCAGAAGGTCTGTGACTACTGTAGTGTAAAGCCTGTTCCCTCAGGATCTCTCACTGGGATGGACGAGGAGATACACACACACACACGTATATAACGCTCTTTGGTACCTGTGCTGGTTCCCTCTGTAATATCTTTAAAACGGGGGTTTGTTGGCTTGGGGAACTCCTCCCGTTTTAAACTATTGATCAGTGTTTTTTAAATCCACCTTCTATTACTGGGGTCTTGTGATCTGGGAGCCTGTGAATAGTGTCGTCGCTTCCCAAACTTACACAGCTTGTTGATTAAAGCTCTGTCCTTCTTTTCGATGGAGTCTGCTGCCTGCAGGAACTTTCCATAGGTATCACGACAGTTTTCCCATAAGGGCTGTGGAGAGAAGACAGAAAGATGGAGCGTTTACAAGCAGCTTCCAGAAAGCAGGAAATGTACGTAGTTCCAGTGTAGAACTTATGTAAGACAAGTGGTTTAGATTTGGCTAAATGGCTAACAGAGAGGTCATCTGACTTGACTGTTCACCTCGTTAAACTCCGCCCCTTCCTCCACATCACACGGGGAGGACGACTCCTTCTCTTTCACTAGGCACATCCTCTGCAGAAACCAGAAACAGAAATAATGTCCCATATTCTATTTAAACACGTGACCATTTATTTCTCCTTCCAATGCAGGACTTGGTGTGTGTGAAACGCTTTTAATGTGCCTCTTTAATATCTGCTCAGGTGACACACGGTATTTCCACACCAATCACAAAGTGGTTATTCTTAATACAATGATAAATATAAATTTTATAAGTGAATCTGGAGTGTCTAATTCTACATCTGGTTAAAACAACATGATGCATAATGCACAATGGACTGTTTGTGGAAATAAATGTGCAGGCTTGTGCAACTTAGGCTTTTGGTTGTGGTCCTTTGAACAGCCCTGGTGTCTGTGACAGAAGTAAATTACCTTGACTATCTGCCAGTTCACGAGCCAGTCTTCCATCCAGGAGATCCAGATCTCTCCAAGAAGCTCAGGGTGATGCACGGCTAAACACACAGAGTTTTCAAAGAGAGCAACAGGATATCTGAAACGAGAGAGTGAACCATCAGTGATCTGAACGCTGCATTACACAGGCCGATGCGCTCGTGATGCCTTCACCTCAGATCTTTCAGCAACTCCGCGGTCTCCCCCTCAACTGCATTGGTGGGGAACCGAAAGGACGCCTTCGAAAAATGTTGAGCGAACCGATAGACTTTGACGAAGTCTTCAGGGGCTGTGGTGTGGAGGCTCTTCACACTGATGGTCCCTGGGAAGCCTAGACCCAGCAAGAACTGCACGAGCAAGCAAAACAGAAGAATAATATAGATGACATTTTATTTCTAGACAGATTTAACACATGTAAAACAGTCTTTTCTGAACTTTTTGTAACCAGTCAATTAAAAGACACCTTTGCTCAAAATCAGAATTTGATTTTTATAACACTTGAATATCACAAAACTTTGTTCTGACTGGATCTAACGTGTCCTGAGGCAGACGAGACTTGCACCTACTTCATGAACCACCTTGATACACTGCTGAAAACGGTCTTTATCAGCCTTTATCAGTCCTTTATCAGTCCTGGAGTCCTTCATCTTCTCCTCAAACATGCTCTTCCTTCCTCCAGAATTCCTGCTCCTGTTGAGGTAGAAAAAGAAGAAAATGAAACCGAGACTCAGAAAGAGAAATGAGAGAAAAAGAGAGGATGAATTATAATGAAAGATAGAACAAGACAATCAGAAGAGATTGTGTGTGTCATAGTGAGAAAGAAGAAACAAAAACTAACAGAGCAGAAAAGTGAGAGAGAGTGATATGTAATACTAGACGAGTAATGTGGGAGATCCACAAAGCAGAAAGATGCCTGAAAAGCAATTTATTTATATCGAAATTGGCTACAAAACAAAAGAAAAATGGCGGACGCACCTAGCAACACACATCTTTAGAATGTATTCAATCAACTTTATTTTAAACTTTAGCGCAATATTCACGTAAGACAGGAATCCACGTTAGAACACAACAGATCAATGAAAATAAGTTTAAATGTAGTTTGATCATTGTTAGCTATTCTTGGAAATATTCGGACCTTACTGAAAACATGAGAATAGCGAGAAATGCGAATAATCCGAGTGTTTTTTTTTTTTTTTACATTACTAGTTATTACTCGAAGGATAATAGCATCATACACTTTTACAACATGTTAAAATGATCTGTTCTCAGGAAGAAAAAAAAAAAGAATCAGTAAAAATGTGTCCATACCTCGACATCATTTTGTCCCGTTATCGGTCTGATCTGGATGCTGGACTGAGTTCCTACTGTGACAATTGAGTTTCTTCTGCCTACTTGAGGGAGGAGGGTTGCTATGCAGCGGTTTTGTGTTTGTTGTAAAACATTGCTGTAACCAACTACGTAAATACGTCGACGCAAACAAACGAACTTTCCAAGACGACACGGAGGCATTTCTAATCGAACTCAGAAAGTGTTGTAACAGGCAGAACTAATTGAACACCGGCGAGCGCAACAAGTGTATGTGTGTGTGCAGCTCCGATGTCAGTTTAGCGTGGGTTTAAGAGCAGCTGTTTTTTAAAAATAATTTATTCTGTTCCCTAATGAGCAATGTTCCCTAATGTTTCAGTTGTTGATGTTCAATCCGTTATCATAGGGAAGATCTGTGTGTTTCCTGCATTTATTTCAAAACCTATATATTATAAATTATATATTAAAAAAAGAACGAGCCTCAAATGTAGCATGTAGACATACAAACTTTTTTTGCTTTACAATTGTGTACGTGATACAATTTTTTAAGATGGATATTTTATTTTGCAGATTAATATTTACAGTTAATACTGAATTCATTTTGCACGGGTTTTGTGTTAAGGATCATTTAAAGCCCAATTTATTTTGTGTAATTTGTACTGTATTAAGTCTTTAATTTGACCTACATTTATTTTTGTAATTGAAATATAAACATACTATGTGGTTATGTACAAGATAAACTTTAGTATCAGCTTAAGTCACTTTGCTGTTGACTTAATTTTAAATGCATGGGTGGCTTAGGGTTAGTGGTCAGGACCATGTTAATTAAAAACCAAATAGGTTAAAAACCAAATAAGCCCGATAATATTTTTATGATGAAATAATCGTTTTAGAAAAAAAAAAAAAAACAATCATTACTTCTGAGCGACGGCGTGGATCCGACTCATTTCTTTGATATTTCTTTGGTCATCTTCTTCACCAAGGCCCATCCAAGACCCAAGGTTTGACCTCAGACAAACACACAGACAGAGCTCAACCGCAAATGACACAAATGCACCTCAATTCAGTAATTTTTACGTTCAAGTTCAAGTGCAGTCAGAACCAGTTGGAGCTCAACACGCTGAAGGCTGTGGAGATGAGAGTGGACTTTATAAGAACCGCTCACTCCCCCACCTTCTCACTGTCCACAACAACGCCATGTCTACAGTGGACACATTCAGCTTCCTGGATATATGTCCACAATATCACGGGACCTGAAAGGGTCTTCCCACATAGACACTGTACGCAAGAAGGCTCACCAGAGGCTTTACCTCCTCAGACAGCTCAGGAAGTTCAACCTGCCCCAAGAACTGCTGATCATCTTCTATGCGGCCATCATCCAGTCTGTCCTCTGCACCTCCAACACCGTGTGGTTTGGCTCAGCCACCCAACAGGACAGACACCGACTGCAGCGGGAGGTCCGGTCAGCAGAGAGGATCATTGGGACTGAGCTTCCATCGAAGAAAAGAGCCGTCAGCATCACCGCTGACTCCACACACCCTGCACACAGACTTTTTAGTGAGGAGTAAGTGGCTGTCGCCGTCGGATGAGCACCAGCGCTGCGCCGTGTCGAGTTTGTGCTCGCCGTGTGAACGCAAGCCTGCAGCCTCAGCGCCCTCCCTAGGAGAGGATCAAGACGCCACAGCTTCTCGACCCGCTGCAGGTGGCGAAGGGCGAAGGGGTGCTAGGGTAGAAGACGACCTCGGGCAGAAACTCGAAGAAAACCTGGCCCCTTCCACTTCCACGAGTGTATTTGGCCGAGTGTATATCCGCCTCCCATGACCTCATAGAGGGGAAGACTGTGGGTCGGCACGACCTGACGATTGGGTTTCTGAGAGGTGCTCGAAGGGTACGTCCCAGTCCAGACCTCCCCCGACCCCGACGTGGGATTTTAAACTTGAACTTGGCAACCCTTTGCACTCCCCCCTTAGAGCCGCTGGAGACTGCAAGTCTTAAGCTGCTCACACTTAAGGCTGCGTTACTCCTAGCGCTGGCCTCAGTGAAACGGGACCTAGAGGCGTTCTCTGCAGATCCTCAGTGCCTGACGTTTGGCACTGGAGACTCACACCTAGTGCTGAGACCCAGGCCTGGTTACGTGCCCAAGGTGCCCACTACCGCCCTTCAGGGACCAGGTAGTGATGCTGCAGGCCCTCCCTGCAGGGGAGCAAGACCTGGCCGGTCATCTGCTGTGCCCAGTATGTGCTACACGCACCTACCTGCGGCGCACAGAGAGCTTCAGACACTCACAACAGCTCGTTGTCTGGTGGTCGGCAGAAAGGGAATGCGTCACCAAGCAGAGACTCTCGCACTGGATCGTTGACGCGATTAAGCTCGCATATCACGTCCGCAAGTTGCCTTGCCCGCTAGACGTGAAAGCCCTCTCTACCAGGAGCGTGGCCTCATCGGTCGTGGTGGCGAGAGGAGTCTCTCTAGCAGACATCTGTAGAGCTGCCGGCTGGGCTACACCCAACACCTTCATTCAGTTCTACGATCTGGCACCAGCCAGTTGAACAAGCTTAAGGAGGTGTCTTCCGGTGCAACTGAGTCCAGACTAGTTGTCTAGTTTCTGGATGGGTTCCTCCCACAAGAGCAATACTCGCCGAGTATGATGCCTGTTGAGTAGTAGGGCAATGCTCTCCTCCCTCTCCCAAGTTTTACTCTGTTTTTTTCAGACACTGGGCTTTCTTCGAAGAGTGACGTCTCGCGCCATCTCAACGCAACACTTTGCACCAGGTGAGAGGTGTTTTCCGTCGACCCTGGCGAGGGTCCCTCACGGCACGGGTCGAGAGCCAACAAATACCTTGGTTGCCCTGTGGAGGTGAGTGCTACTACCCTTCGGGCTAGGCCCAGCTCTAGATGCTGTGGAAGACCCACTGACTGCTCCCCGGCTAGGTGCGCCGGAGGGGTCTTTTCGGTAGGATGCTACCCTGGATGTGGCCTGTTGTATTATCCCATAGTCGGGTAACTGACAGACGTCGAAGTGACCTATGAAAGGGAACGTCTAGGGTTACGGTTATTCAGGTTACACAGAGGGTACGCAAGTAACCAAAGATGTTCAATGTAGAAAACTAATTTGGTATTATTGAAGGTGACACATAACAAGCAGTTAATTGGACATTATCAACATTATAAAACAACATAAACATCCGATCTGTCCATCACCATCATACATCCATCCAAATCATGAGATCATTCAGTTGGTGTTGTCATGCACCACAGTTTATTCATGTAATCACAAATATTTTTTTCTTTTACAATGTAAACACGCAATTAATTAAAATACATCGAGTCATTACACCCCAATCAATATCCATCTCTAGTCCTGAGTTTCGAGAAACAAGCATGTTGAATGGTAGACGTCTGAACGGTGACGTTTGTAGGCAGAAACTGTGCCACATTTTAAAACTCCTATATGCCGTGTATTCTTTGTCTATACAAAAAATATTATTTTAATAGAGATGGCTTGAATTAAAAAAAAAAAAAAAAAAAAGAAACCATAAAAGTGACAAAAATGACATTTTAAGATGAAAAATAAGCTTTGTTTCAAGACACAATACTTTTATCAGTGCAACATTGCCATAAAACAAATGCTACCAATCACACTGCACATTTGCCTGCGCAACAAACAAATAATTCTGTTATGTTAAAGGGGCTGTTTCATCTCAGTCCATGAAGATTCTTCAAGTGCCAGCTATTGAAGCGATGTCGTCCACTCGAAGCCATAAAGCATCAGAAATACATTGTTTATTTCTAAGCAAGAAAGCCACGTGAGGAGAAAACGAAGAACGTGAAACAGATAAAGAACAATTTTACCAACATTGTTTCGGTGGCCACATGCTTGTCCGGGATTATTCTCATTAAACGTGAACTTTAGGGGAATGTTGTTATAAATTATATACATCTAACAGTATCAGAGCGAAATTTAGACATACCTTATAAAACCGTAGCTTATGGAAATATCCTAAGGTAATATGCCACTTAAAAAAAACGTGAGTTCTACTATTTGTCCGTGATGTGGGGGTCTTTTGGTGTGTGATTTATAATGAAGTGTCCATGTGGATGCTCTGCAAGCAGGACAACAGCTGGTGATATGGACTCCCCGGCGAAGCCACCATCTCGAAAACAGACTGAAAGGCCCTGCGATCCAACTCTTCATCGATCTGGTGACGGTAGAAATCCATCGCCACCAGGCAAAAGAGACTCACGTCCACCGTGTCCGACTTCCCCATGCGACTGATGACATGAGGCAAGCTGCAGGAGAGGGAGAAGTTAAGGAAAATGATAAAGGACAGGAAAGAGATTTGATTTTTTTTAAATCAAGTTCAATGCATCTGTAAAGCGCTTTCACAGTTACATCTGCCTCAATGTGAAAATGTAAAAGTAGAACATTGTAGCGTTTTTTCTATTGAACGTTTCAGATTATGGCTATGACCACAAATGACCAAAAATGCCATCATTTTAGGTCATTTAGGAACTTGTGAAACAAATAAAAGTATATCATCTAGAACAGGGGTGTCAAACATACGGAACCGGCACCCAAAGAGGTTTGATCAGGCCCGCAGAATAATTTGAAAGTGGTAAAAAAATGCATAAAAGGCTTGGAAATACTATTTTTAATTAGCTGCAATTCATGTAAAAAAAAAAAAAAAAAGGCACCACGTCCTGTTTATTTACAGAGATACTTCTAAGGAAATATGAGGTAATTCATGGAATGTTTTGCAGAAGGACAGTACCGTACATTAGATTTCAATATGTTCCTAATGTTTTTGTGCTTCTTTACATCAAAACAAAGAGAAGACGTGATTTTTTGGAGTATGGTATAATTTTAATGGTTCGGCCCACTTGACATCTCTCACTCATGTGGCCCATGACGTGAAATGAGTTTGACAACCCATAAAATATATTTGTCAGGGGGGTTTCTTTTGCCCACTCAATATAAATTAACAAATAATTAAATAATATCAAATGTATTAGCGTATTCACTCGCTTATAAGTCAATCTGCTTATAAGTCGACCCCCCCACTTCAGCTGTGAGATTGTGGTTTTCTGTTTAGACCCCCTTATAAGTCGAGGGAAAGAAATGAGAGAAAAGTGAATAGGTAGAAATGAGTAGAAACCCAATTTTTGGTTTCATATAAAGTCAATTCTGGTTATTTGGGGCTCACAGAAACACTAAAGCGGCACAGGGAAATAATGATAGAACACCTGTGCAGATGCTCTTTAATCCTTCCTATAGAAATAATAAAAGTATTCAGACATGAGACATTCTTGGTTATAAAGGAAACCTAAAAATCAAGTAACCCTGTTTGTTTAGGTTGGTATTAATCTACTTAAGCTATTGTTAATTTATGTTTAAGTTTAATTCGTCATTGGTATGGTTGCATTATCATTCTAAAGATTTCTGGGAAAAGTGCCCTGCCTCTTTAAGAGTTCTCCCGAGAATCGGACGGCTAATGCTAACTCGTGTTTTGGAATAAATACAACGTTCGAAATCCACCGTGTGACTCGTTTATTTGTGAAGCCCCGCGGCAAAGAGAGACTAGAGACAGAAGAGAGCTGAGCCGAAAGAGTGTGAGTGAGACAGTGTGTGTGTGTGAGAGCTTGCACAGCTTGTGCCGTTGTCTGAAAGATCAAAAAAAAGTCGAGCCCCCCACTTTCAGCCTGAAATTTTAAGGAAAAATCCTCGACTTATAGTCGAGTAAATACGGTATTTATTACATTTTTTTTATTAAAAAAAGCAAAACAATTTAAAATGTGTTAAAAAAAACTGAAAAACTAAAACGTCAACCCATAGTCTGAACACCTATGAACAAAGAACATGTATTATTTTTTTCTTAAATTGACTCTTTTTTTTCCTAATTCAGCATAGCGGCTGTGCGTTGGTCTGGTCCTGAGAAAAGCTCAATATAAAAAAACTTGAACTTAATCTTAAAATGGTACTAGAGAGAAGCGAGGCGTCCGATTGTAAGGATACAGAGCAGAAATCCACTGGCTGGTGGACGCACTGACAAAGAAGCAGGACAGGCTCCACATGGCCATGGCCACCGGGGTTCTCTGGGTGAAGTTGGACAGGGACAGCAACACCCAGTCCCGGACCATGGAGGACTGGCCAGTGGCGTGAAGGGTCTGAAACACCTGGAAAAAAAAAAAGAATACAAAGGATATTCCTCAATAAACACTTTGAACGAAGATACAAATCACTGAACAAAATATTATTACATTAAATTAATAAATACAATTATTAGAAAGATTTGTCATATTTTGGATTATCATTAATAACAGTTATTACAGTATTTACAGATCATGAATCACGATGGACTAAACACACTTTTATGGTGTATTTTTAAAGACTTTTAAATAAACAAACACACTACCGTTCAAAAGTTTGCGGTCTCTTTGAAATGTCCTTATTTTTGAAAGAAAAGCACTGTTTTTGTTAATGAAAATAACTTTAAACTAATCAGAAATACACTCTATACATTGCTAATGTGGTAAAAAACTATTCTAGCTGTAAATGTCTGGTTTTCGTGCAATATCTATAAGCGTATAGAGGCCCATTTCCAGCAACTGTCTCTCCAGTGTTTTAATGACACAATGTGTTTGCCAATTGCGTCAGAAGAATAATGGATGATTGTAAAACTCTTGTTTGATCATGTTAGCACTGTTTAGCTCAGGGGTGGCCAACCAGTCAGAAACTAAGAGCCAATTTTTTCTGTGTTAGAGCCACAAAGAGCCACATCATACACACGGGCACACATAAACATCATCGGATTCCTTAATCTTGTAGGCACACACACACACACACACACACACACACACACACACACACACACACACACAGACCTCTGCTCAGACAGATTTAATGACAATAACCACACCAACATCATAATAATAGTAATTTTTCAACAGTTAACATTGTGTGCATATTTGACTCATGTCATGTGAAAGCTCCTGAAGAGTCGCATGAAACTAGTTAAAGAGCCGCATGAGGCTCAAGAGCCACTGGTTGGCCACCGCTGGTTTAGCTGGTTAAAGAAGCTATAAAACTGACCTTCCTCTCAGCAGGTTGAGAATCTGGAGCATCACATTTGTGGAGTCAAACGCTCAAAATGGCCAGAAAACGTATACAAATATTTATAATTTATTTATAAAAATAAATACTTCTCCGTATATTTCCCTTCATAAAATGAACATTTTCCCAACAAAAAAATAGGGAATTAATTTTCTGTCATTTTGTATTGCCCATTCTAGAGACTTTAAAAAAAAAGTATAATAAATAAATACATTAATTAAATTAAAGAGGTAATTTAAACTACAAACTTAAAAAGTTTAAAATACAAGTTGGATAGTAAAATAAAAAGATCTTTCTCTTTTGCACCAAACAATATTTGATAATTTTACAGCGTTTTCACTGTTTTCACTGCTACATTGGAATTAAACCGATCTTTATTATTGTACAGTTATTGTAAAATGCAGTTTAGCCTTCTCTTTTAGCAAGGAGGGTTTGATTCTAGCCATAAACTCATTGTCTTGACATTCTAAAAGTAATTGAGAACAAAGCAGGAGTCTTAAAAAATTGCAAGAAAAATTATTCTCTAGCCACTTTTGTAGTTGGCTAAGTTATGAACACGCATCACATGTTAACCTAAAGTCACTTTGTGGCAAAATAAGTTTAGGTTAAAAAAAGGAAATGTTCAGTTACAAATCGGTGGTAAAGTCAATCCATTAAACTGAGCCATGATATAATCGGTGTCTTCTGTAAACTAATTGAAAATGTGCAGAAATGTATTAAAACAAAAAATATCCAACCTTATAAACCACTGTAGCCATGAATTGTGGGTACGGCTGCTGATTGGACAGAAACTCTCCGATGACTTTGTTCATGACATCCTGTAGTGGGAAAAAGTCGTCCAGGAACTGAGGCAGAATCCGAGCTACAACACGTGCCTCACTCGGGAAGCCCTTCCGGATCCTGTAACAAGAACAATGTGGAAGTTAATGATTGTGAGACCATTTATATTGTCTACAAATTCAAAAAATCGGAGAGAAATAAGTTCTGTTTACCTGTCAAAGAGAACAGAAACGCGCTCCATTGCCACGATGACGGACTCGCTGTCTGGAGCTGTGAGGTCTGCATCAGCCGGCTGGTCCGGGCCGCCCTTCTCTTTCCCTGCAAAGCACAACATCACATCCCACCACTTAACTTACAACAAGACATTTTACAATAAGAAGTTAAATAAAATAAAAAACTAATTCTCTTGAGTTGTAAGAAATTTGGATTTTCATTAAAAGTATGTTTTCATTAAAACCTTTTCCCCACTTTCTGATCATTTTCTTAGTCCTTCTGTTCATATTGTGTCAGAAGATGATGCTTTAACTGTAAATATATAACATCAAATACCACCAGTTAAGAGAACTTACAAAAAGAAGTCATATAAAAAAAAAGTTGGAAAAAAAGGAAAAAAAAACCTTTTCTCCACTTTCTGATAATTTTCTTTGTTCTTCTGTTCAGAATTGTGTCAGAAGAAGCTGCGTTAACTGTAAATCAACATCAAATCCTACCAAAGAGAACTTAAAAAAACAAATCATATTAAAAAAAGAAATCTCCATGCGTTGCAAAACTTTGAATTTTCAATAAAAAGACATTTTCATTGAAACTTTTCCCCACTTCCTGTTCTTTTTCTTAGTCCTTCTGTTTTTACTGTGTCAGAAGAAGCCACTTTAACTGTAATCTATAACATCAAATTCCACTAGTTACAAGAGAACGTACAAAAAGAAATCATTATAAAAAAAAAAAAAGTTCAATAAAATGAAAATGAAAAAATGTCTAGGAGTTGTAAAAAAAAAATTGTAATTATCACTAAAAAGACTTTATCATTAAACCCCCCCCCCTCCGTCTGCTCATGTCCTTAGTCCATTTGTTCATATTGTGTCAGAAGAAGTTGCTGTAACTGTAATTATTTTAAGAATGTACAGACTGTTTGAAGATTTCAGATTGTGGTTCTGCCGATGAACGACCCTGGTAATGAAATGATGCTGTAATGAATGATGCCATCATGAATGATGCCAGTCGCTTTGTGCAAACTTACAATTTTGATGCTGTGCCTAGTGGCCAAAATGACAAACTCACTCCGTTTTCACGTTTTTTAAAATTTGCAAATAAACCTCACCATACCGATTGCCGTCATCTATACATTTGAATGAAAAAAAGAAGTCAACAAACTGCAAAACAGAAAAAAACATAGACCTAGTGCTGCTTTAAGAAAAAACTAAAGACAAAAAAGAAAACAAAAAGAGGAAAAAACTAAATAGTGGAAACACTGTAGAGTTACAAAATTAATCAAGTTCAAGTTTTTTTTTTTTTTCCAAACTTGAACTTGAACACGGATCAGATCGGTCTAGAATGTAGACTCTAAATCAGAGGTCGGGAACTTATGGCTCTTCTGGAGGATCACAGGCAAAAATATAAGAACGTAAAAATATACAACATTCTCTTGTATTTAAATCCATTCATTTACTACCGCTCATGTTCATGGTAGCTAGTGGTTGGAGCCAATCAACGCTTTTTAGCCTTTTTATTGGATAGTAGCCTGACAGCTAAATGTAGAAAACATTTTGTCGAATAAGATGACAAAGAAAGAAAGACGAGGAGTATTGTACTTTCAACATTAATGAACAGAAGAAGTTGCCTTTGTGGAGAGAGAGAGCAGTTTCTATATCTTCCATATCAAATTACTGTCATATACAGTATCAAATGTAAACTAATAAAAAAACGTATGAAAACTAAGGATTTTTGTTTTGTAAATTTAATTCCCGTTGTGTTTCTGATGTTTACGTTTGCACTTTTGGCCCTAGTGTAGCAGAGCTGTGCACCTGCATACCTGTGCACTTCGGGGTTTGCCATTGGTTGGCAATGGGGCATGTTCACCAATAGCGTGCCAGCTCTCCTCCTCGGTGTGAATGTGTGTGTTGGTGAAAGTGACATTGGCTATATTTCTATTGCATTTCACTCCCTAGCCTGTATAGTGCAGTTGCTATCCTAGCGTTGTAGGGGATGAATTCAGCAAACATTTTATAACAATGTTATCAAAATGAAATCAGTGAATTTTTGTACTTATGTTGGTTTTACATTATTCCATGCATACTTGTATTTTTTTTAAGCATACAGTATGGCTCTCAAGAAGTTAAGGGTTTTAAATTCCGTATTTATGCAAATATAAGCACTCAACAAAAATGTTTCTGGAACAATTACGTTAATATTCTCTTAAAAATACAATTTTTTCTTTATTTAACATTACTTCTAATATTTCTTTATTTCTGTTATTGAGCCAATAAAAGCTTAATTGCATGCAGATTTTCCTACGGACCATTATTTAATTATTTAACGCATTAAAGGCATTTTTTTTGTGATTGCTCCTAACTATGGAAAAATAATCGCTTATATTTACGTGCATATTTGAAAATGGGGCCAAGTTTTTGAGCATCAAAAATGTAAAAAGAAAAAAAAAAGGTGGTGCTTATATCCGCTTGAGTACGGTATGGGTTATTGATAGGTTCCCGACCCCTGACCTAAATGATCACAACTAAACCTAAAACTAGGGTGCTAGGTTAGTCTGGTGAGCATCTACACGGAACAGTGCGTGTGTTAGTCGGGTGGGTGAGTATCAAAGATGAAGCTGAAATGTGTCCTGCCTTCCTCTCCAGCCACACCTGTGTACATGCAGGTGAGCATGAGACCCAGGGCGGCCATGGCGCGGTGTGGACTCGGCATGTTCACTCGCTCCACACTCAGCTTGACCAGCGTCTCCGTGTCCAGTCGTGACAGCTGCTCAGACAGAAGCAATCGCTCCAGACCTCGCAGCACGCAGTGATAGACGACTGAGGGCGTGGCTTCTTCGTTGGCGGACAACATCACACAGCACAGCTGGAGACGGAAAGCAGATTCCATTAGAGCACATCCCACGAGTCCCAGAACAAATCCCGACGGTGGTCTCTGAGCACCTGAATGATCCCAGAGTTAAACTCAGACACCATATCCAGAGGGTAGTTCTCCATCATGTAGAAGGCCACAGCGCACATTACCAGCACGTGCTGTTGGTTGTGGAGGTTTGCACAACTGAGGAAGAAATAAAAAACACAGTTAATACAAAGTCGGTTTCAACTAGTGCACATGCTGCTCGGATTGAGAGACTGAACTGTGAGCAAGTATTCAATTATCTAATTGACCGGCGGATTACAAGTCAGATTCGCTGCTAGAGTAAGTGGCATAAATTTTGTGAAATAGAGTGATACAATAAATTGGTCTTGTAATAACCACAACAACAAAAAAAAGTGCGGCATCAACTTTTGGCCTGAAAACAAATATAAACACAAATAAATAAATCATATGGCTTAAACTAATTTAAATTAAAAAACGGAAGTCCCAGCAGTAGAAAATCTTCAGATGAAGTGTGATCCTGCAATCCGCATCCCAAAAATAAAAGCCCTGGCCAGAGATTCAAGCATCAGACAATAGGTCAAAACACAGTCATCAATGTCATCAATCCCTCTTTCAATTCACAACTGCAAAAACAAAGAAAACAACTACTTGGCACTCTTTTGAAAATAATTTTATAGACGGCACAATACTCCCATGTTAGAAAGAACAGCCAAAGGGAAGTCTCTGATTGGCTGCCTCAGTGTCACGTGACCCCTGTGGACGGTTATCACATCCTTGTTGAAAGTGCGTCCACATGAAACCAGCAGAAGATACATTTATATACATATAACTTTATTTATTATATAATATAGATGATTCAGAAAGCTAAAAGGGTCAAGTAGTTCGTGTTTTACTGGTATGTTTTTAAAATGACTATTATTTAAAAGGTGTTTAGGGATTTAAAAAATTATTTTAAATAAAACTAGTAATTAGCAATTAATTACTTTTTAAAAGTGACTTACCCAAAACTTACTGTATATATTTATATATTATTATTATTATTATTCATATTATTCACATTTTTCAACAATATGTTTTCAGTTATTTTATATAATGCTTCTTTTAATCACAATAGTTCAATTATTAAATAATTCTTCAATTACTGTTAAACTATTCGATAAGTCACAATTTTAGAATAATGTCACCTGGGCTACACTAGCAAAGATCTTTAATGAGGATGTCAGATCTCAGTAAGACACAGCGGAGCTAATGAGATGCTGATGAGCGAGCGAGCGATCGCATGTTGCGTTTGCCCAATGCAAAGCCATTATTGAGTTTCCCAGCAGGCCACACAGGCTTCGGCATTAGCTCTGTCTGCATGAGGGGAAACATCTCCATCTCCATCAGCAGGAAGTCTTTCATCCACCACCACTACCATCTCATTCCCTATTCTATATAATCAAAAAGTGCAAGCGTATTTCACCAGCAATGACTGATCTGGATGAACCGTCGTTTGCAATGGCAGTTTGATTTCTGAAACTAAATGGTTGCATCATAATTACCGTAATAACCGAAGTTACGTATTTCTCAATAATTATTCTCTTACATGTTGACTGGATCATGCAATTAATATATGATGCCTACATCATATATGTAAAAATGGCATGTGTAACTATATAGGTTTAAATGATTTAGTGCAAGTCAAATTTACAAGTATAAATTGAACATTTTTTATAATAACAAATCTATAATTTACAAACTTGTAAATATGAAATGTTAAAACTGAAAAAAACTAAAAAACTAAAAAAAAAAGTGTTACTAATTTAGTAACTAAGTGTTTACTTTACAAAGTGTTACTTCTTCCTTTCGCTAGTTAAATTAATTTCCCCTCAAACGTTATAGTTTTTTTTTTTGGCAATAACTTTGCCAAAAATAATTAATGTTGGATATCTCATGTACCATATGTCAGAAGCACAATATCTGTTGATGACAGGAATTCAAACACAATGTCGTTCATTTTTGAATTGTAGGTACAATTTTGACCTCTAGAATTTAAAGATCTCCTTTAAAGGAGCAAATTAAAGTGTTCGGTGTGGGTCACTTAACTAGTGCGTGTTTGTGTTTGTGTTTGTGTTTTACTCACTGTGCCATTGCTCTGAGATTACTAAGCAGGTAGTCGCTGACAATGGGTATAAGTTGCTTTGCCGTGTCATCCAGAAGGTCGCACTCCAGAACATACAGAACTCCGTGTAGAGCGCCGATGCGACTGGGAAGATGGGTGCTGCGTAAAGTGTTATCCAGCAGTCGACACACAGGCTCAGCAATGGCTTTATCCTGAAGAAAATCACCAATGGAACAAAACTACACAAGCAGACTGATGAATGACGTACCATTCCGAGCACGGCGGCCGCTTTGCAGAGAGCTGGCACGAGGTACTGGTTAAGAATTTCATCTTCGGGTGGATGGACCTTCTGTAGCTCGGTTAGGGTGGAGAACATCATGTCAAACTGATTCCTCTCGGTGAAGAGATCAGACACTGCCAGCAGCTTCAGGAGAGACAAAAGAAAACCATTTTACTTTTGTTTTACAATGACTGTTGTCTTGTGAGAATGAACACAATATTATTGGGACTATTCTAAAATAATAAAAAAAAAAGATTGTCGTTAATCCACTCATAAAATCCAGTTGGGAGCTGGTCTATACCATGCAAAGTCTGATGATTTTCACGCTGTTTTAGTGTGGATGTACAATATAAGTTGTCATACCTGTCATACTGAGAGGAGAAAGACGTTGGTTTAATCACAAGAAAATAAAATGCAAACAAATCCACAAAAACTCACGAGAAAATAATAAAAGCAGACGCAAATTAAAAACACAATATTAACAGAGAAAAACGATAGAATTCATGACAGAAAAATGAATGGAAGACAATAAAAGGAATGAAAAGTGTTGTAACCTTTTTTCTCAGAATTGCGAGTTAATAAGTCATATTTCCGAGTTATAATGTGAGAATTCTCAGTTTCAGCTTTTCAATTTCATACATAGTTAAGAGTCTTAATTTCCGAAACAAATTAATGATTAATTTACGAAACAATCAGTGCAGAGAGCCGTTTTGTTCAGCAAAAATTACGTTAATCCATCCGTTCTATGACATCATACATTTTTAAATGTATTCTGAATCTCTGAAACTAACAATGTTGTGTTATTTTTTGATAATTTGACAAGCAAAAAATATTAAAGAACTGTTTTATACACGTCTGGACCCTCATCTCAACGCATGCTAGCGGTAAGAAAAAGACTTGCTCCTTTCGCATAGCAAAAATATTTCGGAACTCGGGCCGTCCTTTTTGCGGCAACGCATTTCGTTGTAAGTAACGACAACGTAATGAAAGCAATAAAAAGGCAAATAAGATATAATAGTAGCAATACAATGAAATAGAATACAAAATACATGGTATGTTGAGGCAAGTAGCTAAAGTGTAAAGTAACCATGGTTTTGATATCATTTTTAAAATGTTTAACTTTTTTATGAAATGGTCGATACGCACCGATCTGACCACCTCACTGATCAGCACAACCGGGGTCTTCCTGCTGCTGGGGCTGCTGGGGAGGATCCACTGGCTGTAGAGCTCCAGAAGAAACTGGGAGCAGGAGTGGATGTCGACCCCTGCACGATGCTTCCTGCACACGGGGAGTAAAGCATCACTACCACGTTCCACTGTCCTCACTCTCACTGCTTATGATGTGTGAAGTGTTACTTATGGTTATGGCTATGTTTATGTTTATCAAGATGTGTGCAGTGTAGTTTATTTATGATGTGTGGTGTTATTTATGTCTAGGTTCATGCATGTTTGTTTATTTATTTAATGTATATTTTCTTATTTCTAATTGTTTATGTATGTATTCTTTACTCTTCTTTATATTCTTTTTGATGTGGGGCAAATAAAGGCATTTTCATTGGTTGATTCATTCATTCATTCATTTCAACTTTTGCTTCATTTTTTTTGTAAACGAATACGTATCATTAAGAAATATATTAAACAAATACAATTCTTTAATTTAATAGACACTTATGCATGTTTATTAACAGTATAGTGATTCCTAAATGTAATAATCCTAAATAATAATCTGTATAGTAATATACTTAATAAAAAGTGTATTCAAACCTGGAGTTTATTGGTGATACTGGCGGTGAGGAAGGTATTGGAACATCTGCTTCATCTTCTTCATCCTCACCCCACTCTTCCTCCCTCAGAGGAGTGATGTTGTTCCCGATCCACATTGAGTGAATGGACACCTGCGCAAAGTGAGCATTTATTCACTTGTTTTTTTTTCTTATTAAAGAATTGTGTGATTGTGTGATTTGTGTTAGTTGCTTTACCCACCTGACCTAACTTGTATTCCATGTTGCCCATTTCCCTCTCCGGATTGATCTGCAGCAGGAGTTTTTCGTGGTTGATGAGTGTTCCTGAACAGGTACGAATATTATTCACAACTCAACAGTGTGAAGGAATCTACTCTAGCCCAGACAAGCTCGTGCTGACCTGCTGTAGAGGATGACAAACATGGCACCGGGTCCCAGGCTTGATATGGAAAGTGTGTGGCTATGTTGTCTTTTTTAGACACCATATCTTGAACCTCATGCTCGACCATACTTCTAACCAAGCTCAGCTTACGGCCAAACCTATAAGCACACGAACTTTCAAATACAAAACGCAACCAGAATTGTGCTGAAGGGACACCAACACACACCTAGTGTCCAGAGCTTTGAGGATTTTGTTGCGCGGCTGCTGTTCGGGGCAGCTGATGGCCGGATGTCCCGCTGTGGGGAGCGTCATGGCACTCAGCACCAGAGAAGTGATGGCCTGAACCGCCAAGACGTTAATTTGAGTCCTTTCCAGATCCTCCTGAAAATGCAAATATAACACTCACTCACTACGCTTTTATGCTGCAACACCATAACTGTTAATATTGTGAGTTACCTCTTGCTGGGTCTCCTCCTCTTGGTCCATCGTGATTGGTTGAGTGACCAGCACTCCTAACAGAGTGGCCCAGGTTTCCTCAAACTGAGTCCGACTGCTCCAGCCTACAACGCAAACACAGTGTATGTAGTTCAGTTATCTAGTGTTTCACATCTACAGTATTTACACGAATACAAGCCCACCCACCTCCCTTTTTGCAACATATGCATCCCCTTACTTTATGTTCGGACTTTTAAAAAACCTAACATTTCTGGCTAAATACTTAAATTTGACTTCATCATCAGTGGAAGAATTTAACAATCCGCAAGTGAACAAGTCCGTGACAAAAGTGTCAAAGCTTTTTTCGGAAAAGCTGAATGAACTTAAAACACATTCTTCTGTAATAGGTGTGGCCTTCCTCATCCATATATTTCACTTTGATATCACTTTACTTGAACAATAGATAATGAATAGAGTGTATAACAAACAATAAATACTGTTTTGTGTGTTTACGTGGTTACGTCAGCGATTACGCTTGGTTTCGCGGATTTTCAGTGTTTTTTTGTGTGTGATGTGCTTTTGCGCAGCAGTGCAGTCAGGGGTTAACACAGCGGGTGGGAACATGCAGTGACCTGACGAGAACATAAGGACTCAGAAGGCTACGAAGGCTATAAGGCTATAACGGCTGGTTCACAAAAAGGATGTCGTACCCAGAGTGTTAATGCGGTAGAGGAACTCTCTAAAGATGTCCTTCTCTTGGAGGAATTCTACAGGAATTTCTGGCAAAGCCGTGGCAAATTCACCGCCTGGTCTTGGGGACCAGCCCAGCTTCCAGACCTGCTCAATCATATACAGTAGATTATCTCTCATTGTCTGCTCTCTCTCTCACACACACACATACCAGTGGAGGAATTCGAGTGTAGCTGTTTACAAGTGGCAACCTTGCCAGGCTGATGATAATGTTCCGGAGGGAAGGTGTAAGGAAGGCAGGAACGTTCCTGTTCCTGTGGTGACCGAGAGCCAGCAGACTCTTCAGACTCTCAACCAGCTCAGCCATGATTTCACAGCAACGCCACTCATGTCGGTCTAAACAGCGGAGAGAAGGTTAGTAATATGAAAACAGCAAGGACTCTTTGCCAATTCTACAGATTCTTTTTGAAAATAAAAATAAGAGGGAAATTCAACAAATGAACAAGATTGTCAACAATTGACAATACTACTTCCTGTTATTGATTCAACTTGAAAGATGAAACAATTCATAGTGGAGTATTCATTCATCAGTTACTTTAAAACTACTTGGAAAAAATCAAGGTCAAGATTTTCATTCAGTGGTGATATAATCTTTTTTTGCATGGATTTCCTTCAATAAAAAAGACACACAAGCATTTCTTCATCTCACAGTGGGAGTAATTGTCCAATGTCCCACTCAATCAAAATAACTGTCTTTATGAAATGGTGATTAATTGTGAAAAGTTCTTAAAAGCCCAGCCATGTTATATGTTAATGGTTCAGCTGTATTAACTGATGACGCTTATCACAAACCTAATTTCTTTTTATGTTTTCTTTAAAACAAAAAAATGTATGAATTTCAATTAATATCATTCATATGACCCAGTTTGCAGGTTTACATTACAGACCCTGTAACAAAAAAAGCAATAGTATATAATAGTATCACCGAAAAAAAAATAGTATTGACGAAGCAGCCAAATAAAAGGCATGTGTAAACTCACTGTCTGAGGTCGAATCCAATTCATCTTGTGATTGCTCTGTGTTGAATATTTTTCTCTCCGGCCGAATAAGCTGGTCACCAGGACCAACGGCAACTGGACACAAAAAAAATATATACAACTAATTATAATAAACGTTGTTTAATCAAAAGCAACTTAAAAAGTATGAAGTATGAGAATCATACTTAAGCATTTATAAGTGTAAACATCACATGCAATATGTAAAAGAAAAAATGTATTATAATATTTTACTAGATTGGAAATACATAACAGATAGTTGACACACACACACACACACACACACACACGCACGCACACACACACACACACACACACACACACACACACACACACACACAAACAAACACACCTGCGTTTATATCATAGTGGGGCCCCACCATCAGCTTACATGCAAAACAATACGTTCTCCCTCTCCTTACTGTAATCCGAAACATCAAAATATTCCCCTTCCCTTTACTCTAACCTTTAAAGATTATTATAACTGACTTATTGTTAAGTTGTAGAGCCCTAGACAAAGACCCCACAAGTACACAATGGGGCCCCACTTTGTGCTAAAATCTAGAATACTTGGCCCAACTTAGTGCTAAATGCAGGAACACACACACAGACACACACCTGCGTGAATAAGAAGCTGTATGCAGTAGATGATGGAGAAGGTGTGTGTGAGATAAGAGCAGGAAGTGAAGTGAGTCCACACTGCCGGCTGCTGAAGAGCCAGACCCAGACAAGAGAGACTGGTCTGAATGTCCACACTCAGAGGAAGCTGATCCTGCAGCAGACGCCAAACCACCACCTGCGGCCGGAACAAACGCCACAAACAAGTGAACGCTGAAGAGTTGAAATCCATTTTTAGTCAGTGGTGTTTTACTGTGAGTGGTTTTACCTCTATGGCGAGGGTACTGAAGGTGGCGATGAGGGTCTCTCTGTCTTTGGGAATGTGGCGGGGTGAGGATAATTTGGAAAGAGACAGTAGATACTGGCTCAAGGCTCCAGAAAGACTCAGCACCGTCTGATAAAACCCAGCTTCACCTGAAACACACGAACACATGCATTTACACTCCAGTGGCATTTAACCCTACTAATACGTTTGTTTCTGAGGAACATTAATAATGTTTGCCCGTCAATTTGACCCGGGTGCCTTTTATTAAGTATAAAAGTGTCAGAAATCCATACGTTTCCCAAGAACAGTGCGTGTGTGTGTGTGTGTGTGTGTGTGTGTGTATGAGAAAGAGTGTGTGTGTGAGTCTGACTTTTTAAAAGTCTGAAAACCTGAATACTTTTAAGTATTTTAAAAAAATATTTGTAAACTTTGAAAACAGACTTAACAAGAGGGTTAAGAAATAAACAAGTAAAGTTGTGTAAAATTGATTGCACTGCATAAAGTCATGTGTGATCAACAATGAAAGATGAATAATGTTTAAATAATACAATTATTGATTTTGTCTTGTTTTAATATGCTAATTTCCCTTGATAATTGACATTACCGTAAATAAGTGCTCCAAAATAAGGCCTTATAACATGATCTTTAGACTGCACTGTAAAACATAGTAAGTTATCGTTCAGACTGATATCCTAGTACTAATACTAGTACTTGCATGACTTACATGAACTGTTAATGATCTACAACTCTTAGTGACAGATGCGTGTATGTATTAGTTATGTGTACGCTAGTTGTAAATCATTTAGGTGATTGCACATTGAATTAGTTTTTGTCATATTGGCACCAATTATATCATTGAAATAATGGCTTTTAACAAGTTCACATTTCAGAATAATTAAAAAAAACTAAAACATTTTTATAGCAGACTATTTATTATAGCAATAGACACACAACACACCTAAATAGAACTTAAATAAACAGAACTTCTAAAAACGAAATAAAATATTTACGTAATTATATACCAATTACACTTTACAATATAACACGTATTGGTTTTTTTTACTTACTCTATCGACATATTCGGGCATTTCAGGCTTTTCTTTTTTTTTCAGGAAATGTCTTCATATTACAGGGATGGTCCGATTCAATTTATTGTTCCTCCTCCAATTAATTATTTAATAATTAGCTCAATCTGATAGCGATTACAAATCAAATTGTTACACGCAAACACATACTTGTCTCTGTCCTTAAATCTCAAATCTTTATTAAATGATAGAAGTGATGAAACTACGTTAAATCATGCACAATCATGTTCCACGATGCAGTGCGGAATCACAATTAGGCTCATATTACAGTTTTTCTCAAATGCTAAAACACAAAAGCCAATCCCCTAAACCAAATGACCAGTCATCTAAACACATTTACCAAATCTAACCCTCATTCTCCAATACCTTAAACACATTTCACATGAAGACACAATTCACAAAACACAATTTCTGTTCTCATAACTCTAAACACATTTTTCCTTGCTAAAACATAAGT
>MU204326.1:15380838-15407934 GCA_017309775.1 Paedocypris sp. Pulau Singkep | reverse complement strand
AGAGAGAGAGAGAGAGAGAGAGAAAGAGACAAATAGACAGTGAGAGTGAGAGTGAGATAGACAGACATGCACAGAGAGAGAGAGAGAGAGAGAGAGAGAAAGAAACAAATAGACAGTGAGAGTGAGATTGACAGACATGCACAGAGAGAGAGAGAGAGAGAGAGAGAGAGAGAGAGAGAGAAAGAGACAAATAGACAGTGAGAGTGAGATAGACAGACATGCACAGAGAGAGAGAGAGAGAGAAAGAGAGAGAGAGACTCTTCCCGCTCTTAAAGGCACAGTACACAGACATGAATTCAGCCCGCTACAAGGCTTCCTGTGTTCGATTAGCAATGCCTCCGTGTCGTCATTAAAAGTTGTAACAAAACAAAGGTGTTATACTGTAATAAAGTGTTAGTATGCATATATACACGGCATTCCAAAATCAAAATTGTGGCACAACTCAATACCGTCAATACCGTCAATACAGTCATACCAGTTTACCGCCCACCCCTAACTGAAATCAAACTTATATTTATCAGTTGCGTACTTTATTTGGCTGGACACTTTCAGGAGGTGGGGTGGGATGCCCATCCAGTGGGTGAGAGGTGATGGGAGCAGGGGGGCTTGTGGTATCTTCAGCCACAGCGGCTCTGAACCTGTCCAGCAGGGAGTAAAACCGCTGATGCCTGATGAACGGAAAGAAAAAAAAAACTCAACAAACAAACCAGTAAACAAAATGGTGGCCAAAAATGTCTTGCTTTACCTTTGTGCGAGGCCACTGGTCTGCAGGTACAGTTGAATTCTGTCCAGTTCCTCCAGTGGAAGTTGAGCTATACTATTCTTTAGAAGACAAAGACACCAACATTTGATATCAGATGTTGTGAAGGATATTTGGAATGAATAGGTCCAAAAGAAAATGGAAAATGAATTCAGCAATTATGGGGACTCAGCATTTTTTGGTTGTTGAAAGTTTTTTTTTTTTGTGTGTGGCAATTTTGGTCCAGCGGTACGGAGGTGAACCTAAGATGTTGCAGGTTTCAATCTCGGTCCCATCTTAAGGCTGCCCACTGCTCCGGGTTTGTGTGTTAGAGCATAGTCTCAATATGGTCCCAAGAGACCATAATCACAAAACCTCCTCACTTTACTTCTCTTATTAGTAAGTTAAAAATCAAAGGATTTGATTTGCAACAGAACTCAATATCAGATATAATGTCAGATTATAAATAAATCTCCGAATAAAATGACTGCTATAGATCACCTAAATAGAAAAAAGAAATGTCCCTACAACCAGTGATGCAAAGTACTTGAGTAAATGGACGTTACTTTGTAAATTTTTGGTTGTTATATTTTGTGTTTTTTGAAGACAGGATCTATCTATCCCCCCTTCCATCCATCAATTAATTTAGTACAATTTGATAAACTTCCATGGCAATGACATTTCAAGCCAAATAAATTAAAAGAAATTTCAGAGTTTACCTGACGAATATCACAGGCTAATAAAATAAAGAATAAATTCTGTGTGCTTAAATGACAGCAGGGCTGGGCTATTATGCCAAAAATCTAAATCTCGATTAATTTAACATTTTAACACGATTACGATTAATGAACGCATTATTTTATACATGTTCATTATTTGTTAATGTATATTGTTTTCCTCATAGTTCACAGACAGGTTTTGTGCAATAAATATGCTCACATTAAAAGTGAAAGATTTTTGAATATAGGGTGCATTACTAGATTTTAAAATACTTGAAGGAAACACACATAGATCTTCTATATGATTATTTATTGAACATCAACGACTGAAATTAAAGAACACAGTGCCTAAATCATACATTCACTTTGTTCTTGTCAAATAATGTAAAAATAAATACCTAAATAAATATTTGTGTATTATTTACATGGGAAATGAACAGTTCTCTTCTAAATAAAATAACTCTTATTATTTATAAGATAAGATATATCCTGTGCATGTATTGCATCTTCTGTAAACAAATATTTTAAGGTAAACAACAGATTGTTTGAAATGTTTGTTTTGTTTGAAACAGATCTGTTGTAATGAAAGTTGAACTCTGTTAAACACCGTTGCATGAGGTGATCTTAGTGATCTTGTCGAAGTAGCCAAAATGTGTCCAAACGATGTAGACCACGCATATGTTTTTAATAAGTCAAGCTGCTCATATTGGAAAATTGCTCCACGAGCGGAGCGGTCACGTGCCTCCACATCCGAACGTTTTCTTAAAGGTAATAATCGAGATAATCAACCAGAAAAAAATTGAACGATTGTAAGTTCAGAATTTCAATTTCGATTATTTTTCGATCGCCCAGCCCTAAATGACAGCATGACAGGAGCCTACCTGAAGGGTCTCGGCAAGCAGCATCTCCACACGTCGGCAGGCGAGAGTGTCCACCATGCGAGCCAGCGCACGGAACGGCGTGTTGAGGAGCTTGTCCACATACAACATCAGCAGAGCGCCGGACTGACTCAGATGAATCCCTTCCAGACACTGAAGGGTCTTCTTAAGCATTACAGGCTGAGATTTACCACAGGAAACATATCAATGATGCATCAGAGAAGCAAAAGGTTGTAAGGCAGAAGCTGGAATGTACAAACCGTGCAGAGGTTGTCACAGCGAGATTGTATGGCCTGTATGAACAAGCCACTGGCGGCAGAATTCCGATGCACGGCGCTGATTAAATCCTGCACTGGAGGCTCATGGGACAGACTTATCAGATCACTCACGTGATTCACGGTCAACCATGTGAGATGCTCAGAGTCGTGGAGATTCTGACACTGACGGAGACAGACGAAAGAAGTCTCGTTTCAGCAAGGGCGTGTCGGTTAACTCGTTAATCTTGAGAAATCTCACCACATAGTCGCAGAACAGGATCAGGGAGCCTCTCCGAACAATCTCGCGGTTACACATGGCCAGTTTCCCCTCAGGACTTTCTTCCTCTCGTGACGGATGTGGACTCAGAAGCTTAGTGCTGGACAGACTGTCTCTCCTGTGGGAGATAGAATGCAAAAGCAAGCTTATTAAGGCTAGACAACAATATCAAGCTGGATGCTCAAATGAGTTCAGTGGTCAAACTTTTCTTTCACACCATCACTTTGAGATTTTAATCCATGCTTTTATTACAACTTTTTTCGATTATTGCAATGCTGTTTATACTGATCTGAGCCAGAAATCACTGCATCTGCCTGACCTCCTTCAGCCTTACACTCCATCACACTGTCATAGGTCAGCAGACCACCTACTCCTAGACAGGTCAAGGAAGCACGCGAGAGAGATCAGACGCGTTTGAGAGAGATCAGACAAGTTTGAGAGATCAGACGCGTGTTTGAATGAGATCAGACGCGCGCTCTGGAGAGATCAGACGAGTGTGAGAGAGAGAAATAGAGATCCGACGAGTGTGAGAGAGATTAGACGAATACGAGAGACATCAGAAGCAAGTGCGAGGGAGATCAGATACGAACAAGAAGGTCAGGAAATGCAAGCGAGAGATCAGACAGAGATCAGAAAGTTCAAAAGATGCAAAAGAGATCAGAAATGTGTGAAGAGTGTTCCGGAAACAAATTACAGAACAAAGGCGTCTGTTGTGAGAGGGATCAGACGAAGTGCGCTTTGAGACAATTAAAACTGTGAAAAGCGGCTTACAAATGCTCAGAACTTGAACGTACGGTAATAATCAGGCATGAGCGAAAGAGGTCTGAAAGAGAGGAATTAGATGAGAGGGGTCTGGATGCGTTAATGGGAAAATAAATTCTGTTTTGGATAGTAGGGGTATTAGAAGAATTTGTACCTACAGTATTAAAATGATGCCTGAACTGATACTTCACATTAAGTTTTAGATATAGCATCTCAAAAAAATTTTAATTGTAAAAGAAGTTAAAAAAAAAAGGGTTTATAAGTGCACTACTTGGAACCAAAACTAGAGAGCCAAAATTACAAACACAATCCATGTAAAAAATGAAACAACAAAAAATATTACATCTGATTACATAAAAGCCTGTGACAGTATCAGAAAGCTGAATTAAATGGCATTACATGACAAAAAAAAATATCTCAATTTCATATACCAAAAACGGACAACATTGGATTTCACAATGAAAGAGGTAGTTTTCATTCGCAGTGTTCCACATTTTTGACAACACAAACCTAGAAAGTGCTGAGATGATGCTGGAATAAACCTGACCTGGGCGTCTGATGCACCTCGGACCACCAGGTGCAGTTGGTATAGTTGATGATAAGCAGAACTTGGCACCACAGCAGGACCAGAGATGGATGTGTGGTGAGGAGCTGAAGCACTAGACTATTGAGATCCTCCAGCGTGTAAAAGCATCCAGACTCTCCATCTTCTGCTTTAAGCAGCTTGGTGCCTGCTGCTGTGATCCGTCGAAACATGCCTGAAGAAGAAGAAGAAGAAGAAGATGTCCATGAGAACATTTTTGAATAACTTAGGTTGTGACTTAGGTCAACACAACAGTGTGTACACAGCAAGCAAGTATTTGATAGATTCACTTAAATGAAACTCCGGTATAAAACATGGGAAATGTTTGTGCCGCTCACCCAACCTAGAACATTTATTTCTTCATTACTATTTCGTCATTACATTGTTATTTATATAATATTACTATATACTATTTGTCCCTACTGTGGGACAAATAACGGTATTTTCAAGTCAATTCTCGTTATGTAAAACTCCTTCTACAATGTTTATTAGCAGGAATTGATCTTACTATGCTACAGTAACACTCAAATCATTCTTGCGATTGCAATTCCTTACGATTTGAACATAATGACTCTCAGACAAAAGACTTTTTTTTTAGAACAAATCTGCTAATTTGTCAATTAGGACTCTGTGCTGGAACATCTAGAGTATCACTGGGCTTTTCAGAGTAGAAAATTATAAAATTTCAACGGCATAAAATGAGATTCATGATTTTTTTTGCATACAATAAAACAAATCTGGATTTTTTTATTTTAAACATTTAAACCTAAAATCATCAAGTTCAGACAGCAAATTTGACACGAAGTCAAACAGCAATAGAACAATACATATTACTCTTTGCTGACAAATAATGATTTGTACTCTAGCACCTAATTTAAAGTAATGTTATACGTAAATATCCGTAATGTGTTAAATGAGGAGGTTGTACAGTACGTATATGAAGGTAAAGCTGCGGGGAGAATGTGTACCTGATTTAAAGATGTGGATCAAACACATGAGCAGCGTGCCGAGCTGCTGACAGTAGAACGTGTGCTGCTGCTCACTCATGTCCACCTTCACCTGCTTATTCCCAATGTCATCCAGTAAAACTCCCACCAACTGCAACAAGAACCTGTTGAAATGAAACAAGGTACATGGGAGAAAGGAAATAAATGAGAAGCACTAAAACTCGGACAACATCCCGTGGGTAACCTAAAATAAAATAGTTCGTGTCTGATCGGATGGGTTAAATGCAGAGAAAAAATTTCCCCACTGAGGGACTAATAAAGGTTCAATTATTATTATTATTATTATTATTATAAGATAAAGATAAGAATGGAAAAAAATAACAAGTTTCGTCTGTAAAAATGTTTTGCAGGATTTATCGTAAAAGGAATTTACCGCATTTTCCCAGACTATAAGGGGCACCATTAATAAACATAGTTGTCCTAATTTATTTTCATTTGTTACATTATTCTCATTATTTATTCACACATTTGTTATTTCTCCTTTATTATTAATACATAGTATTTATTATTATTACTACAATAAATAGAATTATTATTATTTGTATTATTATGATTTATTCATTTAGTCATTATTCACACATTCACACGTATAATTTATTAAATAATTTAGAGAATAATAATATAATTAATGAATAATTGTGATTAAATTTTAATTATTAAAAATACATAAATAATGAAATATGCAAAATTTTATTATAAGACGGAGAGTAATTTCATAAACGTTTTTGCAGGATTTCAAATGCATTGTAGTTTAAAAAAAATTCAGCTCAAAAACACTTACCTAGCAAAAGTTTCTTCAGGAGGGAAGTGCGGGGCATCCCCATCATCGCCCTCCGCTGTAGTGGGCACGGCTTCAGGAGGTAAAGGGTCATCGGCACAAAGTCGATGGATGGTCGGACAGGATAGAAGGTACGGTGACAGCGAAAGCTCCTGAATTCGTGAAAGTATGATGTCCTCAGTGGACTGAGAGATGAGAACACGAAGGATGGCAAGAATGCCAGACACCCACAACTGCACCGTGCCAACTGATGCCTACAAAAGACCACAGTATTTCACTGTTAAATGGTGTTTGAGCACCACATGCTCATAAAAGATATAACAGAAAAGAACAATTCAGTTAACAGAATGGCTTCAAACGTAGATAATTAGCCAAAGAATGTTCTCACTAAGGTGGATGGTGTGATGAACATGCTCTTCAGGAGCATATCCACTGGTCTGAGAGAAGAAGGTGCCACAGTCTCGAACAAGGTGTTTAAGACACCCAATGCCTCATGGGAGTCCAGGTGCATCTGTGAAAGAGATGAAGAAAACCTCAGGTTAAAGGTTACTCAATTCACGGAAACACCTTTTTTCCCCAAATCCCAGAAAAATGAATTGTCAACGCTCAAATATTTATAATTTGGGGTCTACTGTATTCCGAACTCCACATTTTTTATTTTATTAGATAACTTGACATGAACACACTTGTTGTTTGCCGATCATGGGTAAGATGATGTCAGCAATCTGTCTAGAGAGTCTCTTCCACTTATCTTCATTCTCTTTGTGGCACTGCTGTAGGACCAGAATAAACATCTCAAGAACCTGCAAAAACACACAAAAAGATGATTTTACACACCAACTGCATGAATGTCTAACAATGCTCGATACAAAAATGTTCTAAACTCAATAAAGTGATAAGTATACAACATCAAATGGAAAAGTTAAGAAACCAAAATAAAAGTCCTTTTCCATACAGAATGGGTTAAGAACGTTTTTTCTTTTTTACAATGTTATAATCGAAATGTATTTATATGCAGTCTACCCTTGCTTTTCTAAAAATTATTATTTGGAGTGGCTTTCTCAGATTGTGAACAAAAATTTCTTCTAAAGTTGAGCTGATAAAAAAAATGTTGAATTAAACACGGAACTCATTATAATGGTGTTCAAAATAATAAAAAAATAAATAAATAAATAAAAAAATAATAATAATAATAAATAAAAAATAATAATAAATGACATTATGAGATAAGTCTTTACAAATAAAAAAGGTAAATGAAAAAAGATGAAAATGTATCCAAATTAAGTTTATTATTATGAAATATGTTGCCTTATTGTCTAATTCAATGCATTTCAATTTTTCCATTTAAAAATAATTTTTTATTTCAATACATTTTCACCATGTCTTTTACTTTGACATATTTCTTCATGTAGTTTTGTTTCAAAATGTTTAAAATTTTACCAGATCATCTTTAATCGAATAATTTTGCTATCCCCACTTTTATATTAGATTTCACAATGCAGTTTTTGAAATGAAAACATATTTTGAAATAACATTACATTTTTTTTTTATTAAAAATTGATTGAATCCAATAAAAAGGCAACATGTTTCATATTAATAAGCATAAATGTCATCATTTTTTTTTTATTTCCCAATGCCATATTATATTATTTAATTTTGAAAAGTTTGGAGCTACATACATCAGAAGTTATTGATAATAATTTCTGCTGCAGTTTTTTAGAACGCTAGCTTACAACAAAAGAGCAGTGCGCCTCACATGGACTTTACAACGTGGAATTAAAAATAAAATAATATTAATAAACTAAATTACCAAGAATCTTTGATTTCAACACAATGTTGCCCAGCACTAATAAAAGCACACTAGACTAGTAGAAATACCTGATGGTGTTGTATGAGGCGCAGCAGCATCGACACAACCACTTCCTTCTGCGTGTCCAGTTCTTTCCCAGCATCGGCTTTATTACAGCCCCTCAGCACAAACAGGTCGTGCACTATTGGCTGGAGAGCAGGAATTGCTGTGAAAAAATTTTAATTAATAAAGCCTCAACATAACTTTAAACATTGTTAATGCTCCATTAGATGAATTCAAGTGTTTAGTGTTAAAAGGGGTTAAAATAAACAGTTGTTGTTTATTAAAAATGTACATTTTTAAGTACATCTTCACTTTATAGAATTGCAAGGCAAATTGTTGCAAAATACAAACTAAACGCTCATAACAACTGGGCAGTTAGAGATTGGACTTTTAGAGTTGGACTTTTAGAGAGTTTGGTTAAAGTGTCTTTTAAAATAATGTAATATCGTAATTTGGAAACATAATACTGTATTTTTCCAGACTAAAAGGCAAACGTAAAAGCCTTAAATATCTTACATGAAGGTAAACAATGTAGATGTTTATTAACAACGCCTTATATTCCTGTGCACATTATAGTACAAAAAATATGGTGATTATAGATCCACTGCCAACCTATTCATCATACTATCATTGGTATTATAAAGAAACACATTTTCCAAGTAATTTTCAAACAAACTTTTAATTTTATGCATTACTGTTTGTATCCTAAGTTCCATGGCATTACTGAGCTTATCATCTGGGAAGAACTATTTCAAGATGATTACCAGGATATGCTGTATATTGTATTATTACCGTTTTATTTTGACATACAGTGGCACCTCACTTTCCAAAATTAATTGGTGACTAAAGTAGTTTTGTAAAATGGAAATTTTGTAAAATTTTGTAAAATGGGTTGCAAAATCCGTTCCGAGAGTCTGTAAAATCAGAACAATGCTTTTATAAAATGACAAAATACAATTTATATAAAAGTTTTTTTATATAATTGTTAAAAAATGTTTTACAACATTTGGTCTATTGCATAGTGAAATAATTCAGTTAAGAGAGACGATATTTTCTCGACGACCCCCGTTGTGACATGAAATTATTGTTAAAAGAGTAATTTGTTGGTGTGGTATTTTTTAAATATTCAGTTTTATTCATTGTGTATATTTGTACTTCATTTTAATTGTTCATTCTCTTTTTGCACCAAACAGAGTAGCGTTTTCAATTTCATTGTTACCCAGCGACACAATGACAATAAAGGGATTCAATTCCTTCTTTGAGTATCGAACCCAAAACTCAAGGACTGGTTTTCACTCTACAAACCATGAGTCACTGCTTTCCGTCCACTGGCCATGATGCCGTCACACAGCTGTATGATCTTTGGGATGCTGATGATCTGCTTGGAGTGGTACCGCTCATAGGACAGCAAAACCAGAAAGAAGAAAATGCTGGGCACGATGTCCTCCGAGTCCCTACGGATACGCACACGAGTGTTTGTGTCATTACAGCCACTCGGAGCATCTCACATAAAGTCTGCTCAAGTTACCTGAACTGTCCCACTTCGATATATTCAAACTGCTTTAGTACGAAACCAATGAAGACCTGACGCAAAAAATAGTATGCATTAGTACCATAAACAAGCAAACGTTTTGAGGGAGTTTTTATTTTATGCGAAAATTCAGACAGCAGGAGTTTGATTTATCATATTTACAAAATTTGAAAGGTGCTTATATTTACAAGGATACTTAAAATATGCAAATATAAGCACCCCCAGGTTTCTAAAATGTATTTAAAAAATGATGCTTATATTTGCGTAAAAACTGTCGGCCTCAGTGACAATATGCTGTTCTTAACCACGTAGTGACGCCACTGTGGAAGACGGAAGTACCGACATCAAAACACGACAAAATGTTACGTGTCTGATAAAAAAAAAAGAACCTAAACTATTGATTTACCATATTTATGAAGATTAGAAAATGCTAGTTAATTTATGCGCATATTTGAAATGTGCAAATATAATCACCCCGAGGAATTTGAGCTTCTAAAATTGGAAAAAAGGGTGGTTATATTTTAAAAAATATGGTCTATCTGTGACTGACTCACCTGGTCGGAATCCAGAAGACAGTAGTTGACTCTGAGCTGAACAAGCTGGGAAAGCAGATCAAGTACTTGCTTCTGCAGCGCTACTGAAGTGCTAGTGGTGTACTGCTTTAAAGCTTTTATCACCAGTGGCTCGAACAAACGGATGTGATTATGAATGGCATTCTATGAGATATGAAAAAAAAAAAAAATAATAATCAGAAAACAGTCAGTCTATAGTCGAGTCGAGTGTATATGCAAGTAGTACATTAAATTAAAATTGTAGAGCATTGGAGGGAAAGCATATTGAAAGTCTGAGAACTATCAAATCATCTATATTGAACATAACCCCATTATAAACATATTCCATATTAAATATAGGCCAATTATACATGTAAAGTATAAAAAAATTGATACAATGTGTTGACACTATTTATTTCAATATAAGTTTAAGCAAAGATACAAAAGAAATTCAGTAGCGTTCTAACATTCAAAAGTAACTCAACATGCAAATGCCTATTCACAAAAGACATGCAAATTAATATGCAAATACATTGACTATTCTGATAAGATTGTACTGTATATTTGTCCTAATTGAAAAAAATACACTTCAGCTGCCATCATTTTGAGAATAGCTCAAGATCACAACTTGTATTTTTAAGACGTCCAAATAAACATGAAAACTAAATCATGAAAAATGTCAATTAAAATTAGCACATTACAAAATATGCATTATACATTTGCCATGTCAAAATAGGAATTATCAATTTTGTAATGCCATTCATGATGTGTTCAGATTGATTTTTGCTCACCTTATCTCCTCGATGGCGTGCAACATTAGTAAAACTTGACCTGGGTTGATTAGACACTTTTTGCATTACATCAAACCACCTAAAAAAACCACAAAGTTGTTTAAAGATGTCGCATATACCGTATGTACTGTTTTTTCACCAAAAAATAAATAAATAAATAAAACATTTTATTAACTTTTCTGGTTCAATTACGTTAATAAACTCTTAAAAATACAACTTTTTCTTTAAATAACAAACCTATATTGTGACACGTATCATTATTTATATCATTTTACTTAAATAATAGATAATAAAAATGTAATTCTAGTGGTCAGAACTTCATCTCCCAAGATCCAGACTTTGCTCCAGTCAGACTCCACACATGCGCAAAGCAATTGTTCCAAGACAAACGTCGTGTGAAGAGAATCATTGGCTCTTATTATTAGGAGAAAAATGGCCACTTATTTTTACACGCATGTTTGAAATCTGAAATTATAAGCTCCCCTCAAGTTTTTGAGCATTACAAATTCGATGTTTATATCCGCGTAAAAACGATATTTAAAAGTCGATTAAGTTCGTAGACGCCCTGATACCCACCCAGAAGCTTCCTGTTCTTGTTCCGCTTGCACCATGTTTCTGAGGCTGGCGTCGGCGAGGGCCTGTGTAAAGTGGGTATATGGAGCCATGAAGCAGTAAAGATAGAGACCGGGTCTCATGCTGGTTGAGCCGAGGCGGAGAGCCTTGGTCTGGGAACGGCATGGGTGGGATGAAGACCCTTCATACTGGGATGCTAGATTGGTGCCAAACAGCGCCTTCAACAGCTGAAAGCACACAGCACGCTTTAATAACCAATAATAATGTCTTAATAATAGTGTTAGATGTTCACACAACAGACCTGCTGCACACACACGGTGGCTAGTGTGGGTTCCCGTGAAAAGCAGGACTTGAGGTAGCTCAGGATCTCTTCAACACACTGAAGAAGGTAAAGTTGGCACATTTAGAGGTTGTAAAGTTTGTTCCGTGTCTGACAATATCCGAATCACATTTAAACTCTAAAGCGCTTGATGACATACTTTGCCGATGTCATTAAGGGTAGCCAACTCCAGAAGCTGGGACAGGACATCAAGTGCAGACCTCAGGAAGCTCCCAAACTTTTCATTGCTGTTGTGGAGATCTAACGTGACCTTTAAAACAAAAGCAGGATGAATACAGACATAACTGTAGCTGAAATAAACCAGTACATAAAAGGTATTGCCTTTAATTATTCGTTTTATGAATACAAATCAATAGACTGATCGAAAGTAAAACTTTGGTTTTGACCATAGCAAAAAGTAGGCGGAAAATTAATGTATTAAAATGTAATTTTTTGGAGAAACCAAAGCCGAAACTATAAATATAATATTGACTGCACATTTACTATGTAAACTTTACAGATATTTGCACCACTGCTACTAACAAAAACGGCAACGTAGCCATCGACTGACTTTGTAGTTGGCGTGAGTTGCTCTCAAAGCATCGTAAAGCTTCAAATAAGTGGGAAGATGATAAAAGCTGCCCAAAGTCGTGGATTTGTTAACAGCTGATGCTGCGGTGTTGTCCGCTGCTCTGCCTGAAAAAAATAATAATAATAATAATCACATTAATAATAATAAAAAAATGTAACAATGTAATTGTTATACAGTTTTTCACATTTCATATACTTTTATTGCAAATAATCACATAAAGCTTGCGATTGTTGCTGCAAACCTTGTCAAAAGCTAAAGCAAATCAAGGGTAGAATTCTTGACTTGACTACTTTTTAGTATAATTCTTTTCTTCTTGTCTGGTCCTACATTTAGAACCTCAAAACAAGTGGCTTCTTTAACCATTTTATAAAAAAAATGATGATTTTTTTATTAAAAAAAAAAAAAAGAACAGATGAAAATCACTAATTTAAATTGAAAAACAAATATGGTTAAAAAAAAAAATAAATGTGCTACTATTCAAGAGCATGATAACAATGTATGATTAAAATGAACATACTTGAATGAATTACCAAGATACAAACAGAACAATTGAATTGTTTTTAAATTGTCTATTATTATGTCTAGTATCAAATTAGCATTCCTTTGGCAAACACTTTAAACACTTTAAACATGCACACGTTGCCTGTTTTCTAACCATTTTCTAAACAACTAGTTAACTTGGTATCTTAAAAAGCCACTTTTACAATTATACAAACAAACACAATCTAATAAAGATAACGGCCACTCTTAAATAGTGGATGCATTCATAATTAGTTTACCTGTGTTGGTGTCTCCTCCTTTCTTTGGGCTCATTGGAGTAGTGCTCGGCTCATTCAGCTCCTTCTCTTTACCTTTCCGCCTGATTGGACTTAGAGATGGAGTGTTGGCCAATGACGGCAGAGTAGCCTAAAAATGTATAAATAAACATATCAGTGAAACGAGAGAAACGCTGGTGGAAACGTTTTACACTTTACAAGATCAAAGTAAAAATGCCCCACACATTTACATAATGCAGTTTAATTAGTTTAATTTAAATTAGTAAAAGTAGTAAAGTTGTATTGACTAAGTGTTTAAATTCAAAGTTGTTTCTTTTTTTTTTGCATAACATTGTTTACTGCATGACTTGAGTAAAATGAGATTGAAAAAATTGAAATCACTGAAATGAATTGCATAACTCAAATTGTACTTGCAAAAATGTCAAATTGCCTAGTCAAAAAGTTCTGCTACCAGTGCAAAATCAATTGAAAAATCAACAAAAATGTTTAATTGTAAAAAATATTTGTAGATGAAATAATAGATGAATAAAGATGAAATAATCAAGAATATTATATTTTAGTATTATATTATTCATTACCGCATTAATGTAAGCAACCTCCCTATTTTCAGGCACAAAATAAAATGTAAAAAAATATATTTTTTTACAATTTCTGGTTAGATTATTTTCTCTTCAAATACTATTTTTGTTTATTTAACAAACCTAACTTGTAACTCGTATCAAGGACTAGCAAAGGACTAGGACATACAAGGACTAGCAGACTCAGAAACAGCTTTATTCCCAGAGTTGTCTCTCTACTGAACTCTGCACCACACTGACTGCTTTGCACATCCTTACCTGCACTGTCCTCTCAACCACGGCACTATTAATCTGCATACATCTGCACAATCCATTGCACTAGCCTGTACATACTCATGTAAATTCTAAGACAGTGTACATAGTCTGTGTATACAGTGTAAACTGTTCATTTCATCTGTAAATAAGATTTACATCTATCCCTGCATAGATGACTCATAGTGTTTGTAAATATAGTTTCTGTTCATAGGATTTGATTCACATCTTCTCCGCACATGTACATTCTGTACAATTTAGCTAATAAAATTTATTATTACTATATTATTATCGGCACTTACTGCTATAGCACTTTTGGTTAGACATAAACTGCATTTCGTTGCCTTGTACCTGTACATGTGTAATGACAATAAAGTTGAATCTAATCTAAAATATCACTTCAATGTCGTTTTTTATTTAAAAAATAGTTTTAAAAAATCTACTCTAGTCATAAAAACTCCTAGAACCCTAGAGGCTCACTCTAGTGACGCATTAGGCTCCCTTGAGCCTTTGCTGAGTTCGGTTTTTGTTAGACGTACATTTTAGTAACAGTATTGTTTTACTCTGTGCAGCAGATAGAGCGATTTGATTTTGCTTGACTCTGGTGTTATTCATTTTGAACTGTTTTCTTTCTGCTCAGAAGCTTCAGCAGTTAGTATAGATCCACAGGGTGTGTTCAAATATAAATTATTGTATTTAGTTTAATCTTATTTCTTCCAGTGTATTTTGCCCCTGTTAAGTGGCTAATGTTTCTTTATTTCTGTTATTGAGCCAATTAAAGCTTATATGCATGGCTGCTTCCGGAATCATTACTTAAAGGGGCGCTTATCGTCAATTTCAAATATGCGCGTAAATACCTATAAGAAACCTTCAGGTTTTTGAGCATCTAAAACTCAAAAAAGTGGATTACATCCCTGACCTTGACCGCAGGGCCAGGCAGTGTGTCGTCCAGAACATGTGAACAGATGTTGAGGATCTTCAGCAGATGTGAGAACAACTGTTCCACCATGGTAACAACAGAGCGGTCATTTAGAGCGGGCCACGGCTCCTCCACCTTGGGCGGGCTGTTCTCCTCCTCACCCATCCACGGACTCTTCATGCACTTCGGTGCAACAGCTACATAATATAAAAAGAGAAAAAAATTACAAAAATAAATACTTAAAAAAAAAAAAGTAAATACATTTGTAATAAATAGCAAGACGACTTAAGTCAGAGCTGCTCAAATCTTAACAATTGCCCAAGGTACATATATTTGAGTGTCCTCAAAAACTTTTTCCTGTTTTTGAAGCATTAAATAAGAATTACTGTGAGCCACAAAAACAGTCAACTCTGCCTTATTGGGGCACCGCTTAATCAGGGCAGCCGCTTTATCAGGCCCAATCTCCAAAACAATCGTATCTCATCATAACGTAAATTTGTGGCGCATTATTAGGGCAAAGAAGCCGCTTTACTGGACCAAATTTGAGGGAGAATGAGAAAAATTGGCCATAAACAGCCAGCATTTAAAAAAGTAAAAATGAAAATGAATGCAAACGCACATAATTCCGTGGCAGCGCGTGTGTCTACGCTGTTTAGAGAGGGGAATACACCCTCACCAGTCTCTCTTTAACTTAAACACTGTCACTAAACATGAAGCATTTATGAGCATCAGCAATAATCTTTGATGTTGTTATAAGTGAATGACTCGAAAGCAGGTCAAGACTCGGTTGCAGTTTGAAGGTAAATGTTTAATGAAGTCGGGGCGTGCAAAGATTACTACAGACGAAAACCAGGACCAAGAATATAAAGACTCTAAGAGTATAATGATAGAATATAATAGTCTATTGAGGAATATAAATACGGTCTAACAATTCACGACCATACATTGATGCGGATTTCTGATAAACTGCTTTGCTTTTCTGAATGTGATATGACCTCATTGAAAGATTCGTCAACTCTGCCCTGAACGTGTTCTCTTCAAGGACTGATTCTGAAAAATGTACACTAAAGTTGCACCTTCATAAGATACAGTAAATATGTGGTGTATGTTTGTGTTGGGAAAAATAGTGTTTAATATTATTTTAATATTTTAATGTTACTCGTCTTATTGCGGCTAATAATTGAAGCGGTGTAATGGGTGGGGGGGGGTCGGACCAATCCAAGATGATTGTATTAAATATATTGTTGCTTACATATTCACATGTGCGCTTTGAGACAGTTAAAACTGTGAAAAGCGCCTTACAAAGGCTCAGAACTTAAATATATGTTAAAGTGTGTTCTTGTTTATTTTGGCTTGGTGGTTGAAATCGATGGTCACCATGGGTAAACGTTTGACTTGGTCAACAGTCTGAGCACCACGTCTCATAATCAATAGGTTTTGGTAGTTACCAGCTAGAAGGTTTCCAGCTAGCAGCAAGGCAGCTTGATGAGCAGTAAGATCGAGCGGGAACCAGGCAGAAGAGAGAAGAGACAAGATCATGTTTGCATAGCCGGCCGTGAGGGACCTGCGGACTTCTTCATTGCCGCTGGATTGGGAGAGACTGAAACAAACAAATGTTAAGAGTTTAGCAGAGTTAAGCTAAAATGAATTATAGTTTTATAACAATAGCCCCTTTCACACCTACAGACCTTTGCCGGTAAATAGCCGTTATTCAAATTCAATTTAAATTGAATTAAAAAAATTCCTTTATTCAAAGGTAAATTCAATTTTTTTGAATTGAATCGGCAGTTGTAACGTTCTCTGAAAATTGCCAGCAAACCGCCCTGTGTTAACGTGAAACGAAGATGCCGGAATAAACACGTAGAAGTTCAATACGGGTTTAAAAGGTGTCGCCAGTTAACAATGTCACCAAAAATACCGGTATTTTAAAAACCGGTATTCTGAGTGAATAGTGTTTTCCTGGCAAAAAGCCGAAATGGCAGCGCTTTGTGGACAATCTTTACCGGTAAAGTCACTCTGGTAATTCTCCGGCATTGCTGTGTGAAAGGGGCTAATAACTATAAATTAAACCAAAAATTCAAAAACTTATAAATACATTCACAAAGATATGTGCAAAGGCAGAAATTAGTGTAACAAATTCTGTGTTTTTACTGACAAATGCAACAACAAATAAGGAAATGACTGAAATGACGTTTCTTTAATCTAATATTGTAGATTAAGTTGGTAAACCCATAAAATCAATACAAGTAACTCAAGTTAATGCTCAAGTTAACGGGTTCAAGATAGAAAGAAACAGTTTGCTGTCCTGAAACACTTATTTTACGTCATTTAAAAAAAAAATTTTTTTAAACCACTAGAGGTTTAGAAAATGCTATAAAACATTATTAAATATTTTATATCAATGTTTTCTACCTGAAGGAGCGTCCTCTGCTCCGGTACTGACTGCTGCGGTTGAGCTGAAAGCCTGAAGAGCTAACGTACCCACAGTGCCAACCGGTGCTCCATTTGCAAATAGGGAACGTGGTGGACAGAAGGCACAGAGCCTCACAGCAGCCAAACTGGACAAGAAATGAGAGATTAATATTTCACAAAATCAGTGAGGAAAATTCAGAGTATGTATGCATAAACATCAAGTGATTTGGATTAAACTGATTAAATTATGTGGCTGAGTGATAGTCCTAATCCAATATTGTATAAACTGTATTCAATATATGGTAGAACACATTTTAACAAGTTTTTTGCTTTGTTTTTTTGTGTAGAACTTCTATGAAAGTGCAGAACTTCTATGAAAAATGAATATCCAAGATACAGTATGAAAAAACCCTGCATTGTTTCAGTCACTTTGGCCAATAATCATCCATTCACATTTATGGAAAAACGGCAAAAAGCTGCAAAAAAGCAGCAGTAACGTATGCGGGGAAAAACAAAGTGAAGCTGACAGAAAAAAAGAATATAATAAAAGAATATAAATCCATGATAAAGCAGTGGAGTTTGTTAACTCGAGATTGTCAATGATTTCCGTAAATGTTTTATTTGTGAAATGAACTGCATAATTAACAACTGTGAAATGCTCAAATTTGATAATTAGATATGAACCAAAATTAGCATTAACTATGAATAATTAATTTCGTCATTAAGAAAAAAGTACTAATTAGCCATGACTAATACTAGAGCTGCACGATTCATCGTTAAAAGAACGCTTTCTCGATACTACCCCATCGCGATCTTAATCCAGCCTTTATACGATTCTGCCAAACTCTGACGAGCGGTCTGTTAGAGTGATTTATATTGTGAAATTGACTTTTAATCTAAATTCAGAATTCTTTGCAAAGACTCAGTTTTGTTTAACAAGTGCTAATTTTAGAATGTAATCTGATATGTAATCTGACATTCCGGTTTATGAAATGTCAGATCATATTTTCTAATTTTGCATTACTATCAAAAGGTTTGCAGTGTATATAACTTGGATACATTATTACTCAGCCGCCCTGATTTACTTTCAGGTTACAATGATGGAGAACTAGTAAGTTTACATTAAGATAAAGGTCAGAATGTATTGGTCAAAAGGTCACTCACAGTCATGGCTCTGGACGTGGAGGAGGAGAGAGCATGGGAGATTGAAGTAATGACCCGAGACAGGTTGTTCTCTATGGTAACATCAGGAGCACTCTGACACAGATTGTAGCCACGATATATTCTGCAGTAAGAAAGATTATAAATATTACGTTTTAGTATTTGTGTTATAAAGATTATTTACAACATTGACCACCAATCATCAACGTCTTTAAAATCAGATCTAAAAGATTAAGATCAAGTCAAGATCAAGATTAGTTTCCTTAATAAAAGCCCTACATCTCAAAATAAGCCCTAGTCAAGATCAGTGTCCTTAATAAAAGCCCTACATCTCAAAATAAGCCCTAGTCAAGAGCATTGTCCTTAATAAAAGCCCTACATCTCAAAATAAGCCCTAGTCAAGAGCATTGTCCTTAATAAAAGCCCTAGACCTCAAAATAAGCCCTTAATGATTGTATTTCTCTCTCTCTCTCTCTATCTCTCTCTCTACGATGATTCTCTCTCAATACAATTTTATAATTTACTACAATTACAAATTATCAATGATCTACCTCTCATGTAGAAATTAAGTAAATGAAAGTAAAAATATAACATTACAAAACAAGTACCGTATTTTCTTGTTTAATGTTTTGTATTGCTTAATAAATCAACTGCTTCATTACACAATGGTATATTAGCAAAGTTAAGCTAAATGTTAATGTCAATATCTAAATGTTAAAAATAAGAATCAATTACAATGTTTCAATTACAATATGTAACCAGGATGACTAAACGGTGGAACGTACCTTGTGATGGTGCTAACCGTGAACTGTGACGGTGGCTGCGTCTCATGCATAAGCAGCTGTAAGTAAATGCTGCTCTGTTCTCGAGCTATCGCTACTACAGGGTCTGTCTGAGCCTGGTCACAGTCGAAGAACAACCTTGGAACCAACCTAATCAAAAAACATTAAAAATGAATTCACAATGCAATTGTACCGTATTGTCTGGATTAGAAGACCTTTCCAACACTACGTAGCCTTAACGGAATCTGGTTAGGAATTTGGTTAATCTATACTGTAGAATTGTTTGGTCATTTCAAAAACAATTATTAAAAAAGGTTAGAGATTGTTTAGTATTTAGAGATCCTGTCCAAGTGTTGATTGTGCCAATTACATTATATTTCGGACTATAGTTTGTGATTCACCAATTATAAACGTCTATTATAATAATTTTTTCACCTAGAAGTCACGCAATTGTATAGAAATTATCAGGCACTTTGTCCTTTTGAGGCTTTTAAGTGTCTTAGTCAAAAAAATAACAGTAACTGAGTCGAGTAAATGAGTGGATTGTACACACAATAACTCAAAACAACCCACAAAATAAAACGCAAGGCCCATATCCCATCAGCCAATCACATTTGCCATGATAAAACCCGTCACAAAGAGAGGGCAAGGTGGCTACAATAAGTTCTACCGCTTTAAAAATTGTCTCGCCTTGTTTGGATGACACCGTGTGGTGAAATTATTTTTACACATTTAATTTTTGTGTACTAATTATGGACAAAAATTATTCAAAAGTGTCAGTGTGGGATTGACTGTAGCTGTGATGATACCTGCTGATGGTGTTGGCTGCAACATGTCTCACGCGTGGATCCTCGTCGCCCAGCAGATAAAACACAGTTTCGTGCAGAACTCGTTCCTGCAGCCTCAACAACTAGCAGTTCAAAAGTACTCACAATTACTAAACAACTCAAAGAATTCATCATCATTATTATTATTAACAGTAATGATTCATTCATTCATCATTATTATTATTATTATTACCCCAGTGTAGTGATGTTCTCCTTTGTGCAGCTTCTCGGTTTTTCTCTCCAAAAAACTTACTAACCTTCAAACCATTAAAGATCAAGAGCATCTGAGTTAAAAATTCATCACCACTTAATAAAATCTTGAACCAAAGAAGCTTTGACATTAATGGACCACATTGATTACATACTGTATGTAGTATTACTCACCGAAAATCAATCTCAGCGAGCGTCTCTAACAGCTCAGTGCGGACAAGCCAGTAAGAGCAGTCTTTTAATTTCAAGAGGTCAATCAGGAGCTGAAGGCCAAGTTCACTCAGGCTGCCATTGCACAGAGCCATTATACAGTGCTGTGGTAGGAAAACACATTTCAAAGTTTTAGGTTCAAGTTCTGAGCTTTTGTAAGGCGCTTTTCACAGTTTTAACTGTCTTAAAGCGCACAAAATACAATTCGTCGCTCAAGGTGACAAAGATGAAATGCCCTGCCACATGCAGTTTCACTCACCCTAACAGCAGCACAGGCCATTTTACACGTAACTGAAGATTCATCCTTCAGACTCTGCCGCAGCAGAGGAACCAAGTCTTCCAGCGTCATAGGGTTTCCTGGAAAAATATACAGAAAACATTAAATACGTAATTAAATTCTTGTAAACAAAAAACACGGTTATGTTTTTAATTAGGCTTATTACCAATATTTGATCATTTATAAAAACATTTAGTTTGAATTTACAGAAGATTGGTACAGATTAACGGACTTACATGCCAATTGTGGCCCATTTTACAATATTTTCTTTACAATTTTTTAACTGTCCATAGGAATTAATTTTGTAAAGTAAGGTACCACTGTAGAGTCCAATACTCACCTGTGACGCAGTGGACATGGGACATCCAAGTGTCAGTGTTGTAGCGCATTTTAATCTGGACAGCCTGGATTAAAGCGCCACAGAGGATGGCTGTAGCCCCTCGGATCTGAGGGTCTCCGTGCTGGATGTACTGCAGCACATCACTGATGAACTGTTGCTCTGTTCATAAAACCATTGAAAAACATGAAGATTCAATAAATTCCAAATTACATCCCTAAAAGCATTGAAAAAAAAGAGCAAACATTAAATACTGCTTCCAAAGTGGAAACACAGAAAAAAAAATTACATTTAGGAATGATATTTAAATTAGTGGTGGGTGGTTAACACGACACTCTTGCTGCACATTTAAAAGGTTATCAGTGTTGATCTATTCTCAAAGTCGGTTTGGGAGCTAATTGGGGGCTAAAAAGATGATTTGCACGGATGATTTTTACACTGATATTTTAACCCATTTGTGAGACGCTGCGGGCAACAAGCTCCAACAAAAAAACCTCCTACATTATATTACCAAAAGTATTGAATCACCTGCTTTGATGCATATATGAACTTAGGTGCCACCCCATTCCTCACAACTCACAGGGTTCAATATAATGTCGGTGCACCTTTTGCAGCTATTACAGCTTCAATTCTTCTGGGAAGGCTGTTCACAAGGTTGAGGAGTGTGTTTATAGGAGTCTTTGACCACTCTTCTAAAAGCGAGGTCACACGCTGATGTTGGTGGAGAAGACCTGGCTCTCAGTCTCCACTCTGATTCATCCCAAAGGTGTTCTACAGGGTTGAGGTCAGGACCTGTGCAGGCCAGTCAAGTTCATCCACACCAGACTCTGTCATCCATGTCTTTATTGACTTGGCTTTGTGCACTGGTGCACAGTCATGTTGGAAGAGGAAGGGGCTCCTGCTACAAACTGTTCCCACAAGGTTGGGAGTATGGAATTGTCCAAAATGTTTTGGTATCCTGAAGCATTTAAAGTTCCTTTCACTGGAACTAAGGGGCCAAGCCCAACTCATGAAAAACCTCATCATTTGGCTGGGTGACCAAATACTTTTGGTAATTTAGTGTATCTTGCATAGAGTTCTGTATTATTCAGAGGAAAATTAATCTACAAATTTGACTTTATAACTCACAATTCTTACTTTGTAACTCGCAATACTGAAATATATAGTCCGAACTTAGAATTATGGATTATACATTCTAAAGTCAAAGAAAAAAAGTTGCAATACTTTTTCAGTTTTTGGACATTAACTACTTCCTAACAATTCCAAACAAATGCACTTAAAACAAATACATATTAAAAAATACAATTTCCCAAATGGAAAGCTCGACAAGACCAAAGTTATATGAACCTTGTTGTTCGAGTTCTCTAAAGTATCACCTTAATGCAAAAAATAATTAAGGTAAAAAATGCGGAAAATATCTTTATTGTATTTACTGCAATTAATGATTAATTTGGAGATTAATCTAGATTAATTTCAAGATTGCAATGAGATTAATCTAGGTTAAAAAAAAATAGTACTATCCATGTCAACCTCTAGTTGTATAATGATTCAAGACCTACATTTTTTTTTCATATGCATTTCTCATGATTACTGTTAAGGATCAAAAGAAGCATACGCTTCTTGAGGAAAAGTCTTCTCACCATTTGCTTGCTGTCCATCTAGTGGTTGCAGATAAAGTCGGTTAAAGAACAATTCAGGAAAAAGAGCTGCAGCGGCTCCGACACAGCTAACGGCTAATGCCTTGACGCTCACGCGGACCTCCACATCAGGAACCAGCCCTGAAATAAAAAAGACTTGTCTAAGTTCATCAAGAGACACCATCACATTCACATGTCAAAACATCTTAACAAAAGACGCTTTCGATTTTTACCAATTGTATCTTGTTTTGTCTTTTATTAATTGTAGATTCAGTTTATCAACATGTTGTTTGGGTTTTGCAGTAAAGTTATGCTATAGGCAGTAAAAAAAATGATTTTGATTTTAAGTTACACAATACAGTACAATATATGGTATATTACGCGCAATAATAAAAGGTGCAATTATATGCACCATACTGTCATTCAGCATCAACTGATAAAAAAAAAAAAGTTCATTTTTTATGCATTTTTAAAAATATGACTTTAGACCTACAAGTGTCTTGAAAGACAAGTTTTCCAAAATAGTAACAATTAGTCAATGTTTTGCTTTGAAACGCAATATCAAAAAGTAATTAACTATTACAAACTAAATATTAACCCAATTACAAGTTCTTCACTTCTTGCTTTTTTTGCAAACAACTTCCATTTAACAATGTTTCCGCAAGAAAGTAAGAGTTACTGGAAAGTACAACATGGTGTCTGTCCGTCAAAATGAAACACAAAATGGTAGAAAAACAATAGCAGAGAGTTTGATTTTGAAGTAGAAGGAGACGCTCAAGCTTTTAAACCATAAAAGCTATAAAAGGTGTTACAAACATTTTAATATACCAAACTTGTGCAACAGCTATTTAATTAGATTAGATTCAATTTATTGTCATTACACATGTACAGGTACAAGGCAACGAAATGGAAGAGAGAGCTGCTGCGCTCACACGCGCTGCCCATAACTTCTCGACAGCCGGAAGAGAATGAGATTGTTTCTGGAAAATTCAAAGTAAAAAAGTTATTTTTCAGTCTTTCAATGAAGACAAATTGGGAGCTTTTACACACAAGCTTGAACGCTGTATTGTGCAAGTCTAGTTTGACCACAAAAAAAAAAAAAACTTTTGTTTTACCATTCTGTTGTCCAGTAAGCAAGAAGGAGGCAGCCAGTAGCCGGACACAGTGCTTCAGAGGCTCATCCTTGGGGTCAGTGTAGTGACCAATGTCTCCTTTAATCCTAGAAGGCTGAATCATTTAAATCAGTAAAAAGTTCAACATTAGTTCTTTTAGTCAAAAGTTGATCCAGCATTTCTTGTGTTTTTGTGTTCACCTTGTTGTCATGTTCTGCAGGCTCCAGAACCTCTTCCTTTGGTATGAAGCGATCCACACTGCCGTCTGAAGATTGTCTGTTGTGACCTTTGCCCTCTAAGAGATGTGGCTTACTTAAAGCTGATGCCAAAGGGAAAAAATATGCGGAATAAACGTCATCCAAGAATTATGGAAATGTTGGAATCAAGAAAGAACAAATGATGTACCCAGTGCCGACTGAGAGAAGAGTTCCGGAGGTTTCTCAGGTGGAGGTGCTGCTCCTTCTTCTTCCTCATCCTGCAGAGCACCGATCTGCATCCCTGAGTACTGGCTTTCACTGCCATCCAACACCTTCACATCACACAAAACACACATACTTAAAAATCCAACAACGATAAAAACACAAACTCTAAATTTGTAATCCATGCAGGCAAACAAAGACCACGAACAGCAGTCAGACATGCAGTTCCACTACAGAAAACAAGATTTGCTTCATCACAGCTTGATTAGATGAACGGCTAATCAAAACGGATAAATACGACACACTTTGTTTCACTGGGACGGTCTCTTATATGTATTTGCTGGAACATGCATTTCTTGTTCTTTTGAAACATCTCGTTTTAATTAATAGTGAAAAAGAGAGAATAGAATGACAAAAAAATGATAGACAGAACAAAAAAGAACAAATACTAAAAAAAAACTGAAAAAAAAGAACTAGGAAAACACAAAGTCGTGTCAGAGAATTAGAAAGACAAAGGAACGAAATAAAAACTAAACTAAAAAAAAAAGCCAACAAAGAAAAGTGATAATGTAAAAAAAAAAAAACCCCACAAAAGAACCAATAACAAAAGCAAGATAGGAGAGAAAGCAAAACAGAAAATCAAAATACAGTGAAATAAATGGATATCAACAAAAGTTAAAAAGAAAGCAAGAATAAAATAAAGTAAAATAAAATAAAACTTAAAAAAAAAAAATTAACTGATGTATCAAAGCAGTTACACTGCACAAGTCTAACAAATAATCTGCAGAATTGTTGCAGGAGGTTTGTTTTTCATCACTGGTCCAGAGACAAGGAAAAGCCAGAACACCCCAGGAAAGAGGCCGTGCATGTAGGGGTGGGGCGGGGCAAAGGGGGCGGAGCTCTATAAAGACAATAACCTCACCCCCTGTTCTCGTCTGACCTGGTCACTACTGCTAGAGGCCGAGATGGAAGAAAAGGTGGAAGAAAAAGACGAGGAAAAGGAAACCGATGGCCTGTAAGAAGACGACTCGCTGTCGGTCTGCGGATCGGGCTCTTCTGTTGGAGTCGGGGAAGGTGGCGAATCGCTCCGATAGTGTCTGCTGGACAGGACACTTACGAGCTCGGCGCAGTCTGAAGGAGTCACGGCGGAGTCCGGCCCCTCCGTGGTGGTCTGTGAGCTGTCGCTCGGTGGTGATGAGGTCACGCCTCCGGCCTGGTTGCCATCGGCGATCAGGTCTGCAGAAGAACTGACCACGCCTGCACCCCCGCTTGAACTCAGACTGAGCATGTCCTCCTCGTTCTCTTCCTCCGGCGTTTGAGATGCTGGGTCTTGCTCGGATGCGCTCAGGTCCACCGAGTCGCCCGGCTGCAGTGCATGTTGGGAGGAACGCGGCTGCTCCGTGATGATGTCAGACGCTCCGAGAGAAGAGACTCCAGATGAGGAGGGAACTTCTCCAGAACTGTCCCCACCAACTGAAGCTGGGACAAAAGTCACAAAAGTGAGAGCTTGCGTTTGTTTTGAATCAGTTTCAGAAAATCGGAAGCTTAAACTAGAGATGCTGCCATTCAATGTCAAGATCAGGATTGAAACCGGAGAATGTTTCTGATTGGCTGATTTGAATTCAGATTACCGTATTTTCCGGACTATAAGCCGCTACTTTTTTCCTAGGTTTTGAACCATGCGGCTTATAGAAAAAAGCGGCTATTTTGTGGATTTTTTTTCCACCGCTAGGGGGCAATCGGAATCATCGCGCTTTAATCTGTATCAAAAGACAAAACAAATGCAAAGAAGAATATGCTACTGAAATAAATATAAATATATATATATATATTAATATATTAAATATATGGTAGACTTGGATGAGAAGTGGTGAGAAGTCATTCACAAAACATGCAGCATGCGAAATGCATTCTTTATGGAGACAGATGTGACAAAGCGCTGCTGAGTTTGTTCAACTCCTACACTGAAGACGACAACTTCGTGGGTTTCAGCAAAGATGGTTAGACGTGATTTCACACGACGTGATTTCACTGAAATGAAGTTAAATACTGTAGACACCTTTGTTTTCTCTTATTTTCTGTCCCGTTTTAATCAGCAAAGTTGCTGGTGTTAAAGGTTAGGAAAGGATCTATTTAGTTACATACATTTACATTTACAATTCAAAATTGTTCTGTTCCTGTAGTAAATACAGTGAACCCTGGTTTATTGATGCGGGATGTGCACGCAGACCATAATTCCATAACGAATGCAAGCCAATAAAACATTATTACTCCACATAAAAACGAAAAATTGTTATGTGTACAGTAACGGAACGAAATATTAATTAATAATATACGTAACACGCATGGCCCCGGAAATATTAACTTTCAAAGTGTTTGAATACAGCTAGGGAGTCCGACATTGCTGACGTCTGACATTCACATTATTGAGCCAGATGCGTCTGCAGAGGCCCTTCTTCAGCCGCTACTAGACGCGCGTGACTTGCGGGAAGCACGCGACTTGCGGAAGCGCCGCGCAACTTGCGGAATCGCGCGACTCACGGAAGCGCGGGACTCCAGAAGCGCGTGACTTGCAGAAGCGCTTGGGAGGCTCAGGAAGATGCACATGACATTAGCAGGTTGTGCACAAATATTTCGATATATTTCTTTTATAATTCATGCATACCAAATTAAAACAACCCGTGAAGCCGTAAATCCGAACATATGTAATAAAGAAAAAAAAAATCGAATCCAAAAACATACATATCTGTGGCTTGCAAAAACCTTCCAGGTTTTGACTAAAACCTTGTTCCCTGTCAGGTAATGTTATCCCCAGTAGTGTCCAGTGAACAACTGGAAAGGGAACTTTTTTTAATAGAGTGGATGCTGCTTGTTTGCAGGTGCGGCTTGTTTATGTTTTTTTTTTTTTTTTTTTTTTTTCGAAAATAGAGGGGTGCGGCTTATATACGGGTGCGGCTTATATACAGGTGCGGCTTATA
>MU204326.1:15369862-15380738 GCA_017309775.1 Paedocypris sp. Pulau Singkep | reverse complement strand
GGGTGCGGCTTATATACAGGTGCGGCTTATAGTCCAGAAAATACGGTATTACAGAGGTTTTCCAGGTGACACAATGGCTTGACCAGAAAAACTGACCAGATTCAAAACACGTTACTTTCGCTTTGTTTGTGTTGTCATTAATGGCATTAATATTGTTCAGAATGCTGTATAATGCTTTTGTTATGACAAAATGCTATTTTTTTATATGTTTAAATAAATATGTATAGAAAAGTGCTCAACTGGAAACCGGTGGAATCAAGTTCATTACAACCTGCCCGACACATCAAGTCCGTTGAGCTAAACGACTCGAAACGAAAAGTAAATGACTCTCTTGTATTGAATCAGATGGAGGGACACAGACTCTGATTCTCACAGAAACAGTATATTTTACCACAAAAAGCTTTTGTTTGACCGTCATGACGCTATTTTTCAACCCTTGGCGTTCTATTCAAGGTGGCATTGAAATAGAGGTTGGCGACTTGGCGCTGTATATTTCCCACATGCTGGTCATATTTTTGAGAAGATACATTTTATTGATGAAAAGAGAACATCTATGTATTTGGCAAAAAGGACGAAATAAAGGATGAATACTGGTGATTAATCACATTAAAAATCAAATGAGGCCAAATCACTGATGTTTTTCATTTAATGTCGAGTTGCTGAGTAAGTTTACCGGTGGTAATGTCAAAGCTTTGCATATTGTAGCCTCTTAGTTTAATTGCTTCAAAGAAATCAGATCTTCAGATTCCCAACCACTTGAGACAGCAGCCATGTTCTTTATGCTCTCATTCAGCTCAGTGGTTGTGCAAATACAGTTTAAACATATATAAAGTGACGTTCAATTGGAGGGTGGTGTTCTATTTTTCCATTCTTTGAACAAGGTGGTGGTCTAATAACGGTGGTGCTCAAATTGAGATTGAACGATATATAATAACTCATCTCACTTTATTTTACACTATAAGCTGAAAGTAACTAAACAGTGACTGCAGCTTTGTGACTGGACCTTTCTGAGCCAATCACAGTTGCTGCCATTCCGTTAGAAAATACTATTCTTGTACTATAATAATTTTACATAATACAGTGGTACCATTACGAATGTCTCCAATACAAATGTTACGAATGTTAACAATACGAAAGGCATCGCTGAGAAAATATCTTCTCTCGTTTGCGAAATTATTTCATGATACGATGGGCCAAATGTTGTAGCGACAAGAAAATTAAGCAAGTTTTTTTTCTTACCACTAGTCTGTAGAGAGAATGTATGTTTTGAGTAAAACTTGCAAGAGTTCAGACGTGTAAAACTTATTCTTCACGACCGTCAATGAACAAAAAACTTTTACGGTTACAGAGATCTTACTTCCAGAACTGCTCACTTAAGTTGACAAAGTAGCGCCATCAGTCACCAAGGTGGCGGACCCTGATCAGTTATTGTGAGTCAGTCAGGATCAGCATTCACGTGGAATTAAAAAGGAGTTCTCACCTAGAGCTTTGTTTTAATGTTTTTTTTTTATTTTCAGTGTTTTGTGATAGACTGCTCTGTATGTGTGTACATCAGGGGCTTTTTGACCCTGGGCTTGTGGTATTGCGGTACTGTGCATAAGGTCTCGTCTCCGCCCTCTGTCCAAAATACCCGTTTCATTATTTTTAAGCACAAAAGTACAACCCGCGTGAGACGCTCGAGTAACGTCCGTTAACTTGAGATTAACTCGACTATCACAAGATTAACTCGAGATTCAAGATGACAGATGTAACATGTTTTTACAGTTACATAGTTCATATAGATTTTACAGTTATTTAAATATTTTATCATACCGGTATTATAAAAACATTTTTTGTGAATTTACGGAAGCTGGGAATGGTTTAGCGGACTTATATGCAAAATGTGCCCCACAATAATTTCGTAAGGAGAGGTACCACTGTATTTAAGTGTGTTTTTGTATGAAAGTATCATTCTTGAAACAGGTTGTATCGGGCTCATTATTAAATGACTGATCGGATTAGCAACCCAAATGTGGTCAGCACATCTCTAGCTTAAACTAGTTTTACCAGCAGTATTTACCAGTGAAGGATCCTGTGGTGACGTCTGCTCTCTCACCATCATCTTCCAAACCCTCTTCATCCCCGGACAACAGCTTCCCTGTGAAGATTCAAAGTGCTCATCACTCCATTTGTATTTCAGTAGCACTTTTTACACTTTACATCCAAAGCAGCAAAGACTAAAGCACGATATCCAAACATAATGAACATACAATTGTGAACTTCAACAGTCGCCCACCATTTATCCCCGACTTTAAAGTTCAAAACACACTGTGAAGAGACAGAATTCTGACAGCAGATATGCAACAGGCAAGTGAAATATTAACTGCGGTGAAAAGTAGATTAAATGAAGCGATCTTCTCTTAATGAAAGTTCAGATGCAGAAGAACAGCAGACAGAAGAAGAAAACAAATCACCTTTCGGCCTCCTCAGAAGAAGAGGACTGCATGTTGACCCACCGGCTGCATGCAGGAAACAGGAAGTTAAGAAAGCAGGGAAAAGCCAAATCATTCGGAACATTAGAAAAAGATTCAAAGAATGACAAGCTGGTTATTTGGAAAAAATTTAGTAAATAGAAAAAGACAGATGAAATGATATTAGCACTTACTGTGTTTCTCAGTAAAGATGGAGTATAAAAAAGCCCTACACTGACTCACAGGCCACGCTAAAATAAAAGCATGCGCTGAAAAAAGCTCTTTTACTCATTTGTTTTAGTACAATTTCTTCAAAATGCAAAAAAAATTGCATAAAACTTTATGAAACACAATCCTGAAATTAAGACCTAGCAAGAGTTTAGCGTAAGTCTGAAAGAAAACACAACTCTGAAATAAAGACCTTGCAAGAGTTTAACACAGTTTCAAATAGAAAACAATCCTGAAATGAAGACCTATCCAGCGTTTAGCGATAAGTATTAATAATTACCGATAAGTTCTAGGATGCTTCCACTCCGTGAGCGGCTATCTAACTCTTCTTTGAAGATGCTGCTATGCGCAATACTTCCAGGCGTGATGAGAGCGTTCAGCAGCTCAGGTGGAGGAGTCCGAAACACCTGCTGCAGAAGCTCCAGAGATGCCGTCACCACGTTATGATCCCAGTGCTGGGTGTAATGCAAAGTCAGTTCGTAGACCTGAAAACATAACAACCGCGTTATAATCATACAAGTGAAAAAACACACCAATTCATTTCCTGCCATTTTGTGTGCGTGTGACAAATAATCATAATCATTACCTACAAATAATTCAAACACAATCTAGAATGGTCTACAACGTACATGCGAGTAGCTAAAAATAAATAAGTATCTTTTAATGAAATAATTATGAAATATAAACACACTTAAATTTACTGTAAATGAAATAATAGACTAAAAAGATGATGAAAGTTGAGTAGGATTCTTCCTACGCTTTCCTACTTCACACACTCAGTATTTCTATTTTGTCTACATTTTGTTCTTTACAAAAGAATAAACGTACTTAAAAGTAAACAACGTTACATTTCATGATACACATTAGGTTACCTTAACTTAGTTTAGTTCGCTCGGCTGAGCTGTTTTTTGCAAATCCAAACATCAAGGGTTTAATTCCAATGAAAAGCAAGAAGTTAATGGATTGTAAAAACTGATAATACATTTTGGTCAATTTACTGTACTGTATGTACTGTACAGTATGTACTGTATGTATCAATGTACTGTATTCTGAAAACTAAAAAAGTGAACTTAAATTTTGTATTATCATTTAATTAGGCACACAAAAGTGTGTAAATCTAACAAGCTATTTTTAATCCGGTGTGCCTTTTGCATGACTATTGTTTCCTCTAACTGGCTGATTTTATGCCGTTCACACCACTTATCTGAGACAGTTGTAACTGTGAAAAGGTATAAATGTGTATAAATGCACTGAACTTAAACTTGGACTTAAAAATGTTGAAATGTTTGTCATGTTGTGTGACATTGCCAGTGCCCGTTTGTTGGTTGTTATGTTGAAAAGCACGTGGGTAAAAAAAAAAGTGTACTATTGTGTTTAAAAGTATTTGTGAAAGAAGATCAAAAGTGAGTGAGTACAGCAACAATGCTAAGATTTTCTAAATGAACAATGTTCAGATGTAAAAAAAAGTTTTTTAAGTTAGTTTGAAAGAGTTTTCTAAATCTTGTTTTTAAAAGTATTTTCAAGGTGCACCTTGTAATTTGGTGTAAATGTGTAAATCAATATGGTCCAAAAAAACACAGTAACAGTAATGACGGCTTCGGTACCTGGATGAGCTGTTCAGCTGAAGGTGAGACATCCGCTTCCTTTCTCATGAGGCCGAAGCTTCCCTTCAGACTGGTGTTTGGAGCCTGAAGCTGCAGAAGAGGCATCAAGTACCGTAATGTCAGTAAAACACCCAGAATCAAGTGACTGGAATGTTCCTCGTCCACCGGCACAACCAAACCTGGGAAGAAAAACAGGCAGATGAAAGTTCTGACCTCGGAAAGCCACTGTTGGGTGTATTTATTTTCAGATGAGAATATGAACGGATGGGTCTTGCCAAGCAGCACGTTGAGGAGCCAAGTGTAGAAGTAGTGTGTTCTACGTGAGTGCTGACACACACTGACGGCAGAGCTGGCCGCTGTTCGGCGGATCGTCGGGGAACTCGACTTCAAATTGGCAACAAAAGCCTTTAGCAGCATCTGCAAACACAACCCCAGGGTAAGATTTAGAATATTTTATTAGAATTCTAGATTGTTATTCTTAATTTATTTATTTAGATTTTACGGTTATACAAAAATAAGCCAAGACAAAAATGTGAGCATGAAAAATATCCTGGTTTATGGCACAAAAATTGTAACTGCAATTTCTAACTAGTGTCACGTTCTCCTAACAAACATTCTTGGCTCTTTATTTCTTTGAAAAATGTGAGGGAGAGGCGAGAAAAAGGCTCATAGATAATTTATCCTGCTCCAAGTCGTGTCCCTTTTTGAGACGGTTATGTCATCAGTTCAGAGAGTTAAAAAGAACAATTAAAGTGCAAGGAATCTCACACTGAAGTGCCAAATGACAAAAGTCAAGCTCACGCAAGAAACTGTGATTAAATTCTACAAACACACTGTTATTCAAAAATCATTGGGTAAAAAAAAACTGTATTGTCTCTGCCACTTAATAATTTCATTAACATAGTCAGTTTAAACTGTACTGTATGTGCTTTTTATTTTATTATTGTTTTAGGATTGTCTTCATTATTCATTGTCTTTATCAAGTTCACGTACTGTATTTTGGAGCAGTAACAGACTTGTTCCAATAAAACAAGTTACTTTTATTGTTGCAAGTACTTTTATTGTTGCAAGTACTTGTTTTGTTGCAAGTAAACAAATATAATTCAATATGTTAACAAATTGTATTGATCAATAACAATCGATATTGTATTATAAATTCAACCACATCTGATATTTTTTATTTTACATTTTTAATATTTCTACACTGTCCATTCATAAGCCAAAACTAGTTGTTCCACTATTACCTTAACTTCTCCATCATTGGCAAAGTGTCCTAGTGATGCCATTATCTTGGGAATCGAAGAAGCAAGTGTTTCCTGCACAGTTTCTTCTTGACGTTTAGTGATCCGTATCAGACATGGCAGCAAATTCACAAGGTAAGGCCTGTGGGGGAAAAATATTATTCCAATGTTGGATTTACCATACGTCCAAATTAAGAACAATAAAAAAAGCTTACCTGCATTTCTGTGGACGCACCAAATGAGCAAGTTCAGCAAACCTCCACAAAGCTGCCCGGAGACTCCGAGAAGCAGCATTCTGCACAAAGAGACAATAGTTCTTCGCTTTACATATATATTTAAATAAGAGTGTAATTGAAAAATACAATCATTAAGTGTGAGCACAAAAATTATGAATTGCACTTTTGTTTGATTAAAAATAAACAAATACAACTAATTAATAGATGCGATAAAATTATAAATTATACCAGCAAATGACTTTTTACTTCCAATAGAGAAAATACAGAACAGTACAACAGATTGGTACCTTTTTAATCTCTTTGTATAATTCAAGCTGCAGCCTAGGCAAGTTGGAGTCCATTAACGCCTGCAAAGGCAATAAAAAAGAATAAAATTATTCAATTAAACAATAAGACATACCTACATAAAGAAAAGTCAATACATAAATCAAAACGCATACTTTGATGATTTTGTTGAGGCACTCGTCCGCCACCATTCTGACATCAGACTCCTTGTCATCACTGCACAGCAAAAACATCTCCATGGCGATTCCAAGGAGTTTCTGGAACTCTGGAGATGTTCTGGTAAAAATAAACAGCAAAATTTCGTTAAAATGATAAAACGAAATATCTTCCCAGTAATTCTTCATGTGCTTTTAAAAAAAAAAATCACATCAAACAGGAATTGGTACATTTTAACTCATGTACGTAAGACAAAAACAGTCGTCATGCTCCAAATAAAAATAAATTTAAACCATATTTATTACTATCAACAGAGTTGAGGCCAAAAATTGAGGCCAAATTTGATAAATAATATAAACTATCCATTAATATTAAATGCAAAGTAAATATTTAAATAGAGTTTTGTTTTAATAACAAATGGCTTCCACTTTTCCAAAACAAAGTTAATTATTCACACGCTGTAAAAATTAATTAGTATATCTCCATTGAAGTGTGACACTTGACCAGTTAATGCTGTGGGCAGAGATGTGACACATGACTGTGGTGATGTGTATGATGTGCAAGATGTCACACACGTGAGCATATGACATAGCTATTTTGTAAAAACATATTGCTACCAACAATATTTTAAAATTTGAATATCACTGAACAATTAAAAAAAATTGTTTTGATTTTAAAAAATAATCCAAAGTTTTGATGGACAAAACTTCCAATTACATATTATTGTGTCGCATAATGATATCTTTGCCAGCATTACGTTTAGAGAGTTTTTTCTCTCTGTCATCTAAAATAAGTTATGACATGTGCTTTAAAGTAGTTTAAAAATCTTGATTGAGCTGATTCAGGCTAATTGTAGAAGATTGTATCATCAGACAACGTATCATCAGCATCAACCGGCTTGTGCCAATGACTCATAATACTAGTTTAAATCGGATTAGCCTTAATCTGACGCCATCCATCGACTCCATACCTCAGGGACTGTGCCACGATGTTCTCACATATTGTCAGACAATGGGTGACTCTGTCTTTTTTGGTTGTAGCCAGGTCTTTTTTCCTGCAAGAAAACAAAATATCACCATGAGTCATGTCATGAATCAACTTGTCAACATGAATCAACAAATCAACAATGTAAAAACCTAAAAATTACCTTTCAGAGAAAAATGTATTGTTTCTATCGGAGAATGTAAAAACACAACAATCAACTAGGTTATAATTGTATTTTCCTAATAAAATGTACTTGAATAACAGCCTATATTGTTACTCCCTAAAATAACTTTCTAACAATGTAGCAGTATTTGTGAGTTAGTTAGCAAGTTAACCACGACACATTTCTCTGGTGTGAAAATAACAAATTAAATAAAAAAAATATAAAAAAATATAAAAAATCAAAAATATACACCATGGTTTTGTTTGCAAAGATACAGATACAGTTGGCAGAGATACAGACAGTGGTCATAATGTGACATTTATTGTATTGTTTTATTCATTCTCCACATCGGCTCAAGTCACAGAGGCAGTTACTCCTCCATGTAGACAACATCTGCCCTCAAGTCGTTGGATGTTGTAGGTAGTGATATTGCTTGTGAACGATTCGTTCAAAATGAATATGACTCGCAATGAATGAGTTTTATATGACTATTTTTTTAATATGACTTTATATGAATACGTTGACTCGCAATTAACTTATCTCCTCAGGATTACTCCAGTACGTTTAAGATTCGTTCAAACGAATCATTCATTTTGTTCACGTGTCACGTAAGAGCCAAGCCGTGCACATGCTCCGTATCGAGCAGCAGCACTCAGTACGTTTAAGATTCGTTCAAACGGATCATTCGTTCACGTGTCTCTGTGACCGCGATCAAGCTGTTAAAGCAAAGATGGCGATTCACATAATTTGAATAGATTTGTGGCAATTTATGTATTAGTAGTTGTCCGCTGAAGCAAACGCTGAAGTTTTTTTGTATATCGTTTTAGAGCACGGCCACCTTTGCTGGAAATGAACGAATGAAATTATTTTTTCACTTAACTGTTTGAGAATTAAAGATCCAAATCAGTAAAATGAATCAAATTTCCCATCACTATGGCAGTAGCTATTTTTTTATTATTATTTTTCTTTTTATATATACACACAACACTCACAAATTGCACTCACAAGCCTTCCTAAGAAAGTCTGTTGATAATGGAGTGCCAATAGTGGCATCTCTGCAAGAATAACGACCTAGCTTTTGTCCGGCCTCTGGGCCAGCTTTCTTGAGGTTTTGATAATTCAGTCTACATGTGGTTTGAGGAGACAGTGTGAGCTTCTTTTCAGAAAAAAAACATTTATCTGAACCCTCAGATACCGTAAGTTGTATATAATGAAGTCATTCTGAGACCAGAGTGCAGGTACAGAACCACACCAGTGCTGCAATCTAACAAGGCTGTTGTCTGGTGGTCTTGCTTGAGCAGGACCACCAGTCCTGAGGCAGTAGTAGCCGAGCGTGAAACAGCCGGGATGAGAGGATCATGTTTATGAGTGAGAGGAAAAGGGAACATGAGATCGATCAATTGGTGCATTGGTCCGATGTCCCAGAAGAGCGGGGGTCTCACTATCATCGCTCTTCGCTTCACACATCAGTTAAACTTCACAAGACAAAAAAATGTAATTTATCTTTTTTTTTTTAAAACAATATTCTCTTTCATTTTAAAATTTAAAGGACAGTGAGCGAGATCGTCAATATGGCCACTAGGTACTGCATTGAGATAAAAATCACTCTATTTAACCATCCAGTTACGTGTACATAATTTCTCTCGCGTGATCTATTGTGTGAAATTATGTGTCAAATACTGTAATCAAGGCTTTACATCCCCATGTAATGCTTTGGAATTGTATGCGTGTGTGTGTGTGTGTGTGTGTGTGTGTGTGTTTCTTAATTATACATGCCGTACATGCTGCTCAGAACACTAAATCTCCCCACTGTGATCAATTTTTTAAATCTTGTGCGAAATTATAAGACAAAAAATGTAAACAAGAGTTTCTGGATCCTATGAATTTGTGTATGTACATTATATACTGCTTTGCACTATGTATATATTGTCAATTGCATTTTTCTTGTGTTCTTGTTCTGGTATCTTGTGTTATATTTAAACTGCTCTTGCCTTCAATATTTTGGACCATATTTTAATATATTGTAGTTAGTTATATTGGCTATTCAGTGTGTATTTTTTTTTTTATCTCATATTCTCATATTCACCATTATCTCATATTTCTTTTGGCACCAAGAGGAGTAGCAACACTAATTTCATTGTAACTCTGTGATACAATGACAAACAAGGCATTCTATTTCTAATCTATTATATTCTATATGTCACAAACTGTTTGCACTTATTGTAAATCTGTGCAGCACGGACCAATATATTTCCCCATTGTGGGATTGATGAATTCTATCCTCTTCTACAACAAATGGATGGGATCAATAAAATGTGATTTTTTTTTTTGTTATCTTACATTTTATTATAAACATAAACCTCCCTAACATACACATCCAAGTGCCCGCGTCCAAACACGCCATAACATAACTTTCGACTAAACTTTTAAAACGGTACCATATTTCTTCAGTTGTGTGGATTTGATTCATATTTAGAAAATGCAGAATGTGCATCACTCGCTCTCATTTACACTCGAGTGTTAAACGTCATGTGATCTCGAGAAGACAACCAAGTCATTACGTGAAATGATAAACGCACAAGTCATTACGTCACATGATAAACGAACACATTATTACGTGAAATGATAAATGGACAAGTTGTTACGTGAACTGCGGCCGTGATTTAGAGAAGATGATCGTTCAGCTCGTGATTGCGCTGCGTCGAACACAACAAACGAGTAACACTCACTGTTTCTGCACGAGCTCCTCGGCCGAAAGCGGGCTCTGCTGCTGCTGGAATGATTTCAGCGATTCGAAGGCTTTCATCAGTTTCTCCATGGTCGCCATTTTATCAGAATCAGCTACTTAGACGCAGTCCGAGGATGGAAATATTTACAAACTCGAGCCTTCAGTCAGGGTGACAGCGCTGAGGTTCGCGCGCACTGCTGGATGTCAAAGCGCCTGTGAGACCAGAGCGCGCGCACGGACGCCAAACGCACGCCAATTTCGACCTGTTATCAACACATCATCCGTTTTTGACAAGCGTTTAAACAGCTGATCAATGAGTAGTTGGTATCGAGCCCAGTCCTGAAAGCCATCTTAAAGCAGCGCTACAAGAGCGAGCGCACTGCTCTATTTCCGGGTTAATCAGATGAATGTCAAAATAAAAGTCAGAGACTGCTCGTGTAGTACAGTACCGTATTTTGTAAACAATGTATACAATATTTATACAATATTATACATTGAGTACCGTATAATGAATTTGTTTTTGCTTATTTTTGCTTTTGCTAGTTTTTGCTCGTATGTGTGTGTCCGATTTAGTACTATTTTTGTACTATTGTAACTTTATTAAACTCCATTCTAAAATTGATAAAAGGTAATTATTTTGTACGACACTCATTTATTCTTTTTCATTTATTTTGTTCTTAAATTTGCCTTCAGTATACAACCTAACCAGGGCAAAAACTAATTTTTTTTTTTTAATAATTAATTGTGCATGTGCATTGTGCATTATTTGTGCGGTGGGGCGGCGGCGGGGGGGGGGGGGGG
>MU204326.1:15344010-15354043 GCA_017309775.1 Paedocypris sp. Pulau Singkep | reverse complement strand
TATTTCCCCGACCATATCTTTTTTTTGTTCTTTCTCATCGCTGTTGTAATAATGTCGTTTTGCTGTGCCTCTGTCCTCCTTGCCTTAAAACGCCCGGCTCCAGGTGACCACAAAATAAAAGTCCTAGAAAAGACCATAAGCGCCAAAACTGGAGAAGAAGGTTGAGAACCAGCAGAAGCTGAAGGCCTTCAGAATAATCTCTCACACGTTAGCCTCGGTCCTTATTTGCTATTTTGCTGCTCCGAGCAGAAGAAGTCTCAGACTGTTTGTAAGTGCGATCATCCAAGCGGCTGCTGATGCTGCAATTCTGTACTGGATGCTCTTGTGCTTCACGAACGTCACTGGATGAATCACTGCCAGGTACTGTTCAACACACATGCAGATCTGGATCAGAGGTCTGAAAGTCCAGAAGAGTCCAACTAGAAATACGACGATAATTTCTATCACTGTAGTTGGATTGTTGCTATTAATGGTGTCTAAAAGACACAAGAAGCAGAAGAGCAGCTCCAGTATAGTGAGGTTCAATGGGAAAACTGTGTTAGGCTTTATGTTTTCCTTCACTATGATCCAGGAAGACCAGCAATGAAGCGGGAAACCCACACATAAGAACAGTTTATAAACGACTTGGTTTACAATGATAGCAAACTGTCCCCGACAAACACACAGCCAGAATTCAGAGTTTCCGTATGCTGAAATAGAGTCGTTGCTGTATTGGGAAACATTGCACATGGTGGAACAGAGCTGCGAAAAGTAAAAGCAAATGAAATATTTTCATTCATATTCTTTTAAATGTTTTTACCAAAATAATTCTTTAATGAAACACTTTACCTTGACTGGTTCAGCTTGGAAAGTGTAAAGAATAATGCTTGTTCCGGGCTTATAGACAATTAATGTGTTCAGATGCTTGACTCCTCCTACTGGCTGATTTTTTTGCCCTTCATATTTCAAAATTATGATATTGTCCAGCCTTCAAAGGCTTGTCTAATTACTGTACCTTTTCTTTCATGTGGAAATATATTAATCTTTAATTATTTACTTCCGTTAAACATGTTGAAAATTTTGCTCACAAAAATAGAATATAAATGATGAATAATGAACATTAAACTTCAATTATTACATTTTTTGCACTTGTTGGCAATTTTCATCCAGTTTAAAATATGCAAATTGAACTTTAACATTTTTAAATGTATTAAAATGATACCCGATATCGGATTGTCTTTTCAAATGTCCTTTTATGTGGAAAATTTAATTAAACTTTAAATATATATATTTTTAACATGTTGGTAATTTTGGCACAATTTGCATATTGAGCTTACATTTTTTTATTTATTAAAATTGAATTGCTAATTTTGCATATGTTTATAAGCTTTGTCATCTAATATCATTTGTGGCTCAGTTTAGATATCTTTATAATTCTGACACAATTTTAGCGCTTTAATTTAAGCAGATATTATTAAGCTTCACTAAAGCTCAATTGCACATTTTTATGGAGAGTTAAATTATTAATTGTTCAAATAATTTTAGATTATTTCATTTATTTAATCATTTAAATCAATACATTTCCTTATTTCTACATATAATAAGAAAAAATTAATATATTTATTGTATTCTACAATAAATCCTGCTTTCTACAATTATTTCATTCATCAAATTTCATTTAATAATTTCATAAATCATATCACATGCTTAATATACATTTTGTTATAGAGCTTTTAAGATTTATTTCAGCCCATAAGCAAAAACAAAGCAACATACAAATATTTATAATGACCTTGTTAATAAATCAATCAACAAATAAATAGATAAATAGTAACTAAATTGACACCAATAATAAATGAAAGATATCTCACAAATATATATGATTTTTGGTTAAATTACATATGATAAAAGATCTATACATACTCATTGTATTCCAATTATAATCTGCAATTATAATTTGACAATTTGTAATAAATAATGTTAGCATTATACAATCTCATTTTGTACATGGAATCAGCAGACCATCACTGTACATCCTGAACAGTGGAGATATTAGGAGCGTAGATATAGTAAAGGTCTGAGCTAGTGGTACAACCTCACATAAATACACTAGTGTTCCAAATCGAGCCATGTTCAAAAAAAATATGATCACTTGAGGAATGTAACACACAAGGATGGAGATTAGGATGTGAGATATGATTCTAAAAGCCTTCAACTTTTGCTGGTTCTCAACAGTTCTTCCTTTCTCAGTTCTACAGTTTTTATCAGTTTCCCTCTTCTCTACATGTTTAAGATCACCGGGCCTTCTGAGCTTCAGTGCATATAGGACAGACGCACAGCAAAACGAGGTGGTAATCACGGCAATGATAAATACTAAAAAGAATATAGTATCTCGAAAATAGTTGACACCGAGTAAAACAAGTCTCAAGCTGTTTCCCAGTGAGATCGTCCAAGCGGCAGCCGCAGCAGCGATTCGGCAGCGATTGTTCTTGTGCTTCAAGAACGTCACTGGATGAATCACCGCCACATACTGTTCCACACAAATGCAGGTCTGGATCAGAGGTCTGAAGGTCCAGCTTAGACCGATGAAGAAGTTTGACACGTGGTCGCCCGCCATTGACGGATACATGATGGCAATAACATCAATCAGACATTCGATGGAAAAGAACAGCTCCAGTAGAGTGATGTTTGTGGAAAAAAGCAGGTTGTGCTTCACCTTCAGCGTGAGAATTCTCCAGAGGAACCAGCTGTGGGTCGGGGCTCCCACAATAAAGCACAGCACTGAACATGACATGAGGACAACTGGACCAAAATGCTGCTTGCAGATGCAATACCAGTCTATGGATTCATCAAGAATGACGCTGGAATTGATGAGCTGGTTTGATCCATTGCACATGTTTGGATTGAGCTATACGGAAATCAGAAAGCACAAACCATTTTAATTTGTCTTTGTAAAACTACATTTACAATGTTTTGTTTAAGATGTTTTTTTTTTTTTTTTTTTTTTTAATAAAGTGTAATTACTAATACAATCCATTACATATTACATCATAGCAACACAATGTAAGCAGATTAAAAAGTGACGTGAAAAGTAGTGGAAAAACTAAACTCAGTTAAGAAATTTAAGTATCATAAATATCATATTTGAAATTTGATTTTGGTTGAAAATCATACCTGAATTGATCACACAACATTAAAAATATCGGAAAGCCTTGAGTTCAGTTCATCAGAGTGAAGGTGAAGCGTCCGGTCATCAGGGTTTCATTCAAATGCCGTTGTTTTTGTTCACACCCAGTTCTTTTTCTTAAAACAACATTGCAAATTATCTAAAAATTGACTGACATTTGACTTTCCACCAACTGCATTGTGATAAATGATTGGACCTGAATTTGAATAACCACCAGTCATGTCTTTGAAATATTGGCATCATGCAAAACACACTGGTCGAAGATTTGTTACCGTGAGGTAAAACCATAGAAAACTCAAGTAAAAATCAATATTTGTGTCAATATTTGAGTCTTATACCATCATTTATTGATTTGTGCTTGATAGAGCAAATTTTTAGTAAAACTAAACAAAATAAAAGTCTTATTGAAATTTTTATTAAAATATAATGCGTGTCTTCTGTTTACTTTAACACATTCATTCATGCATTGATGGGAGTTGATTTGTAGATACACACTTTACAAGAAGTGTTTTTTGTTTTTCTAAAGCTCAAAAGTTTACTTTTGCTTGTCAAAATGAATTGTACTAATAGTGCGAATAAAATGCATCTGAATATGGCTGTTGGTCATTTAAAACACTTAATGTGCTTCAGTTGGCCTTCTCTCCACATCTTGAAGAGTGGAGCCATTAATACAGAAACCATATTGACCGACACAAACAGTGGAATAACTTCACATAAAAGCAACTGATGTTCCCATTTACCCAAATGCATGAAATAAGAAGTTATGAGAGGAACGTAGCATATCAGAATAGCCAGTAGAACATGAGAGATGATTCTGAAGGCTTTCATCTTCTGCTGGTTCTCTGCAGCTCTTGATCTATCGTTGCTCTTCCTTTTATCTACACCGCTTTTCTGCGCATTGTTCACGTCGCCCGGTCCGGGATGTTTCAGCACCCGGAGGACAGAAGCACAGCAAAAGGAGGTTATTATCACCGCCAAGCAAAAGAAAAAGGAGAGAACATGGTCTGGGAAAAAGTCGGATCCAGTAATACTCAATCTGATGCTGTTGGCCATGGTGACCAGCCAGGCAAGTGTTGCTGCTGCGATTCTGTACTGGATGTCCTTGTATCTCAGGAAGGTCACTGGATGAATCACGGCCAAGTACTGTTCCACACAAATACAGATCTGAATGAGAGGTCTCAACGTCCAGCACAGGCCGATCAGAAAGTGGCCTAGCTGATCACACTCTACAGAGGAAGAGTAGGTGACGATTATGTCAAAAATACTCTGAATGCTGTAGAAAAGATCCAGTACAGTGATGTTTATCAAAAACACAGAGTTTGGTTTGATGCTGACGCAGAGCAAATGCCACAGGCACCAGGAGTGGAACGGCGTTCCCACGATGAAGCACAGGAGAGAAACGTACAGCATGAGGCTTGTTCCGAAATGCCCATCACAGATACAGTACCAATCATAAATGGAGTGGGAGAGATTTAGTTGGATGGATGAATTGCACATGGTCTCAGGGAGCTGCTGAGATAAAGATGAGAGCTTCTGTCAGTAATTAAGAGAAGAAATCCAAATAAGCTCAGTTCAAAAGATTGTTCATTTAAGCATAATGTTCATTTGTGGGAATTGTATAGAAATTACTGTAACAAAAATCTGAAAATTGTGTTCAATTAAAATAAAAAGTTGTTTACCTTTATAGTTTAAATGTGCAAACAATTAAGAGGATCTTGCATTAACAAGGATTAACAAGGATTGAGGATTAACAATCAAGATCCAAGACATTTAGTTTAGTCAGGTTCAGTTTAGCTCATAGGTGTATAATAATAATAATAAGAATAATAAGAATAAGAATAATAGGTATTATTATTATCATTGTTGTGATTGTTATTATTAATGGGTAATAATAATAACATAGTAATAATAATAATAACAATAACTGTCATAATGATCATAATAATCACAATGATCATGATGATAATAGTAATTTTAAGTGTGCTGCTGTGCATAATCTGAAAATGAAAGTCTCACCTGAAAGCATTGAGGAGGCTGCACAGGGGAAGAATTTCATATGATTCCATATTTGTTATGAAGCGGATTAAAGCTACTAGTTTGTTACTCGTCTACTCCCAGGTTATTTGCATGTTGCATAAAAAAACAAACAAAATCCCAACTTTTAATCATAAATGTCATTTTATCAGAGCATTAGGTTAATATAAATTTCCCTATGTTGTTATATTATTATATTCCATCCATTTGCTTTTTCATTGCTGTGTCTTAGGGAACAAGAGACAACCCCAGAAACTCTCTCTCTCTATTATATTTTAAATTTCAATTGCCGGAACAGCCACTAGTAACAGTAACAATAATAATAATAATAATGAAAAAACAATTTCATTCTTTCCGGGGAAGCGGCATATGAAAAACAGTGAATATAGAGATTGTACATATTTACAGCTCAAGAGTAAAGTGAGCAAACAGCAGTGCAGGTCAGATCTCAGCATTCTACAGTCTGACAGCAGTGGAGATGAAGGATCTGCGGTAGCGTTCTGTCCTTCACTGGGTGGATCAGTCTGTCACTGAAGGAGCTGCTCAGATCTTCCACCGTGTGGGAAGGGATTGTCCAGAATCAGAGGTGTAAACAGTACCAGACAGCCATATTCGAGTAAAAGTACAGATACTTACTGTAAAAGTTAGTAACAAGACACCAATTTCTAAAAGACTTGAGTCAAAGTAGCAAAGTATTCAATTTTAAAAGATCTTAAGTATTTTACTCGCACTGAATATAGGCAAAAACAAACTCTATTCTTGAGGTTTTGTTTACTAATACAGAAACTAAATTGAACACCTCAATGTTTTAAAAATGGTAGAACAAAGTAGATAAAAAAAACAAAATGTCAGTCCCAATCCCTCAAAATGTCGAAGGAAAAAAGTAGATATAAAATATAGTTCTGATTAGCAAATTATATATATGATAAAGTTAGTAAAACACATTACCACTTTATCATCAAACAGATGAAATGTTTTTCATCAAATTTGGCGATTAATTTTTTAAAAATTAGGCCATGGATGAACGTACAGCTCTTGATGTGCTGGAGCTTTATCACTGGCGTCAACCATGTCACTAATTAAACACCTAATATACATTCACGCCTCGAAACAAGTGCATGCCGGCAATATACCGACATTTCGCCGGGAATTTCTCTATGTGTGAAAGGGTCCATTGTTATTGAACACACAATTCACTCACTGAAATTAAATAAATACGTCCACGGATGTAACATAATCCAGCAAACAATAGTAGAAACATTTACCATACAACATACAGCATCTAGATTTTATATTCTTTTTATTTATTTAATTTCAACTTTACAAAAGACATGTTTCAACTGACCTTCCCCGTACAATCTGACCAATGGCGAAACTAATAGATTCATCAAAGTGACAGACAGAATAATTTGAAGGGGAGTGCAGACATACATTTGCCGGTTGATTCCACTGATGCGCATGAAGAAAGCCACCACCAGAGGGAAATAACACACAGGGATAGAGACTAAAATATGAGCGATGATCTTAAAAGCCTTAAGCTTTAAGTGATTCGCAGCAGTTCCTACATTCACCATTTTATCTCCATGTTTCTCATTCTGTTTACGGTCACCTGGTCCTGGACGCTTCAGTGCATAAAGGACCGAGATGCAGCAAAAAGACGAGGTTATGACTGCACCACAAAACATCAAAAAAAAAACATAATCAGGAAAATAATGTGATTGAAAAAGAACGACTCGTAAGCTGTTAGCCACTCCGAACAGCCAAGTTGCCGTTGCTGGTGCAATCCTGTACAGGAAGCTCTTGTGCTTCAGGAACGTTACGGGGTAAATCACGGCAAAGTAATGCTCAATACACATGTAGCTCTGAAAAAGAGGCCGAACGGTCCAGCTGAGACAAGTGAAAAAGATAAAAACATTATAAACATGCAGTGAGAAGCTACGGATGTGAACTAAAGTTATAATACAGAGGAAACAAAACATTAACTCCACCACGGTGAGGTTGAGCGAAAACACTGAGCAAGGCTTGATTTTCCCTTGAAGAGACATCCAGAAGACCCAAGACTGAACAGGAGCTCCCACAATTATGAACAACGTGTTGATAATAATGAGCAAAACCGTGGTAAAGTTTCCCTGACACAAGCAGTACCATTGCTGCGTGGTCCCCAACATGGAGAACGTAGTGTTGGCTTGGAAATAGGAGTCACAGGACATTATGCTAGGAAAAAGAGATCACAGTTAGTCTTTTATTGTATGGGTATTTGTCATAATATGCATTAAATGTCACATTTTGAAAGGAAGGACGAATGACCAAACACGTGTAAAACTGGGAACGTGGTTTAAATCAAAACTCGAAATGTTAGTAAACAGAAAATAAAATCCTGAAAAAGTTGACAGAAAAAAACAGCAATGCGTCTCCTATTTTTCAAAAAACATAATAAACACAGAATGAAATGTAAGAAACGAGGTCAAAATTACCTGAATTAAAGAGATTACAAATGGTGAAAATTATTATTCCATCTGATTGAATCCTGATCAAAAGCTTTGATTTCTTCAAAAATAACTTCTTGACAAAGCGCTTTTATAATATTAGTTTTGCAATGGATTATGGTCTCTCGTTGACTTACATGTCCTATTCATTGGTGGAAGTGTATGTGTGTGTGTGCGCGCATGTTTGTGTGTGCTTGTAATTTCAATAGACAGTTTAAATTTATTTTTTAAATGTGAATGGAAATGTATGTAAATTTACTGTGAATGTGCTTTATGTCTTACTGATAAGAAAACATGCAAAACTTGCTTGAGAATAAATCAACTGGCAGAATCTTGTTTCACTGTTACACAGAATTGGTAGAAACTCATTATTTTCATTCAGTGCGGTATATGGCATTTTCAAAAACACCTGCATCTTTTAACATCTACGGCTTTCAACACATACTATACATTAAGTTCCAGAATAATTGTTTAAAGTAACAAAACTTGCACAGACACTCGGAAACATGACACTGTGCATAATAGCCACACAGCAATGCCGGTAAAATGCAGGAAAATTACCGGACAGACTTTACAGGTAAATACTGTTCACACAAGCGCTGCCATTCCAGCATTTTACCGGAAAATAACTATTCACACAGCGTGCCTAAGCCTAAGTGCGAAATGAGCGGGCGACCCACGCCAGAATGTTCTGACAGGCTCAGTACAGTGGGTGACGTCAGCGCGTATTGAACTTATGAGCGCTTATTTTGTCAACCTTCATTCCGCTTTCACACAGGGGAGACTTCCGGCAATTTACCGGCATTGTTACAGGTACTCATACCGGCATATTCCCGGAACGAATTTCCCGGCATGAATTGTTCAAAAATTGTTCTGATAATGTCAGTATGTATGAAAGAGGTTATTGACAGACAAAGAGAACAACAATTTAAATGCATAATGAGAACAGGTGAAATCAGTGAAACGTGACTACAGACACAAACACAGCAGTACCTCTACTTACAAAATTTTATAAGGCAAAAATTTTGTAGTAGAAACTGCAGTAGTAGGACACTACAAATGTCCTAATCATGCTGATCACGCAGGCAGAAGAAGTGAAACAGTTCTTGTATTTGATTTTTTTTCCTCAACGTGCTTGAGGAAACCAAAAACGATAAGTGCCATTCGGACACAACTTATTTTGTATTTTGCAAGCAAGCTTTCTAATTGTAATTGTGATTAAACGATAGTAATTGTTTTTTGTTTTTATGTGTTTGATGTGTGCGCTTTGAGACAGTTAAAGCTGTAAAAAGCGCCTTACAAATGCTCAGAACTTGAACTTGAACTTTGATGTGGCAGAAGATTAAATTATTGTTCTTTACTTGCAAAACTCATCACCTGCATGTTAACGGTAAGAAAAAGACTTGCTTAACTGGACACCACAATATTTGGCATTTCGTATCTTGAAACATTTTGTAACTAGAGACGATAGTTTCTCTATCGTCTCTCTATCGTCTCTCTGTTGTCTCTCTATCAACGCGAAACCTTTGTTAGTAGAGTCATTTCTAAGTCTAGGTACTGTGCAGACACTGTATTGTACATATGGCAAGAATAAAGGGCAAAAATATTTACGGAATACAAAACAATAACTAAGATAAACTAGGAAAGAAACTAAACTGTCAAAAATCTAGGACTAGGATCACAACAATCAGATTCTCAGACAGCCATGGCAGAAGAGCCCAGGCCTGTCATGATGCCATTGCAACTTAGCTTCACTTTCTGTGGACAAAGTCACAGGTCCAGATAAATCAGGCTCCGCCAAGACAGGATCACAACGGGTCAAAGAACCGACACTGCAGTAGGTGCCAGGTCAAAGATTTGGCATTGCAGTGGGCGTTGAATCCTTTGGAGGCGTAGGCGAGACAGACTCAGCCTTACGTTCAGATTGTGGTTTGCAGAAGGACAGATTCTCGTTCTGACTTTAGCTTGGGCATAGGAGGGACTGAGCAAAGCAAGAGTTGTGCAGGGTCAGGGCTGAACACGGTCTCGGTCTGGGGGTTCCTTATTGCAAACTGTGTTTGTTAGAATATTTTTAATATTTAATAACTTAAATCTTATTTCCAATATTAATATTAAGATCTTATTACATTTTAGCCTGCGTCAGGACATGGCTGATAGCTGTTTAATTGTTTATACTCGTGTCTCCAAAAGAGATAGATTAGTAAATGAAATCTAGATAATAATAATAATAATCTAAAAGTTGTTTTGACTTATAATATTCCCCCACAGATCCATCGGGAACAATGCAAGATAATTTGACGTTGACGTAAATCCCAATTCCGGTAAACTGCTATGTCTCCAGTCTCTG
>MU204326.1:15325037-15340099 GCA_017309775.1 Paedocypris sp. Pulau Singkep | reverse complement strand
TGTGTGTGTGTGTGTGTGTGTGTGTGTGTGTGTGTGTGTGTGTGTGTGTGTGTGTGTGTTACATTTAAGACTTTTTTAATCTAATGTGACTGGCACATCTGTAATCTGAGAATCATTCCTCCAAGGAAAAACAAAAGCATCGATGATGATTGAAATTGTAAACTCTGGTTATTTAAAAATCTTTAGTCTTTTGAATGTATGGTTGTTAATGAAAGAACACTAAGGCATACTTAATTAATACTTAATTAAGACATGATCTTAATTTTGAGATCAAGGCATCACACATAAAATAATTACCAGACTGCAGAAACATCTGTAAACATCTAGATGTGGCTCATATGACTCGGTTCTTGCCCATATTGCGGCCGGCCACCAGACGTTTTCTAACAACACTTGTTTTTTTATTCTGTTTAGTTTTAAAGAGATTACATGTTTCCATTTTTAAATCAATCACTGTGATTAATGAAGAAAATAAAAACTAAAATATTATTTGTGACCTGGCCAGGATAAATGAATGTATTGATTAAAAAAACTGAGAAATTTGTGTACTACATGTCATTTTAAAATTTTGTTGTAACATATAACCCATTCCTTTGTGAAAGTAATCGAATGGAGTATAAATGTAGTTTTAGTTGCAATGTTGCCCTTTTCTTCAAAGCAATTTACATCAGTTATTTATACATCATGATAAACTGTATTAGATATGTAGCATTAGATTTCAAAAGTATTCACCGTGAAGTACCATGAAGTATTCATTGACATAATTTTTTACTGTTTTCTATTTAAGTACGGCATTAACATTATTCTGTGTTTTTACTTTTCCAGAATACTGTATTAAGATCCACCATATTTGAAAAACAATTTTTTGTACTTCATACTACATCAAGTTCAAATATTGGTGGTTTGAAACTAGTTTGTCTTCATAAAAATGTATTTTCCCTCCAGTTAAATGTTATATAATGTTATATAATATAAAGTTTTAATATGTACAGTTCTTCAGCACATCACAAACACATTCAGCCGACGCTTTTGTCTATCACAAATAATGTCATTACACTAAAATTCCTTCTTTGAGGGTCAAATCCCTGACATCTGGTGTTCCACATATCAGGGATATAAAAACTGAAACTGGCCAAAAACTGAAAAAGTATGTCTAAATCTTAAATCTAAGTCATTCACCAAGCATTTGGCAATCAAATTCCCAACAAGTGTTCCAGTATATCCCACCGAAACCTGGTTCTAAACAAACACTGTAAATTGAAACAACCACACCAAGTTAAGTGGTGTGTAAAAAGCATGTCTGGAGATGTCATGTCACATGTGTCACGTCCAGAAGATTCACCTCACCTCCAGATTTAGCTGTAACCGAACCTTGGCTTTTTTTTTTGTTTCAGATGAGGCTTGGGTAATTCAGTATGCTTGGCCTTTTCAAGTCTCAGGGTCATTAGCATAGACACTTAACCACCGTGTTAACAGGAGTAAAAAAAAAAAAGAGTGAGAGACGAGTTTGGAATCTTTCCAGCGAGCCGAACAAAAGCAGGCACAGAAGTCGTTTAACCATCACATTAATGGCCGTCCTTGACTGACCAGCACAAGCTGTTCTCAACGGCCACTTTTCAGGAATGAAACTGTCACGATGAGAATCTCTGCCACCGTTGTAAATCAGAATAGTTCGGTCGCACCTCGCACATGCTGAGTGACATGTTTCTCAGAGACTGGATCAGGCTGAAAAGTGTGATCTGGTAATGTAATACAGTATGAGACTATTACTACGGTCGTCCGGTGTGGTTCAGTCCAATATTACATCTGACTTTTATCTGGCCAGGCAAGGGGAACGTGTTAATATGAACATGCTGCCAGTGATCCGCCATCAGATGATCGACTCTAAAAATACATTTTACGTAAATAGATGTGACCGATGACAGCGTGTATGAGAGCATCGGATTATTTCATTAGAAAGGCTCATGGCCACCGATTTTTAAGACCCAGACACATGCAGAAAGATACTAACTATATGCTTTTCCGTTCGTCTTAGACTCTGCATATATTCCAAACAACCTTCAGATAAGCTATTAAGTGTCTCTTATCACCATCCACAGTAGAACCAAAGTCAAACGAGACATGGAAATGAATAGCGGTGAAGTGATAAGCTGACAAAATGTGCTTTAGCCCGAGGCCTACAGAAAAAGCAGTCTGTTTGTTGTCAACAAGATGTTCTAGTGCTCTCGCCTTGGTTTGTTGGCTTATCGTATGATTGTGTATTTCTTGCGTATATAATTTCGGGTATTTCTGGTGGCAGATTTAATCCAACTTCGCTCTGTCTGCCAAATGGGAAACTATTTGCTGAAATACACCATTTAACCCTCCTGTTATGTTTGTTTCAGAGGCAAGTTTCAATAATGTTTCAATAATGTTCGCGGGTCAATTTGACCCGAGGCCTTTTTATTATGCATATAAGCGTCAAAAACTAAAAAGTGTGTGTGTGTGTGTGTGTGTGTGTGTGTGTATGGGAGAGAGGTGTGAGTGTGAGACAGCGGTAATTTGATATTTCAATATTTCTTTTTAGCTTCCATTTCATGTGAAGGGTCAAATTGACCCGAACATTTTCATTGTAACCAAAACATATAGCGGTGGCTACAAATATGTGAATGGAACCAATTTTTGATTAAATGTATATTACACTAACTAGGACAGGTTAATTAACACAAGTTAGGTTGTCCCGAACATAATCTTGTAATATGTAATATAAACATGTAGCGTGATGTTACAAATATGTGAACTATATCATTATATTTATTATATCGTGATTACACCAAATAAGCCAAGCAAAGTAAAAAAGTTTCAACGTAAAAAAATAGTTTTAATTGTTTTTTAAATATTTTTAAACTTTGAAAACGAGTCAATTTGACCGGAACATAATAGGAGGTTTAAGTACTACAGCAAATAAATGTGATGTATGGTTTATGTAAGCAGAAAGCACCGTGGGTATTCGTGACAGTAGAGTAGTATGGCAGCTATGTGGTATTTTACACAAGACAAATGTCTCTCACCTCCTAGCTCATGTTACCAAGACACGCCGTCGCAGTGGGTGAAAAACAACCTTTTGACAACTAATTCATTATAAATAATGAGCTGACCACCGACCCGAGTGACGTTGTCGATTTTGACACACTTTCCAAAATACATAGCACTAGTTCCATATGGATAGGATAGGCACTATTTATACATTATTTAAGTATGTTTATGTTGTAACAATTCAAAAGCAGCTTGAAAGAAACTCTACAAAGATACTGCTACATCGTGTGATTAAAGATAAATTGTTTACTACATGTAGTTTGCTAACGAAGGATTATTCATTCATTGTCTCTTTTGCTGAAAGCCAATGGCGCTGTTTACATATACAGTGCACACTATATTGTGTCTTAAACAACTCACTTCCTGTTTTTGAATCCCTTTTAAAAACACACCATTTTTCATTGGCGTTTTAACCCGTTGTGAGTTGTCGGCTTTTACTGTTTTTGTTGTTTTACCTTTGTTTTATATCTTATGGTTTTTACAAGACTGACTCTTTATTGCTTGTATACAGCACCAGGGAAGCCGATAAGAGGGGGAAGATTAGGACAATTCTGGGGGCCTGCAATCTTTTTGGGGCCCCCAGCGACCAGGTATAGGGCGCCTTATATAATATTTTCATGGGGCCCGAAATTGCTAGCGGCAACCCCTGTACAGCACTTTGGCCTACTGTGTATTGATTGTAAGGTGCTTCATAAATAAAATTGAAGTTTAACTGGAAGAACCAAACACCGTTGTGTCACTGTCGTAATCGTGCCCCGAGTCGGGCCAAGGGGAAGTGGTAGGAGCCACACAGATGCCAATATTCCGATAACGAAAGTTTATTATGAAAAAAAAGACAAGGACTTACAAAAAGAAAAACAAAAAGAAATCTCCTCCAAGCAGGAGTAACGGTAACCAGACAGTCAAAGTGCTTCTCGTTCAAACCTTTAATTGTACTCCTGAACGCAAGAGACAGGTCAACACGCACAGTACATGTCCTTGGTACTACCGTCAGAACTCATACAAACAACCTCTACCAACCCTCCTTCACAGTCAAAATGGCCTGGCTTTTGTAGGCCAGTTTTCCCGCCAAATCTTAATTGGGGAAAAACCATGTGCTACAGAGGGGGAAAAAGAAATAGCTAAACCTTACAAAATCAATCTTAAACAGTAGCACAAGACAGAAACCCAAATTTAAATAAATCATGAATAAATTAGAATTTAACCAAATCAAGTGACAATACATACATGCAATCAAACAAGACAGAAAAACAACCATAACCCACTACTCAAAATGGCTTCAACCCAAGCCTTCAAAATGGCTGAAAAAAGCCACGCCTTTCTTCTACACACAAAAAGAAAGTGGTGAGTATACAGGGATTAGCTTATTAATAAATGACAAAAGAAATGGTTGCCTTTTCATTTAACTAAAACAGTGACCAGACAAATTAAATACTGACGGTAATGAATAAAGAGCGAACATGTAAAACAAACTTGTTGTTCAGATGACTCTCGTCATCACAGTCACCCAAGAAAGTTGGTCTGAAACAATGGAATAATCCCCCCTCCACCATTAAATCTGCTCCGTCTATCACTATCTTCAAATCCAGACTCAAAAAACACTTACTCTCACTTGATTTTTATTGTGAAATCTTAATGCTATTATTTTATGTACTGCTCTATTTGCCTTTTAATTACTCATAATTGTATTACTGAAAATATACAATTATATAATTTTTTAAAATACATACAGTACATATAAAATATTATAAAATGGTGTACTCATGTTTGCTTATTTTTTCCTAACTTGTGCAGCACTTTGGTCCACCTCGGTAGTGTGTAAATGTAAGTGCTATATAAATACATTTTGACGGATTGAGATATCCATTCATTTTCTACCACCTGTTTTATTGTTGTGCTTAATAGCAATGAGTGGCCAACCATTCGCAGAACGAAGCAAACAGAAACACACTCTATCATCGCACTTACAGTCAGTTTTCCAATTTCAATTCACCTGATCTTCATGGATTGTGGGAGGAAGCTGGAGACCCGGAGGAAAACCACGCCAGCATGGAAAGAGCATCCAAGCTCGGCACAGAAAGGCCCAGATTGGGACTCGAACGCAAATATCGAGTCATAAACTACCCACTGCTCGCCCAAATCCCACTTCAAAGTTTTTTAAAATACTATTTTTATTTCCAATGGTTTTAACAACAGTTCTGCGTCATTCTTAGCATCTTCATTTCACTTTTCATGCCATTTATGCTCGAGATAGAATTCCAAGTTTCTAACTATCTCGATCTTTTGTTCTCAGCATTGCCAGTCAAGTGATACCCAAGCTGGTGTCTTTATCTCAGATGAGCGGTGCTTTTCCCAGCATGCCGTTGCTGTTTGAGACGGCGGTCCTGCTGAGACGAGCCCAACTTGAAGCCCAGATTATCCTTCAGCATCCGTTAGCTACTCTCTGCCTCTTACAGGCCCTTGCCACCTATCAAACACACTTTCTACCCATGTCATCAGCCCACAGGATCGCTGTCTCATCAGTACCACTGCATAGAAAACCCACCACACTCCTGGACTGTCACCCGCCAGCACCAGGCACCGAAAAAAACCCAGTCGGTCATGAGGAAAGCTTGGCCAGGACTGAAGCGACTGGCTGCGATTCCTCCTATCCAGTGGAACCTTTCAGAGATTCACTGTCTCCTTATAGAAAGGGTTGTGATCAGAAGCATCATGAAAATCACCATTTAAGTGAGTTACTACGTTCAAAAAAGATCCAGGTGACTAGATCACTAAAATAAATAATAAATAATAAATGTGTCTTAAAATATTTGTGTATATGTTTTTTTATTGCTATTTTATTTTTATTTCTATTCATTTTATTTATATATATATATACTGTGTATATATACATGTATGTACGTAAATACACACACACTGTATGTGTGTATATACATTTTTGCATAATTATCCAAATTAACCCCACCTCCCTTTTTTAGAATCACACAACCAGAATTTGTATCAAATATTTAAATTATATTTTTGTGTATTTTGGTGTATTGGGTATACAGTATATCTGTGCTATGAAGGTAAAATGCGAACATTTGTCCGAATAAATGTTCGAATAAATGTTTTTTCTATCTATCCATTCTATCAATCCATCTGTCTGTCTATCTATCTGTCTGTCTGTCTGTCTGTCTGTTTATAAAAGATGAAATCATTTTTTCTTACTTTGAGGAAGAGGATCAGATTACTTCCGGAAGAGGCTTCGGCCTGAGGCAGCTGGAGTTTACAAAACCCGTGTCCCTTTACCTCCTCGTTCAAGCCGCTGCAAAAGGTGCTGTTTTGTTTTTAATAATATGGCAACAAATTGCTCCAAAATCACCCTAATTCACCAAGGAATTTTCTCCTTCATATAGAAGATCAACCGAATCTGCCGTCTGGACAAACTCCCACCAGCCTTCTTCTTCATCTTTGAGATCTGGAACATCAGAAATAACTGCCACAATAAACAATCATGAATTAAGAATGACGAAGAAAAATCAGCAAAGTGTAAGTTTATGTACCGTATTTCTCTTTATGGTCATTATGTCAGATACTTGTCAGATAATGATAAACCTTGTATCATTGTAAAAATTTATTATATACTTTTTCACTGTGCAAAAGTCTTACTCCTCAAAACACGTAGTCATTAGTTCATCGTATAAGTCATTAACTGCAAAATGGTTGATCAAGTTGTCATAATGTGACAAACATATTTCTATACATCTCCATTATATGTATTTTTCTAACTCTGTCCTGAATTGGTAACTTGCTTTTAGGTGACTATAATATAAACAAACAGGTTACAATATAAACAAAAAAAAAGTGTAAATGTGAATCTGTCCAGTCTCCTGCAATTGAACAAAAAGGTGTAACTTACATTTCACTATAATTGTCATCAAAACTTTAGCCATAGTTTACATCAGAACCTCCCTCGAAACTACACAGTTATATTGACAGCACGACTAAGTAATTCGACTGTCTTGTTCGTAGACAATGACACAAGGACTTGACATTCTGATAGCACTGACATGTTTAATGACATATAAAGACTTCGTTTTGAGAAATGAACTGAAGATTTTGAGCAAGTTACAGGCTTTTGCAAGAAATCCATAGTGTTTTGCTGATTGTACAAATTGTTTTGAGAAACTCACACACAGATTTGCAAACTTTAATTCTGATCTGAGAATTGTACTAAAGCGACGGAGAAAAACTGTAATATCAGATTTATAGCATCAGTGACCTCTAGTGGTGAAACTTGAATGGTTTCGTGGATGTGTTTCAAAAAAGCAAAATAAAAAAGAGAGAATCGTGTTATTAAAGAAATTGCTTTTGTCTTGCTGGTCAACAGGTAGGTGCTATTCGTGTGTCTGGAATCCCTCATTATTATTCTGAAAGTGATCTGATCAAAATGGCAACTCCGTTTGGTCAGCCTTTGGAAATAATAATGGCAACGGAGGTCGACGTGTCGACTTGTGATGAATGGAGGAAAGTAAGTATTTTAGGACTGCTTGAAATATATATGTTTGTTCTCTATATATGTTTAAAACTTAAATGTTTGGTCTCAGTATAAGGGTGATTCAGGGGACAACATGTGAACGTTAGTAGGTTTAATTACAACTGCTTGAACGTTCCATTAAACGTGTATGTGTGTTCTTTAGGCATTAATAATACTTCCAACTGAAATCAGCGCTCAGGAGATGGTGAAAGTGTATTCTGCTATTCCAGTTCACATGAGACAGCTGAGTATGGAACTGCTGTACCAACCTATAGATCTCAGTTCTTCGGTGAGTTTAATATTAATAATGCATTTGCATGTTCTATCAAAGAGGTGTCCAACTTGTGGCCCTGTGAAGGTGTAAAAATTCAGTTGCTATACATTCACATACTTATTTGGTGACTATAGCCCACATGAAAGAAGGGTAATGACTTAAAGCTAATAAAATACGATACATTTAAACAAAATGTATCAATCAGAATTAAAGTCACATGAATCACAGTCACTCATCTTCATTCTGTGCTGAGATAACGTGACAAATCTTATTGACACATTTTTTGACCAATCTTTTTAAAAATCAATTTTTATTTTTCTCATACATTGTGATCTGCAAAATACACTTAGAAGCAAAGGTATGTCCCCAGATCATGAACGATTGGGCACAATTGTTCTATCTACGTACTGTTTTTTGTAATTGTACAACTAGCGAATGTTGTATTTGTTTGTACTGTAGGTGTCGCTGTTTCATTCTCTTGTGGGTCCATCAACTTCAAATGCAAGTCTCTTCGATTTTCAATTCATTTTTCTAATTACAATTTATAATTAAAATGCGTGATTGTTCGATTAATCCGAAGTTATAGTTGATTAATCATCATTTCTACTCTTCCCTTAGGGTCTTTTTGTTCCTTCTGGGCATTTGTTGGTTGTACGCAATGTCCCAAATCACACTTCGGCTCCTTCAGGACTGTTGCATCTTTTGAAACCTTTTGGAAACGTTTTCAGAATGCTCCTTTTTAACAGAAACAAGGTAAGCGTGCGTTTAAATGCACAGACGTGAAGAATGAGCAAGTAAAAGGATGCAGATAATGTGACTGGCTGCACGTCTGGTTTTTAAGGTGGGCAGTGGGAAGAAGAGCTGCATCCAGATGATTTTGGAGATGGAATCTGCCAGTGTTGCTTCATCTGTTAGTGAATGGTCTCAGAAAGTTCCTTGTTTGTATCGCAAGTGTCATCTCTCTTTTCTCAGAGCATCTGATTACGGATTAAACTGTGTTTAAAATCTTCCACTGCTCTTTTTAAAAAATAATATTTTCTTTAAATCATAAATATTAATGACATTTGTCTTTCATTTTAATTACAAGTTAATATAATTTAAAACAATTTTATTTTAATTATCAATCCTACTTTACAGTTACTGTGAAGCCAAACTGTACAGACATGTATTAATTTCATGACCAAGAGAAACAAAAAATGAAATGTTACATTTGAATTTGTTAAAGCAATGGTAACTATCATGATCATAAAACGTTGTAACATTTTAAGGCAGTTTTGTTCTGTTTTGTTTTTTTGTTGTTTTTTGTTTTGTTTTGTTTTGTTTTTTTTTTTTTTTTTTAAATGAAGTTGTTCCTTGAAAAAATAAAAAAAACGATTGTATTAATTGCTTTTAAACTTGTCGATGCTTGTTTATTTTCTTACGTTTTATCATTGCTTCAGTTGTTCTCTGAGTTTAAAAAAGCACTTTGTCATTTTGTTCTTACTACACATTCTAACAAGAGGTAAAATGACCACGGTTATCATTGTGAGGGACAGAATTACAGGAAAAGCGACACACGTGTATAATGTTTTGTCCATCTTAGCCGACTTCATAAAGTAAGCAGAGACAAGAGGTAAATAGCAAATTAGGATGGATAATAAAATTCGAGAAATGACACGAAAGGCCTTCACTTTCTGCTGGTTCTCCACTGTTCTCCCTCTGGCGGTTTTAGTCTTTCCATCCTCACCGTTCATCCTCGGGTTTTGTGGTTGACCTGGTCTCGGACGTTTCAGCGTGAGAAGAACAGAAACGCAGCAAAAGGATGAAATTGAAACAGCAATGCTGAACAACACCACAAATGTCTGATCTGGGAAAAAGTCGACTCCTGTGAAAATAATTCTTAGGCTGTTGCTGAAGCCGAGCAGCCATGAAGATGCTGATGCTGCGATCCTGTACGCCATGTTCCTGTATCTCAGGAAGATCACCGGGTGAATTACAGCCAGGTATTGTTCGATGGACATGCAGATCTGGATAAGAGGTCTGACCGTCCAGTTAAGACCGATTAAGAACAATATCACTTCATTGGTCGACACTGAGAAGTGATCAGCAAAAATCAACTCTATAAAGCAGAGAAAACAATACAGCAAATCCAAGATGGAGAGGTTCAGTAAGAACAAGACACTGGGCTTGAGACTATGGAGGGACACCCAGAAAGACCAGCCGAGTAATGGAGTTCCCACCACCAAAAACATTGAAGAAGAAATAATAATGAAAACCATGCCAATGTTGCCTTGACACACGCAGTACCACTGGTTAGCCTCGTCAAACGCGGGGGTTAAATTGGCGCTGTTGCTGCACATGTTTGTTCAGTGCTGGGGCAAAAAAAAGCAAAAATCATATTTTTTATTTATCGTAATTTCTGAACTATAAGAAGCCATTGAAATCCAATCAAAGTTGCGTCTTATAATGAGTAAATTTGACTTTGGCACAAAATATGACTTTTATGTGACAAACAATTAGGAAATAGACATATAATGATGCGTTTTATAATCCATTATAAAATACAGTATTTTGAAAGGTCTTGATATAAAAATATTTATTATATCTTAATAAATCACATCTGTTTATTGGTATTTTAAAGTCGCTCACCTGGAGTGATGGAGCTGCAGACACTGTCCAAACTCTTTTCCAGTTTGTCATTGCTGTCTTTTTAGTCACATTTGTTGTTTGCATATGGCATTTATAGCCATCAGAAGACAAGGTGCAACCATATAAAAACAATTTGACTTGCAAATGACGACGTCACCTGTGTGGTGTTTATTTCTCATAATTATTATTGGATGACTAATTGCTACATCAATTTTTGCAAGAACAAAAGTACACTTTATTTGAGTATTAATGCATTTTATCAACTCAAATGTAAATAAATGTCAGTCAAACAACAATAAGCTCTTGCTGCTACACCTCTGTCTTGAGGAAGCACTGGGCACAGAGATTGCATACTGCCTGATTCTATTCTGTGTGTTCACTGTGTGTTGTTTGAATGTTATTCTTGATATGGACCATTTGTGAGTCTGAAACAAATAATAAATAAATAAACGTCAGGGTCAAATTGGTGGCACAGTAAAGCAGCAAGATACGGTCGAGACTTGTTGAGTTTGAAACGCGGTCAGGGTCTTTTCTGTGTGTAATTTTCAATCTCCTTGTGCTTGTGTGGGTTTCCTCTGGGTCTCCAGGTAAATTGAAATTTGAAAAATTTCAATGAGAGTGTGAATGTGTGTGTCTGTGTGTCCCACTCTGTAATTGGTTGTCCCCCAATTCAGGATGTGTATCACGCCACAGGCCCAGAGGTCACCCGGAGATGGAGTACACGGTACAAAATTGATGAATGGAAGACAAACGTGTCTATACTATAAATAACAATCGTTGTGCATTAGAATCATTCTCGACATAAAAAAATCTCTCACACTTTTGCAAAAAAAAAACATGTTTTAATAGTAAACAAGCGAGATGCGGAGACCCCAGAACTCCTCCAGGCACCAAAAAAGTAAAGAACAGAAAGCTAATAATGACATTTGCTAGCTCTTAAACATAAATGTTTTAACCGTTTTAACTATCTTTTATTATGTTTGAATTTATTTGAGCATTCCAGCTAAGCACATAAAAAAAATATCACAAAACAAATGTTCCCTGACCGGGAATCGAACCCGGGCCGCGGCGGTGAGAGCGCCGAATCCTAACCACTAGACCACCAGGGAGCTGAGGGCCTAGTAACTTAGGTCATAATATAAACAGAGTATAAAAACACACAAACGTAGTATAATCAAAGTGTATAATGTCACGTGTTGTAACAAATAAAGCAAGCAAAATTGCGCCTTAAGGCAGGTCATATTACAAACATGCAGATACTTATGTGCAAACGTTAGAGCTCAAAAGCTCGTCTAATATACACACACCACAACAGATAACGTGTTTCTCTTTTTAACACAGAAGCAAAAAGCACCGATCTGACGTGAAGCGTTTGCACGTCCTCCCAAACCTTGTTCGTGCGTATGTTTATCGTTTCACCTCAGACGAGTTACAGGCAGCGGGTCTTTCGTAAATCCCCAAAGTGACCGACAGACGGCGCCAGCGACATGTTTGTTTGAAAGGCCCACATGAGAACTCTGACGTAGGGTTGAAACCAAGCCAGGTAACGGTGTCGCTTCAAATAGGAAAATACTTCTTTTGATCGACTTATTTGGCGATATATTTCAAAAACAGAAGAATAACAATGCCTGGTAAGTCACCGTGTCAACTTAGACGTGTAAACCAAGTCGTGTTCGGGCTTCAGACTTTGCTAATGATGTGTGCTGTTCTCCGTCTCTTTGTTTTACGAAGCGGTCACCGAATTTGCGAATTATGTCGTGTTCGATCCGTTTAGAACGCATTTCCCAGCCAATATAACGCACGTTTTGTTGAGTTTCGTTGATAAGCCGCGTTGTGTTTGGCTGCCCGGCGCGGTGCGTTTGATGCAGCCGTGTGGCTAACTCACGCATCCACCATGCGTCTTCGTTTGTTTAGCGTAAGTGGACAAATACGCTCGGTTTAGCACGTTTGACTGTAGCGAACGCATCGACGCATTATAATAATGCGACCGCGCGGTTTATATCGTTTAAGAAATGCATTTTCCACACGCAAAGGGGGATGTTTTCATTTCTCAGTCGTGGCTCGTGCTAACACGCGTAGCTTTGCAATGTCCGCCGCCGAACGTGAAGTTTACGTCAGCGTTTTAACTTTCGCGTAGTAACGCCGGGGATGTGGTGACACACGCGTGTTCGTTTTAAATCCACACTTTAATGACGCGTTTGATTATTACACAGAATCTTCGGAGCCTGCGCCAGGCCTCGCGGTACAATGGCTCAAACCCATGTGGGGAAAGATGGTGTCGACTGACCTCCTCTTTGTCTCATTTATGCAACACTCAGTTAGTAACCGAGAGTTATATAATAATCTTCTCGCGTCCGCCGATGGAGCGCTTTTTTACTAAAGTGTTGTTTGGCGTGTAGTTGGTTCTGAATGCAGAATTGGGTCGCGTGCGTGTTGTTTCGCGCGGACGAATCTTCGCGCTGTTTTTAATTTCTAGTTCAAATATCCAGCGCGTGCAATAATTAACACACTCGTCTCGTGAGATGACAAACGTGTTCACCAGCACTAGTGAACCGCTGCTCGCGTGTGTTGTGTAACGTGGACCTGCTCGCTGTGGTGACGCCATGGCAGCAGATGAACTCCTGCTTTCTCTGTGTTGTGAGACTTTTTCCTCATGGTTTCTTCATCTTCTTCCAGAACCTGCTGATATCAACAGCTCTGAGCTGGCGAAGACGCCCGGGGGAGGCAGCGGGCCAGGGAAAGACGAGAACGTGGTGAACGGACACAAGGAGGGCGAAGCAAACCCTTTTGCGGAATACATGTGGATGGAGAACGAAGAGGAATACAATAGACAGGTCGGTGTCACCAAACCTGCTTCGCTCGGCGCTTTGGACCCACGCGCCGAACAACAGATCAGCAACGTCGCGTATAAAACGCACAACGTGTGTGTGTGTGTGTGTGTGTGTGTGAGAGACGTGTGTGGCGAGATGGTGAGGCTTTCATCACTCAGAAAAGAGATCAAATCAAAATCTGGAGAAATGGTCAAATATTAATTATTTTTGAAGTTAAAGATGGAACTGTGAATGTGAATGCATTAAAGGTGATAGAAATGGTGCATAAGCGCTAACACAAGTTTTTATTCATGACTCTTGCGTTATCGTGGATTGACTTGCAGTTTTTTGTAATATCCTAACACACTTTTTTGTGAATTTTTAACTCATTTACGTATTTTGTTGCTAGTTTTCTTTTTGCCGGTCATCGTTGGTACTTTCAGCAGATTACGACAAAATTTAGTTTGCTGCTTGAGATTTGATCCCTAATTCACAATTACAATCTCTGTAACGCGTGTTAACAGAATGTAATCGAATGGCCATGGATTACACAAAGATATATTTGATGTCATATTTATATTTTTTAACTATAATAACAACCTTATTTAACTAGGCCAAAACCACATGAGATCATGATCTCTTTAACAAGGGTGTTAAGTTTTTACAACTATAAACTTTATTGATACATTATCTAACACAATGATACAAATTTACACTTTGGTTCGACTATTGGTATTGTTGTTACATGACTACTATACTGTTATTTCTGTTATATCTAAATATATTGTTACGTCTTGAAATTGAGGGGCATATATTGTTGATTGTGATGGATATGGAATCTGCTGCAGGTCGAGGAGGAACTCTTGGAGCAGGAGTTTCTTGAACGCTGTTTCCAGGAGATGTTGGAGGAAGAAGATCAGGACTGGTTCATTCCGGCCAGAGATCTTCCTCCTGGAGTTGGACAGATCCAACAGCAGCTCGGCGTGCTATCGGTCAGCGACGGAAACGCAGAAGACATTGCAGTAAGTGTCTCGAGGGTTACAAATTAAAGAGTTAATTTTGTAGCATTTTTGTATTTCCATGTTACCTGTAAATATTCTTGGAGGAAATCAAAGCTTAGTTATTAATCTGGCATTTAATCTATTTATATCGGATGCTCAATTTCGTTTTTTGTTGAATAATAAATTATTATTATTTTTTAACTCCGTAAACGTGGTACTTTCTGTAATCATTCCAAATGTGAGTTTTACGTTTCATTATTGTCTTTTTATGATTTAATTTGAGTAACATGAATTCTCCTAACGGTTCATCTTTCTCTTTGCAGCGCAAGAGCAGCTTGAACCCAGAGGCCAAGGAGTTTGTTCCAGGTGTTAAATACTAGAGACCCTCCAGTCAGGGCCTCCTTTATAGAGACTTTATGTGACCCCTGGTTGCCAGAGGTCACCCTCACACACACTTCCATCTTACTGGGGTTGTGTGGGGCTCGATGGGGTGGGGCTTGTGGGTGGGGGGTGCTGGATGCTCTACTATAAGCTTTTTATTTCCGTCTGTCTTCATGTATAATGTGGGCGGGTTACTCAGTGTAATGTTCCTATTGGACCGCTGCAGATTGTGACTAGTTTCCTGGAAGATCGTCGTATTAATCTCAGAGGAACAGTTGTGTGATTTCCACTATTTTGTGATAGTGACTAGCAGTTTGCCCCCATGCCATTGCCATTTTTCAGTTTTCTTGTCTTTTTTTTTTTTTTTTTTTTTT
>MU204326.1:15287273-15324937 GCA_017309775.1 Paedocypris sp. Pulau Singkep | reverse complement strand
TTTTTTTTTTTTTTTTTTTTTTTAAATGTAAAGGAAGTTTTGAGGGGAAGTGCATTTGAGTGGGAGGGGGAACAGGAGCGTCGAGAGGTGGACCATTCTGCGATGGACAGAACTGGTGGCAGCTGACAACCTTTGAGGGATTTTCACAGAACATTTTCTCCCGTTTCTTTTCTTCTTCCTACGTTGAAGTTCTGTCACATTGTGCAACATGCATTTACAAAAATGAAAAAAAAAAAAGAAATAAAACAAGCAGGCTCCCTCTTGGATATCTTCTGCTCTTCAGTGATGTCTTTTTTTATTTTATAGCAAGATTGAGATTGTGGTTTTACTTTTGCACAATTTTAAATGTTGATTTGTGGCTAGTCGGTGCGGTTTGCAATTTGATTTTAATTGTACACATGCAGCACTTTTTAAAATTGTAGGGTTTAACTCACCGGACGCTTCTCTGGATGTTGTGAATACTAGTTCTCACATTTAGACACACGTAATCAGACGTCTTTTACTGAAATTCCATGTTGGATTACCTCGCTCTACCTTGCTGGGTAGAGGTTTGGCTTCACCATATACAGAACAAATTATGGGAACGTCTTGAGAAAATAACTCCACCTGATGAGTGGTTTAACATAAACGCTAATGACATTCACAGAAACCTCTGCATATAACAAGAATATGATCTTAAATCTGCTGTCGTGACTGTACGTTTCTGCATGTCTGTAAAAACAACTGATCAGATTGTAAATGTGGAAAAGTGGACGGCATATGCTTTCTAGGTGGTGTAATTGGTTGAATTAGATTTTGAAATACTGTACATTTAGAAGAAACTGTTGTAATAACTGCATGATGTCATACCTGATAGTTTGAAGTAATGACTCATCTGTGAAGGATCGGTTTTGCGTGTGTACTTGCATATACACACCCTTTTGCGTGCACATACACATACGTAGATGCAGTATATACTGTACGTAATGTAAATATTACCATAATGTAAGGTGTTAATATGTGATACTGCATACTATACTGTAAACTACAAAATGTACATGCTGTTAAATTTTTATGTATTTATAAATGTATTTATTATAGTTACATATTAATTTAAAAGGCGTTTGTGTATTAGTTAACAAATTCTTTTTTTCATATTTGGATTTTAAATGCAATTTATTCCTTAATGAGTCTACAGATTGCTTTGTGGCTTTTGGGAGAGTAAATTACACATTCACTCGTTAAAGTGATTTATCCATAAGGCTTATAGGCATTACAGGCATTCCTGTAATTCTGTTTAGGGGCGGAGTCTAGACTCACCTGAACTTTAGAGGCTTGGCGGTGTCATGGGCTTTTAGTTTTAGTACAAGTCGTTTTGTGAAAAGAGAAGCACTTTTATTTCGAACACGCCTGGTTCTTACTTGTATAGCGACTTTAAAAAGGAAAAGGCTTGAGAAACATGGAGCTTTATGGAAAACAGGGTGAAGTTTATCTACAGCATCAGAAACACGGCGAGGTAAGACATCATCATGTTCGTTTCAGTCAAGCGAAGCTTCACTTATTGGTTGATATAGTTTAAGGCCTGATGTTTTTTTCTTTTCTTACTATATGTAGTGATCCAGCTCCTAACCATGAATAGTGATTAAACTCTGAAAAACTTGTCTGATGTAAGGCCGTTGAGGTGTGAGATGAAAATGAAAAGATCGCCTCTACAAGTTAGAACTTGGTGTGCAGAGCTCAGCATTCCTCTGATGAAACACACTCCACGTGTGTGACGTCCGGGCCTTGCCTTAAACACACAGTGTGGGATGGGTTGAATGAGTAATCCGTCTTTTCCATTCTAGATAATCTGAGATCTTATAATACTGAGATGTCTGGCAGTGTGTTCAAATAGATTGACTGCTTGTGTTTTAAATATTAAACATCTTGAGCATTCTAATGAATCTACATCTAAGTATCACACGTAGGTTGTTGCTTTTCTTTTAATTGCGAATGATTTGTTTTTATTACATTGTATTGTATTTGTTCTGTTGTTTCTGCATATCATATCATTATTGGGTTTTTTGTGTTTTGTAAAGCAGTCATGTCCAAAGTCCGGCCCGGGGGCCAATTACAGCCACTGGCCCCCTGCCTCGGTTATGAAACAAATAATATGGTTTTCAAATATGATTTTGTGAAGAAAAAAAAAGTGCCAAAAAGTATGCATTTGCAATAAAAAAAAGTCAATTTGTATTCAATGTTATTGGTGCAAAGAATGTCAGGCGGAATGGTTGGCCCCCACACTTTTTCACTTTACCAAATCTGGCCCTCTTTGAACAAAGTTTGGACACCCCTGATCTAGAGTATCTATCTACCTGTATGTCTATCAACATGTAATTGAATTGAAAAAGCCTTTAATTGTCCCACAGCGGGGAAATTGAATGTCACAACAGCAGTTATAATTATATGTATATTAAAACTTCTATCAATCAACTATTTGTATGTCAGTCCGTCCGTCCATCCAGTGATTTATCCATTGCTGTTCCTGACAGAAATGGAAGCGTTATTGGCTGACCCTTCATCCTGCCACACGACAAGGCGTCGCACGGTTAGAATTATCAGAAGCCATTCAGGAACGTCCGTCCATGGTGGTGAAGCGACAACCAGACAGGAAGGTGGTCCGCTTGGCCGACTGCATGAGTGTCTTTAAGCTGCCTCCTCACGCCGAGGCCTGTCCCGCTGAAAACATGGCAGCTTTCTGTGTGGAGACCGAAGACAAAAAGATGGTGTTTGCAACAGACAAGGAAACCTGTGGGGAATGGGTGGATGTGATATGCAGCATTGCTTTCCAGGTGAGATAAGCCACTAGCAAAATGTATACGTTTAATAAGTTAAAAATGTTTACATTTTTTCTACACATTTTTTTCAAAAGGAAAAAATCTAAAGTCCCCTCTATCATTTGTATCATTTCAGGCAAAACCGATGTTTACAAAAAATGATAACTCACTGCATATTGTTCTTTAATGATAGTTATATATATATAGTTTAGTGGACTAAATAATATACTAAATAGTAAATTTAAGTCATGACCATGGATGGATTTATTTTAATAATTTAAATTGCTTTATTTTTTAAATCAATTGTGTAATAAATAAGTGGAGGTTTCATCATTAATAATTAATTAAACATTTAGCATAATTAAACATCATTGACTTAATAAATAACAACAGACAAAAGAACTGGCCGATAAAATTAACTTATATGATTAATCTACCAGTTTATATATGTTTGTTTGTTTTTATTCATTATTTTTTATTCTTATTTTGTTTATTATAAATGTTATTAAATGGGATTTTTAAATATTTTTATGCGCGCGTGTGTGTGTGTGTGTGTGTGTGTGTGCAGAAACACCGAAAAAGTAGCTCGCAGCCAGTCCCTTTGATGGAAGACAATCAGATCTACGTTTCCAGGGAAGAGTGTGAGTCTGAAAAGAATCAGCTCATTGTGTGGAGCAGATATACGTAGTGTATCTCTGACATAAAGTGTGTCGTTGTAAGTGTGTGAGTTCAGAGTAAGTGTGATTCAGAGCGAAGCTTCAGATCGTTGTGACCTGCGAGGACAATACTGGCTTCAAGCTGGAGAAGACATGCTGATTCTCCAAGACCTGGACTCCAAGAAGACCGTGATGGAGTGGCCGTATAAGATGCTGCGGCGCTATGGACGAGATAAGGTCAGCGCGACCTTGATAAAGCACTGATGGATTTGCTCACAGATCGCAAAATGCATTTCCCTGTTGTTTTCCCCTTCTCTCCATTACAGATGTTGTTTAGCATCGAGGCTGGAAGATCTTGTGATTCTGGCCCCGGAACGTTTTACTTTGAGACAAGACAGAGTGAAGAACTACTCCGGCTTATCGAGTCGGCAATTAACCAACAGAAAAGTCTAACCGTGGCCGGCGAAAAGCACTCGCCCAATCTGCGCTCGCGTTCTCCTCGCTCTCCTCTGCCCAAAAGGCCTGAAAGTTTCACCCAGCCGGATTCGGAAAGCTACAGCCCACAATTTCCAGACACAAAACTTCCCAAGTTCTCTAATCCTGTCGACCCAATTGGTGCCATCTCACATCCCAATCCTGCAAACCTGTACGCAAACCCTGCAGATGCCCTGAACATCTCATCCTCCTCTCCTATTGGTGGAATCAGCATGCTGGAGCCTGTCTATGCAAACCCAGCTGTTTTAATGGAGAGAGAGGAACCTGTGTACACTCGGCCAGCAGCTACCATCCAATCCCGTCACGTGTTAAAGGAAGATCAGTTCTCAGTCCCATCCAATCTACACCTCTTTGAACCAGTGTATTCCGACCCGGCTGACGTCATCCGTTCCTGTCCCAAAGCGGTCAACAGTGTGTACGCTGAACCTGAAACCACTGACACTCCTATGACCTGCTCAACGAAGGAGCCTGTTTACTCCGAGGTGTACACATTACACCCGGTTAAAGCAAACCAACACATGGAAGAGCCGATTTACAGTGTGCCCGAGGTTAAACAGGGGAACCAGAACGCCACGTCTCAGGAACACAGAGGTCACGAAGAGCTTCAGCCCATCTATAGCAGAGTCGTCAAGCCACCTAAAACTCCCCAGAACCTCCAGCCCAAAAAGCTCGACCTGTCTCCAAAGATTGTCTGTGAGGACCTCGGGATTGTCTAAACATCATTTGTTTGTAAAGCAAGTTGTATTCACAACTGTACAACTTATATCCTTTACAACAGTTGAATTAGTTATTTTAAGTAATGTATTTATTCGTTTTAATAAGCAATGACGTACTGACTGAAAACTAACATTCATCTTATTCCTAGATGGGAAATGTTGCATTATATATACACTGTATGTTTCTGTATTGTTACTGTACTAACTTTTAAACAGTGAAAGTTTAAAGTGTTTTTTTTCAGTGAATAAAAGAATCAAAGAGCTTTTTTACAAATTAGCTTTTTTTTAAAGTGCAGATTCCTTAATCAATTGCGTTGTTTACACAGTTACATTATTTACGTGTGCATGGCAGAGGTCCATACTTGAGTACAAGTACGAAAACCTTACTGTATAGATCAGGCGTGTCAAACTCATCTTCACCGAGGGCCACATCAGCATAATGGTCTGTCCTCAAAGGGCCGAATGTCACTTAAATGTAACTACATCAAATGTAATGTAAAATAAATGTAAATACTTCTTAATGTTAAATAACACATTTATTAAAACGTGTTCAAGTGACTGTTATTCAAGCGCAATTGCAGTTGCGTAGAAAACCTTTGTTTGCTTTTAGTTCTAACATAAATCCTTTAAAATTTTAATCAGCTCATGAACACACACATAACTCTATTAATGAAGGATCAAACTGAATCCAGAAAAAAAAAAAACATAAAACTGTGGAAGCATTGCTGCAGCTGCCGTAGACGAAAAGCATTGTGGGAAAATTTTTGGTCAACTCACGCTCTTGATTCAATTTTTGGTATTTATTTTTAGACACTTAAAACTTTTAATGCCAAATGAAATGAGTTGAGTTTAACACATGTGGTATAGATTATTACAAGCTAGACTCCATTACAAGCTACAAATCATCCATTCCAAGAAGACGCAAAAGGCGTAATGTGTCGATTTTTAAAGAAGTTAAGAATTTTACTTGTACTGAAAATAGGCTCAAAAAACACCAAGAAATGTGAAAAACAAGAAACTTAATTTATTTAAGCTTTTAGCTTATTTAGTTTTATTTTCCAAGTCAGAAATGTAATACCTCAATGTTTCGAAATAGCAGAAAGTGAAAAAGAAAATGTCAGTCTCATTCTAACTCAAATGTGCACAAATTCACGTTCATTAATAGCATCCAGTACCTCCGGCACCCTACAGATGGCGATATCACATCGTCAGCACATAAAATGGAACACAATAGGAAAATATGCCAACTTATCTTGGAATTACAATGTAATGAGTGGTGGGGTAGTGAGTACATATACTCAATAAAAATGTAGAGTAAAAATTGCTTATATGTTTGCTACTCAGTCAGTACAAGTACTGGTACCAAAGCAAGTACCAAAACGCAAGTACCAAAAAAAGTACAAAAAAGTAACGAAGTCAATTTACTCAAGTACTTTAGCTTACAGCTTTGGTGAATGGCGTGAACACAGATATAAAGAACAAATGTGAGATTATTTAATAATTTTTGATACAGTTTTTCTTATGATACAACATATTATAGTATATTACAAAAGCAGTAGAGCAATATATTTCAAAACTGCGCACTGCAATCGTTGCGGGTGTTTGCCGTCTTAAAGGTTTTTGTTTACGTCACTACCGTTACCGGAAGTTCAGAATGATGCGCTGCAGCTAACCGGACAAAGAGACTGTTTATCTGGCGTTGTTTTTAACGTCAGCCGTCTGTATTGTGATCGTCTTCTGTACATGTTGCTTCAGACCCCCGAGGCGAACGAGTTTACGGCAAAGCCCACGACAAAAAGCAACGTCGATCATGTCAAATCGCATCGCTTTCCAGACCCAGTTAGCTTCCATCATGGAGGTGCTGGCCAACGCAGCGGTGGCCGAAATCTGTAAGCTGGTAGACGACGACTACGCGGTGATAAACCTGCAGATGACCCAGTGTCAGCGTGAGAACAAAGCCCTGAAGAGGAAGCTGCACATCCTGGAGCTGAAGATGGCCCGGGGTTTGGCGGAGCGGAGGATCGGCTCCCTGAGTCGCGCGAACCGGGTTCACGTGACCGCCGCCGCCGCCGCTCTGACGGACAAATACAGGAACCAAAACAACGGTGAGTGCGCGCGACCTGTCACCTGTCACGCCAAACTGACGCGCGTGCTCGTGCTTTTGCTGTTCACTGATCCAGATGTGGCGTTCGGGGGTCAGTTTAACGCGGGGCTGTGGAGCGACGCGGGGTCGGGCGCAGGCGGCGAGCAGAAGCCCCTCGGCGTGAGTAACAGCCTGGTGGGTCAAGCTGTCCTTCTCTCTTTAGATCTACTGGTTCTGTTGAAAGTTCTGGAAGCATGCAGTGTTTAGGCCGTTTAAGTGCAATATCACAACTAAAGGTTTAGTATATTTCTACTGGACAGGTGTGTTGTATACAGTGGTGTAACCTGAAAACCATGCTTGAGTGAAAACCACCAACTAGTCACCAATTCCAAGAAGACTTGAGTACAAATCGTTAAGTATGCAAATTTAGAAGAACTTGAGTAGTTTACTCGTACTGAATTTAGGCTTAAAAAATCTCTTTGTCAACATAAGAACTCATCTTTTCCACAGCCATGTGCAATTGCGTTTATAGTTGAAGCAAAACGATGTTGCTCTCACCAGTACCAGTAGACTTTTTCCCGCAATTTAACCAATCACCTTTTCAAATTTAATTCCAATTAGGGTGTCAACAAAAGATGGCCTGGTGAATCTTTTTTTGAAACATCCAAGTTTATTTAGAAAGCGCTTTTCCTAGATTGTCTTAAAGCAGCAGCGTGAAAATGTAAAGATTCAGGAAAGTTAAACACGAATACAAGATGAATACATGTACATGCTCGATTAGATTAAACACAAATGTCTTAGGCAGGTTAAACGAGAACAGTCACCAAACAGTGAATCAATCACCATCCTCGTCAGTCACTACATTGGCGTTGTTGAGTACGATGGTAGAATAAAAGAAAAGTAAAAGACGCATGAGCCATTTACTGATGAATTTCCACTCAACAATGTGGAACAATGTTTCATCATAAACAATGCCTTATCAATCAATGAGTTATCAATCATCATTGATGATATTGATTCGTAGGTGCAGCACATTCACTGTGGATGGCAAAGAATTTACTTTTACAGTGAAACTGGTTTCTACTGTATATGGCAATAAAGACTTTTAATCTTCAGTCTTTGCAATGATTAGCATGCATTTTTTGGATTAAATTCGTAATAATTTAAATAACTTTAAACAAAATCTAAACAATACAATTCTTAAAAAAAAAAAAACATCAAATGACACAATCTCCTTAAAAGTTAAATTATTAATTGTTCTCTACTGATGCTAAAGTCAAATACTTATCTAGAAACAATACATGCTATTCAATGCAAACTTTTAAGCATTAAAAAAAGTTTAAATTAATATAGGTGAAAAATTCTGTTGCATTTTATTTATTCATTTCATATATTGCATTCATTTACTACATCTGACGCTTCATATTTGTGTTTGTTCACATTATTACTTCTTACGTCTTCGTAGATTATGTGGCTAATCTGTTATTGCCAATGATTTATGAACAAAAGATGAATGATTTGTTATTAATGAAACGTTTTTTTTCCCATATCAGACTGGCGAGACAATATCTGACATAGAAAACGTTTTGATCAAAGTTGAAGCCTTTGAGGAAGCGCCGACACAGCAGAACATCTTCATGGGAGACTGTGGTACGCACACACACTAATCTCACGTGATCTTTAGTAGCGTCCTGCTTCTAAAAGCTTCTCTTTTAGGATTAGCAGCATCTCCATCACAGACGGTGAACGAAGTAGGCGATGATCAGGTCTCTCGGATGCAGCGGCAGACTTTGGAGGTCAGTGGATCTGACACCGCGCTTAAATCTGAACTCAAGGTTGTCGATGTAAAGGGAAAGTCTCCAGAACGGTTTGATTTGAACGGAGAGTCCAGTCCGCAGGGGGATTATGTATCGCAGGGCAGTGACGGTTCAAACTTCCCACATCCACCACGTGCGCACGGAAACGACACAAGAGTTTCACGTTCTTCACGTCAGTCAGAGGTCATTGAGGTCGACTCCGCAGACGATGGGGAGGAGATCACGGCGTGGACCAGAAAACCAGTAGATCCGTTCCCACCATCAACCCTTTCACATTTTGGGAAGAACGACGTGCCGGACGGCCGGATGCTGTTGCCCTCTTTCAATCCGCATCGGACCTCCGCTGACCTCGTGGCTGTGGCGTCTTCATCTCAAACGCCCGCTCAGTATTTTCACCGGAATATCCAACACGCGAACCTCAACCAACAAGCGTTCGGGCGGATGGGCAACGACAAAGTTCCCTGCGAGAAGCGTTTCGCCTGCACGTATTGCGGCAAAGTCTTCAACCGTCCCAAAAAGGTGGTGATTCACCAGCGGATCCACACGGGCGAGAAGCCCTTCAAATGCCTGACCTGTGGGAAATTATTTGCCGAAGCGGGAAACCTGAGAAAGCACCAGAAAGTTCACACTGGGGAGCGACCGTACAGCTGCAGCCAGTGCGGACAAGCCTTCGCCTGGATACGGAACCTTAAGAGTCACCAGCAGAAGTACCACAGCGAGATGCTGAGAGCTGAGGAACATCTCGCCGCCGTCAGCCACTTATAAACTGTCTGTCGTTCCACTGTAAGCACATAAAGCTGCATTACTGTACATATGTGAAACCAATCATGAATCAAATCTGATGTTTCGTTTTGAAATTGCGTTAAAATTAAAGAGAAGCTGTGCTGATGGTGTGGTCCGGCTAGTTTGGAGGTTTTGAATGTGAAATTAGATGCATTTAATACATATATACACACGTATATGAATAAATACTGCTCTCCTGTGGTTATTTATTTTTTAATTATTATTATTATTATTTTTTTGTCAATTTTTTTCAATTAATTTTTTTAATTGTTGTTTTTGTTACCATGTGGCTTTTTTCCTGCATCTTTTGATGAAACGTCCTGTAGAATTGAAGGAACGGATGTTTAATGGTAAATCTGAACTGCAGATGTTTTTTGTTTTTTTCTCTCAATCTGAATGATTGGAGCCATAAGGTCGTATTGCTGGTGGGAAGGTAAAATGCACTTTATTGACCGAAAAAAACAGTGTCCTATCATATATATGTTCCTGGATCTTTTCATTAGAAAATTTTAATTAAAAAAAATGTTGACTTTTCATATAATGATGGTTTTGTGTGCTGCTGTAAGTAAATCTTTTGTGTTTTCCACAGCAAGAGCCAATAAAATCGGAAGAGTCGGAATCAGTAGCGATAATGGGAGACCTCAAAAAGTGGGAAGATGCTCAAATACGCGCCATCATTGTTCAAGACGGTGAGTCAAACAAATAGTAATTATAAAAATATGTTAAAATGAACTTGCTTTGTCCTTCTGTCTCAGGGGAGCCAAATACTAGCACTTCCACAACGTCTCCGGACAAAAGTGCAGGAACCTACGGAACAGAGGTGTCTACTTTCCCTAATTCTGTTATACTTTAAAAGCAAACCATGAAAAGTACTAAGTAGTTTGTACTAAAAAGTAAAAGTAGCCATAACAAAGCGAGCGTTAACATAAATTTAGTTTTAATTACCGGTAAATGCCAACGCTTACATTTCCTTTTTGTTCTTCAGCCTATAGAGGTCGCTGTTCCCCACATGAGAGATAACGAAGGCAGCCAAAAGAAAGACTTTTCTGCGCTGCATTTAAATATACAGGGTGAGTATCTACAGAGGGTCCTAGATTATAATCTTAATTCAAATATATAATTCATGGACTTTATGCACTTGTTTTTTTATTTTTTTTACAGGTGCTATTGAAAGAAATCCCCCTCATTCTCAGCGGTCGTCATATCACGCATACACCGAGTCGGACCCGGAACAAGACTGTGTACTGATTTGCTCAGAGACCGTGTCTTCGAAAACTCTCTCACAAGAGCAGAAAAGCAAAACCACAGCAGATGGGCCCATCAGGATGGAGAAACGCAGGAACCAGGAACAAAGCCGCTTTTCGAAAGTCCTTAATACAGCAGCTTCCAGTGGATTCAACCCCAGTTGTAACTCGGTGCTTTCTCAAACTAACTCCTACTTACCTCAGCCTGGGACGTCTTCTGTCAGTGTGGAGGTCCTGAACCACACCGAGACCAGTCGGGGGAAAGGCTTTGTGTGTAAGTACTGTGATCGGAGCTTCCGAGGGATGTCCAACCTCATGGCCCATCAGCGTGTCCACACAGGAGAACGGCCCTTTAAGTGTGACACGTGTGGAAAGCGCTTCACGGAGGCCGGGAACCTGAAGAAGCACCAAAGAGTTCACACGGGAGAGAAGCCGTACGTCTGCTTCCGATGTGGAAAGCGCTTCGGATGGATTTGCAACCTCAAGGCGCACCAACAATCTGCTTCCTGTGGAAGAAACTGATGATACTTTATTAGCATTTTTAATAACGGAAGCTTCCAGCGTTTATCTTTACGTTAAATCTTTTTTTTATTTTAATGTTTCAAAGGGAGACAATTATATGTATTGCTGGGGATAAAACCTTAGAGAGAAGTTTTTGAGGTTTTTGCTTTCTCTCCAGAAAAAGGGAATATTATCAGATCTTAGAATTTTGAACAATTCCAACATGACTGTGCCTTGGTACACAGATATAAGCAAAAATAAAACAATAAACCGTTTCAAAAAGGTCCCGTGAGGAATTTGACTTGCTTACTGTTGACATGCTATGGGCTATATATGTTTCCACCAGCAGGTGGTGCACTAGCGCAACAAATTAAGTCCGTTTAATTTTGTTTAAAGTTTAAACTAAACTCCGAGTCCGCGTTGTGTGGAATCAGTACTGGAAAATATCGCACGAATTGGTTTTACGTTGTCCTTGTGTCCGGCTAGCTCATCACTTATTTTCAAAGTCCTGGTTTCAAGATCCCCGTTGGCTGTTCGGTCTGTTTTACGTTTGTTTCCTACAGCGTCATTTTAAATCTCCAGTTAGACGTTCGAGTCTTTTTGTCAATAATTTGTCTCAGACGTTTGAGAACATGTAAAAGGGTTCCATTGCAAAATGGAAAATAATCTTTTGTAAAAATGTTCTTCTTAAAAGCCTTTTAATTCAACATACTTTCACTACACTGTATTTGTTACACATTAATTAAGATATTGCTTTCATAGTAGTGGTACGTATTTGTTTTATCTCTTGTCTACAGTGGAAACAAATGTTGAAAAAATATATTATTATCTGAAAGCAAAAAATTAGCAGAGGATGGTTTCGATCCATCGACCTCTGGGTTATGGGCCCAGCACGCTTCCGCTGCGCCACTCTGCTCTGTATGGTGAAAGGTCCTTTCTCTATTTACAAAGCTTCACTTTTTGATATCTACCGCTGATTGTATGAAATATGATATTTTTGCATTACGCGATCGATTTTATATTATACGTAATATGTTTACCTTACGGTTCTTTAAAAACTTTTCGAATGTTGTTACTTTTTCCTAAACGCTTCATTGAACGTTTTATATATCCCATAGCAGTTACAATAAATGTAGAAATTTTTGTCTTTCTGCTATAATTATATTGATTATTACTTTACTTTTAATTCTAGTCAGTTTGTTAAACTAATCACTTAAGTTACATATATTAATTCAGTCAAATCATAGGCTAAGGCCCTGAAGCACAGGCAATTCATGGCAAAATCGGCCGGAGAGAGGTCCCGAAAGGAGAAGTACACAGCGGCTGGCCTTTCGCAAGACAGGGAGTCGTCTGGCCTTAAAGATGCTGAAGAGAAAACTATAAAAACGGACAGTCACATCGGATCCAGCATTCGATCGGTGTTCTCCAGCATGCGCAGCTGAAGGCCTTTCCTTGACTTTGTTCAACATTTTGTAATTAACTGTATACTTAAATAAATGCGAATTGGTTAAATAGCATTCGATCTACCGTGGATTCCTGAAAGTCCAAAGAACAACATTACGTTCCTACATAAACAACATTGAAATGTTGTTTTATGACAATATAATAAATCGCCAATTCAAAAAGCTTTTTTATTGAACACATTGAGAAAAAGATATGTTCCCTGACCGGGAATCGAACCCGGGCCGCGGCGGTGAGAGCGCCGAATCCTAACCACTAGACCACCAGGGAAAGATAGCATCTGTGTGTTTACCAAACTATTTGACTCCCTAACTTTTTACTGTTAAAAAAAGTAAATGTGACTCGTAAAAAAACGAAGAAAACTTGTAAAACATTATAAACTTCCCACGATACGTTCACTGTATTGTTTAACCTCTTCACCCTCGTCTGTGTTTTCCTTGGCCCCCTCTTCATTTTCTTCCTGTATTCCTTCACTCCTCTGCTCCCTCAGTGCACATGGCAAGCAGTTGACCAGAAAGAGAATAGACGTGAGACACAGAAGAGAAAGAACCGCGCCAATGCCGATCTCGACTTCTCTATCTGCCGTTATCACCTCATCTGTCTCTTTTTCCACGCCAGGCGAGAAATACACTGAATTCTCCTCATGGTTTGGGATCAAGACAGCTTGCTCCAAGTATTGTCTCGGTAATACATCATTGTCATCATCATAACCAGTGGTGGAATTCACGGTCGTTTCCTGATCATCAAATTCATCATACAAGTCGTTGTTAGAGTCAACAAGCATATCAGTCATGTCAAACATGTCAAAGTTGTTCTCCTCGCTGCCTAAAGGCCACAGGTCCATGTTCAAGTTGACTCTTATCCAGCCAGATCCTTTAGCCAGTTTTTTCGTAGTGCTTTCTTTTTCAAACACTTCCAGCTCAATGTGATTATTCACAGTCTCGCAGGTGGAGACATAAAGCTCAGCTTTTATCAGCGGCCCTCCGCCATCGCCTTGTGCCAGGATGCGCTGAGATGGACCGGGCGTCACTGCCACCACAGACTCAGCCAGAGAGGAAAGCCTGAGAGAGTAAGGGATGTCGCTGAAAGCAGACAATAGTGTGGATGTGTCATCGCTAAACTGGATCCAGACGCTGACTGATGCTTCCTGTTGGAAGGAATAAAAAAAAAACAGATGAAATTCGGATACATCATTCGAACACAACAGGAAATATCCAAACCAGTACTTACCTGACCGTGGTTGTACAGAGTATTGTGAGCATTGACCATTGTGGTTACTATAGACGGATGAGATGGACTTGAGTTTATTGACAGGCCCAGCCCGCCCACCAACTGAACAGAGAGGTCACCCGGGGATACGGGTTCAAAGGTCACAGTTACGTCAGCACTTCCGAGCACTCCATCCCACTGACTCGATACCACCTTCACAAAAAAAAAAGAGTTATTGAAGTTGTGCACACTTAAGGAGGTAAGAAGGGAAATGAAGGGGACACCTACATACAAGGACGTGATTCCAGGTCTTAAGCCAATCACACGCCTTTGGCCATCAAGGGCTGCGATGTGTGGGTTCTCTATCCTCAGCCAGTCTCGCACCAGCTCTGTCACGTCGACAAACCAGTCTGGAGATCCCAGCATGTAGGTGTGCTGACCACCATGAGCGCTGGACTGGGCACTGAATTGGGCTAAAACCTGTATGTTGGATCTCTGATAAACCGAGTCACACCTAAGAAAGACCAGGAGGTTATGACTTACATGAGATGTTTCATTCATGTACAAGGCAGCTCACCTGCTCTCACGATAGTAGCTCCAGCCACGAATGGGACTCAAGACGGAGTCTGAGAGAGAAACCCGCAGAGGAACTTCAGGAGACCAGACGCTCAAGCACAGCGAGCTTTGGAACCGTCCCAGAGAAAACTCCACCTCTACACAGGTGCTGCCGCGTCCCGATTCGCTGCCATCCACGAAGAGCACGGCACAGTCGTAAGACACCTGTGATAGGAACAGAACCTCAGGTCACGCTTCCTAGTAGAGTGTATCTGGAGATCTTCTGTGGATGGAAATTCCAAGGTGCTTTCACACCCGTGCTTCAGTTCATTTGGTCCTGACCGAGAGCAACACAATACACATTGTGGCGTTTTACAGCTCTTTTAGTTACTTTCACAATGATCGATTTCCGATTAATATATTTCCAATTATGTATTAACCTGATTGAACCCAATAATTAACAATTAATGGGAAAAATTAGCAAAGATACTCACAAAGGAAAAGCCAGCAGACAAATGCTGCTCTATAGTTGGGAGAAAGACCTTGTGGTAGGATTGTAATTATTCATGTTCACACAACAATCGGACCGCATCAGAAGTGTGTTAGGAAGCATAACGAGACAACTTCTCCAAAAAGGTCTTAATACGCTTGTTTGGTTCATTTTTGGAAAGAACATTCAGTTCAATTGCCATTTTACTAGTTATTATTATTATTATTATTATTATTATTATTATTATTATTATTATTATTATTAAATGGACCAGAACCAGATTCTAACCTGATCTCTGGGACAGTTTGTTTGATGAGTGAAAACATGATATTTTGAGTGAACAGACTAACGTAGTTTCCTCATAGAAATGACTGCAACTGGATTCAAATTAGTGCCAAAAAATCAGGCATAGGTTTTACATTTTGTAAATTGTACGTGCTTAATATTTCCATTGTGTTATTTTGTTTTTTTTGTTCGCAATCTTCACATCTTCGTTTGAAACTTTTTGAAAATTTTGTTTTGCACGTATTTTTTCGTTTCATATGTTTCAATTTTTCAAATATTGAACAACTCTGTTGTCAGACGTCTTGTTTTGTTCATCTTCTTGTGTTTGTTTTAAAATGTTCCAAACTTTTAAGACAAACAAAAATGTTTCAGTATAATGAAAGAAATACCTTAAATTGTGCTTTTTTTTCCATTTACAGTATCAACATATTCTCATTTACCGAGTTGAGAACAAAGCAAACAAAACTGGTGTATTGACACCCATGTCTGTGTGTGTGTGTGTGTGTGTGTGTGTGTGTGTGTGTGTGTCTACCTTAACTATATCTTCAATGGTGGAATGACACTTCACTGCTGAGGTCACGTCTGCTGCTTCACCGTCTGGACCGAGGGCTAGTACAGTGACCGGCAGTGACACCGGCTGGCTGGTCAGTATGGCAGTGTTGATTATGGTGTTACTCTGAAAACGACAGTTGTAGAACCATTTCAAGATTTGAAAGAGGACAGAGAATTTGAAAAAAAAAAAAGAAGAATCTCTTTTCACCTCAGTGATGGGAGCAATGCCCAATATTTCTCTGTTGGTGAAGGAGAAGAAGCTGGTGGCCGTGTGGTGTGGCGAAGCGCCCAGCTTGTGCTGCGAGGATTCCACCCACCAGGCCGCCGTCACTGTCATGGCCACTCGGAAGTTAATATGCAACGCCTCAAATGACAGACAGGACACCTGGTGTGGAGACGTCCTGTGTTGGACAAGGTCAGGACAATCAGACAGTGTGTGTGTGTGTGTGTGTGTGTTTCTGCATTTAGCACAAAATTGGGCCCAGAATTCTAGTCTATAGCACAAGGTGGGGCCCTGTTGTGTACTTGTGGGGTCTTTGTCTAGGGCCCCACAACTTTGAAGATCTTTTTGAGGGTCAAGTAATTTTACGGCAGGTTATAACCGTGTTTTTGTTAAGGTTGGAGTAAAGTGGGTGGGGAAGGGAAATATTTTGATGTTTCAGGTTACAGTACGGAGAGAGACAACGTATTGTTTTGCATGTAAGTCAATGGTGGGGCCCCACTTTAAATGCAAGTGTGTGTGTGTGTGTGTGTGTGTGTGTGTGTGTGTGTGTGTGTGACTCACTCTGCACTCTCCCGAGCTGCAGCTCGCCGGCTCACGATGGAGGTGATGTCATGCTTTGAACTGCTCGTCTTCTCCACACTAACCGTCCACGGGTCCGAGCTTTCCACCGGATGCACTTCCAGCAACAACAGCAATTTTTTCACCTTCATTCTGGAAATATGAGGGACTTTTTAGAGCAACATTTTTAAAAGCAACGGTTTGTCGGACTACAAGGCGCATTTAAGAAAGAAAAAAGTGAGTGAGTTTGTCAATATGGCCACTAGGGGTCGTATTAAAATTGTGCTACACACACAAAATGAAGTGACGCACACACTTAAAGGAGCAGTGGGCAGCTTTAAGCATTGGAGTCCGGGGGATGTGGGGGTCAGTGTCTTGCTCTAAGACAAAGATTGTAAAACCAGCCAGAGAGGGATTCAAACCTGCAACGTGACCATCACTGGACCACAACTGCCACTAAAAGTCCATTTTAAAGTCCTAAAAACTGTCCTCTTAAAGACCCTCTCAGTTTTAAAGTCCCAAAAACGGTTTAAAACTGATTGTGCTTGAATCCCAAAACAACGTGTAAAAAAACGTGACAAAAAATTTGGATGATTCACAATATAATCTGATGCGCCTTATAGTGCAAAAAAACGATACTATTATTTATAAAGCTACTTATTAGCACAGTATTAACTAATTAACAAAGGAAATTAAACACTAATTCCAGTAAAAGTCATTTCTAAAGTCTTAAAAATTGTTTCAGAATTGATTGTGCGGCTATGATCTCATAGAAAAATGTGTATAAAGACCATTCTCCTTATAATATGAAAACAAGTTCAAATTCAGTGCATTTGTAAGGCACTTTCCACAATTTGAACGGTCTCAAAGCACATAAACTGTCTCAAATCGCATGACAGACGCAAAATAATAATAATAATAATAATAATAATAATAATAATAAAAATTGAACCTTTATTAGTCATGGGGAAATTTTTTCTCTGCATTTAACCCATCCGATCAGACACGAACTCGGAGCAGCCGAAAAAACATGATATTTTAAAGTCAGTTTCTCTTACCTGATGGTCACGAGATCTCCACTGACGTTCCCCCGGATGTTCACCGACACTCTGATTGGTCGCCCAGCATCTACAGGCCCTTTGCTGTAGCGAATTAGCACATTGGAATCTACCCACAGACTTTCTTCAGGCTGTCCATCCAAACAAGGAACTTGAGGTTTCAGATCATCCTCAAGTCCCACAGGGCCAATGTAGAGCATTTTCTTTTCCAGGAGGAAATCTTCTTCTGCGCACTTCGGAGGGTTAAAATTTGACACCGATCCGTAAGAGGAGTAGTAGAGCTGGATTTTATCGGTCAAAGCTCCAGATTTAGTCTTGACTCCTGCTGGGAAATACGGATGCCTTCTCCATCGATTACGTGAGCGGTTCCTGCTCCCGTGACGTTTCTTGAAAATCTGGTCCAGGTTTGCCAGAATTCCTGGTTTCAACTCAAGCCACTCACGTGGGAGGATCAGGGTGACCACACAAATGCCAAATGGAGGCTGAAGGAAGCATAGGAGAAAACATATGAGAATATACTTGCCATAATAACATTTAATACCTTATTTACGTGAATACGCAGCCCTTTTTTCCATTTTTAGAAGCTCAAAATGTATTTACATAAAATATTCACATAATATAAGCAACATTTTCTTACATTTCAAGCCAGGAGCAATTACAAATAAATGTATTTTATTCTTTATTCATATTTATATTTTTATTCTTTATAAAAATGTATTTTTATGTACTTTATTCAGCTCTGAGCTTCTGTGTTGTGTCCTCTTTTCTTTTTTTAAGTAATGGCTCTGGAGGACAACAAGCATATATGCTTTTATTGGCTGAATAAAAGGAAGCACAATTGAAGCACATTTCCTCACTACAGAGATGTAAAGAATACCTGAAAACCATAATTGAGTAGAAGTACAAATACCTCACTGTAAATATTAGTTAAAAAAGTCACCAACTTCCAAAAGACTTGAGTAAAAGTCCTAAGCTTCTGCATCTCACATGCAACCAAGTTTATAATTTAGAACTAACAAATTTACCTGAATAACAGATAAAAAAAAACCTTATCCACTTGGGCAAAATAACACTGGAAGAAATTTTGGGAAATGGAAGTCACAGGTTTGTTAAAAGAAGTAAAAAAAGCCTGAATTCAGAGCTCAAGTCAGAATTCCTACAAAGGAATGAGGTGCTTTTGATCACCTGTCAGAAAGGAGCTTATATTTGTGGGGTGCTTATATTTGCGTAGTTCTTATATTCCGGTAGTTCTTTTTTGGCTGCTTGTACCTGAGTGACGCAGGAGGCTTTCTGCTCTTCTGTCTGTTTAAAAGCGTGGAGAGTAGCGCAGGTCCCACCGCTGACGTCGCCCCTCATATGAAACAGCACTCGCACCGTGAACTTCTCTCCACTTTCAGCTTCACTCTCCTTCACAACGGATTTAGAAAGCAGCGATGCCGTGAGAGAGGAAGTCAAAGGAGGAATTGGTTCAGACATAATCTGGAGAAAATAGAGATTCACAAGTGAAGGGAGCGCTAGTGATAAGCTTCCTGAAAAATCAACCTAGATTAAAGATTTAATTTAATTTATGAGATTAATTTATTAATTTATTAATTTATGTTAAAACATAGATCCAGTAGCTGACTACAAACTGCCATCCGGATCCAGAACGTTCTCTCAGAAGGTTCTTACTTGTTGCCTCTTAGATTAGTTGACACCTTCAAGTTAAAGATAAGCTGTAAAATTACTTTCCTGGGGTTGTTTTGTTTCAAAGTTAAGCACTTTATTTAAACTATTTACTTCTTGCTTGTTACAATAAACAACTCTGCATCTATTTCTTAATTTGAAGCCCATTAGAATAGCAATGTGTGTATTATTATAGCTGCTGATAATAACAAGAATAATTTTAATAAATATGCATAATAATATATGAATTATGCTTGAGTTAACATTTTCACTCTTGCTTGTTTATAATAATACAGCCCTCCTCTTATTTCACATTAGAAGCATATTAGAATAGCATTGTATGTATTATTATTACTACTACTACTATTACTACTACTACTACTACTACTACTACTACTACTAATAATAATAATAACAATAATAATAATAATAATAATAATAATAGGATAATAACAACAACAACAATAATATTATTAATAATAAACATGTTTATAAAATGTATTTATATGCTCAAGTAGGTGTTTATATATATACATACAGTAACATGTTAATTTTTTATTAAATAATTTATTTCTTAATTTTCATAGTATTTAGTATTTATTTACTGAGTTTCATGAGTTGTTTGTGTGTGTGTGTGTGTGTGTGTGTGTGTGTGTGTGTGTGTGTGTGAGTTGAATACACCAGCCATAGATGATGTTACCTGTGTGACAGTGTAAGACCCAAGTGAAGCATGAAGAAGGGGTTTGGAAGCTGCTCCGGATGGAGGGATGAGCAGCAGAGACTGGCTTGAGGAAAAGGGAGTGGAGTTGGTGAAGAGAAGGCCGAGGTGGCCCTGCGAGAGCGAGAGTGACTGCCATGACGCAGGAACAGACACGCGCACAGGCAGCGAAGGGAAGGAGGCCGCCGGATGACAACCTTCAGCACAAAATGAGTAAATATTAGCAACATTCTGTTCAAAATATGCAAAAAGAAATCTGACATCCAATTGATTTACTTGTTCAAGAAGGTTACGAAAAAAGAATGTGAAATGTTTTCACTTCAAAATGTGAATACAGAGGTGTAAAGAGTACTTGAAATCCATAATTGAGTAAAAGTACAAATATCTTACTGTAAATATTGGTTACAAGTCACCAATTCCAAGAAGACTTAAGTAAAAGTTGTAAAGTATCAAATAAAAAAAAACCCAAGTAACCAAACCCCGAGTGGATCCTCAGTACTGAATTTAAGTTCAAGTTCAAGTTCTGAGCATTTGTAAGGCGCTTTTCACAGTTTTAACTGTCTGAAAGCGCACGTGTGAATATGTAAGAGGATTGTTGCTTTTTATTCATTAGTAGTTGGTGTTAAAAATATGGCTATGATTATCTATATAACTATATATGTCATATAACTATGACAATAACAAAGACAAAGAAAACAATTTAGGTCAGTGTCATTCCAATTAAAATGTGCAACCGCTAATTCACATTCACGTGAGTTAGCTCACAAAAAGCAGCCAGTACCTTCAGAATCCTGCAGATGGCGATATCACCTCGTCTGATCAGGAAATTCACTGTGGTAGTAAAAGATGCCGGCTTGTCGCGCATCATAATAATGTAACGAGTAACGATAAGTGTTCACTCAAAAGTAGTGGAGTAAAGAGTACAGATACTCCGTCACAAATGTAGTGAAGTAGAGAGTAAAATGTGCTTATATTTTTGATGCTCAGTACAAGTACAAAGTAGCAAAAATATCGAGTCAATTTACTCAAGTACTTTACACCATAGAGAAGATTGAGGCAGAAGAATGCAGAGAATGAAAACGAGGAAACGAGGAGATGTGTGTACGTGTTTCCGTACAGGGTTTTAAAGATGAATTAAACTTACCCAGGATTATGAGAGAGTGCAGGATTACCAGTCTCATGGTCTCGAGACTGCGACGATGCATTGCACGTAAAACGGCCTAAAACATTAAAGTAACCATTCAAAAATCATAGAGAATGTTCTACATGCAATTTTAATCACGTTTTACACACACAGGACGTCATCGTGTGCTGGACTTGATCAGAAATGACAGGTCTGAAGGTCTCGTACTTGCCTGAGTTCAGAAGTTTAGGCAGAATCTTCAGCATCTTCCACGATTTGTCGGATGGCAATTTTTCTCTTTTGCATTTTGCCTGTAAAGTCACGACTCTCCCTCTTCTGCAGAGCAGCTATAAAGCTTCAAAACAACTCTTGCATCAAAATTTTGAAACACCTTTTGAGGACAAATTTTTCAACATTACTTTTTTGCTACTTTTCCGCTTTATTTGAGTTCTGTCTGTATGTCTCTCTCTCTCTCTCTCTCTCTCTCTGACCCTCTTTAGCAAGTGAGCCAGAATCACACAATACGGATTTATTCATTTAAAATGGTAAATAATCCTCTCTCTCTCTCTCTCTCTCTGGCTCTATTTATCTCTTTTTCTCATCTAGTATTCTCTCTCTCTCTCTCTCACACACACACACACACACACACACACACACACACACACACACACACACCATCCCCTTCTATCGCTCTACTGTTCTTTGATGTTGTGTTAGGCTAAGAGGTCTCTTCCAAGAAACACCTCTTAAACCTAAAGATGAATTGTTATATCTTGGCTTAATCTTTCTCTTCTTCTGATTTCTCTCTCTTTATGTTTAGTGGAATAAGTTATTCTGTGTTTATGTTAGGAAATTTTTTCATTTTTCCCAGTAGATGCTTGATTGGTTAAACATCCAGAGAAAGCATGATGCTATCTGGATCAAGTGGTTAGTTTTAATGAATATTATGGTTTGTATTGAAGTTAATAAATGTAATAAGCCTTAAATGATAAAATTCAAGTTTATTTATATAGCGCTTTTCTTAGTCCCAAGACCAACGCAAAGTTGCTAGGCGGAATTAGGATAAGAAGAGTCTATAAAGAAAAAAATGTCCATTGTTCATCTGTGTTCAAAAAGTAATATAATAGTCAATTTTAATAGTCTAGTTATTCTAAACCAAGTATATTATATAAAACAAATACGTTGAATAATTAAAAAAAACTAATCTTTCATTATTTAAAAATATTTATTTATATTTGTAAAAATATAAAGTGCTAAATTACAACAATATTCTGATTCAAGTCACTTATTTCCTCATTTGGAATGAACTTGTCTGGAGACTGTGTGAAACAGAAAGTGCAGGTAACAAGCCGATATGATTTCAGCATCTCTGTCTTATTGTGTGTTTCAGAGATAAACACGCAATGATTTACTCGTGAGACCTCTCTGATAATCTGTGCCTGTAATCTGCTGTCATCTGTCATTGTTCTCCACTGGAACCTCATTTACCATCCAGAGTTAATCCTCCAGCCTGACCTGAGGATGAAAAACACTCATCAAGCCGCCAACCAAACTCGAGCAAATCTGCACAAATTATGAAAATGGACACGGTAGTACAAAAAAATACTTTATTTTTTTTTAATACAACCAATTATTGTATAAAACTCAACAATGACACATTTCATAAAATAACAAAATCAGCATCATTGAAAAGCAAAAGCTACAAATTAAATGTGACATCTTTCCATTTTTCAACTTTCTCTGACACGGCCGCACTTAAACAGAATATTAAAAAGCTCTCTTGGGTCAGACGACAGTGAAACCATAAGATTTTAAGCCGACAAAGCTGTTGAACATATTAACTCTTCTGTTGCTGTGGCATTAAAGGAACGACAAAAATCAAATGACTCAGAGAGAAGACAATAGAAGACAACAGCAACTACAAAAAAATTATAATCAAGGATGCTGAAAGTAAGTAAAAACAAGGAAAATGAATGACAAAGGACGTGCTTAAGCCCTTTTGTATATTTAGAGCTTGAGTGACAGAAATAACACAAACAGGAAGTGAATCGACTTACGACAGGAAACCGCGCGGCTGCAACCCTGTGCAATCACACCACATTCCCTCATCCAGAACACAACTGTTTCCATCTTTGCCACTTCAGACTTTAAACTAGTCATCTTTCAAATCTCATGGCTTATTCACTCGCAATCGAACTGACCTTATCTCAATTTAAAATCAGCATATATCTGTTAGTCATTAAATGAAATCTGTTCTGAACTGTATAAAACTGAGAAATGCAAATATTAGCAAATTGAACTCAAACAAAAGTACAAGTCTTAAGTCATACAACTCCTTCATGACTATCATAAAAAAATCCATGTAATTTGCTAAATAATATGTGAATTATGACAGATAACAATAACAACATAAAACAACAACTTTTTTTTACATTACAGCGCAAACGATTTGGTAACAATGTTACAACGAATGACATCATTTACAATTCTGAACCATCAAAACGCTTTTGCTTCACTCTGACTAAACCATAAAAAACTGCACTTTACATTTTATGTGGTATATGAAATGAGAGAAAGAAAGAGAGACAAATAGAAGAAAGAGAGAGTTTTATATGAAATGAAGGCGATATACAGAGGAAAAACAGAGAGACAGAGAAAGAAAAGGGTAAAATAGAAAAAGAGAGAGCAAGAGAAACAGGGAGAAAACCAGACAGGGAGAGAGAGAGAGTGAGATAAAGAAATATAGAGACGGAGAAGACAGAGAGAAACACAGAGAGGGATAGCTAGACAAAGAAGCACAGAGAGAGAAGATAAGAGGAGAGAGGGCAGAGAGAGAGAGAGAGAGACAGAGAGAGAGGGAGACAGAGAGACAGAGGGAAAGTTATATAGAACAAGAATGATATAGAGCGAAAAACAGAGTGATTGAGAAATAGAGATAGAGAGAATAGAAAGAAGAGAGGGGGTGAAAGAGAGCAAGATAAAGAGAGAGAGAGAGAATAGAAAGAAGAGAGTGGGAGAAAGAGAGCAAGAGAGAGAGAGAGAGAGAGAGAGAGAGAGAGAGAGAGAGAGTCTGCTTGAAGAGGACAATGCTTGACTCTCACATGAAGCTTCTGCTCAGGTTTTAGTTGTAGCCGTATGAATCATAATCACTGTTCCTGTTGGATGAGGATTCTCTGCTTATGTTCACGGTCAGCCGCTCCAGACCTGACCACACACACACACACACACACACACACACACACACACACACACACACATCAGAGCTTATGTCTTCATGCGAGTGTAAGTGTGTGTGTGTGTGTGTGTGTGTGTGTTCCTTAAATGAACAGAAGGACTGATTACATACATTTACAACGCTGAATTTGGTTTAGAAGTTTCACTATTACTATTATATAAGTAAAACTATTTCTTTCGGCGTAGTTCTCTTAAGAAGTCTTTCTAGTGTGTCAAAAAAAAAAAAACATTCAAAAACTTCTATAAAAATAAGTTTGCAAAACAATATGCATTTAATGTGTATTTAGAATGTTCAACCAGAAATACATAACTAATTAAACAAAATGATTTTTATACATGGACTAAATGAATAAATGATTAAAATCAGCATTGTCATTATGCTAATGAGCGTCGAGTAAAGATAAAGCAGCCGCCTCACCGGGGAAGGACTGTCTCTTTAACGTGTTGTTGTTTGGGGGAGCGTCGGCCTGACCTCTGTGATACGACACTAAAACATCAGATGAATATTCAGTGATCACGCGTACTGTATGAGCGTGATCAGGCCTGAAGCGACTCACCGCTCTGACTCTGAGTCGGTCCGATCCATCGATTCTGCTGCTTCTGTGAAACTGCACACAACAACATTGTACAGACAATCAGTTTAGAAGTATAGTATATTAATGCTTGTCTGTGACACACACACACATTGTGAATTATTTGTGAGCCATAAAAAGTGACAGTTTAACCTAATGAAATGTCACATCTCACATGTATTACACATATTTCAGATTTTTGCTGATTTACAACACCACTGTCAATTTGCCACTGTCCGATCACGTGCACTATATTTCAATTCAACAAACTGTGTAATCACTTTATATTTATTTTTATCCATATTCCTCACCTCATGCTTTTTGGATTCTTGATTATCTGCTGTTGTTTAAATATATATAACCTAAAACTGCACAATATTAAAAGTCATTACCTAGAAATTGGACTGGTTTTTAGTTGTTGTTTTGCAAATTATTTGTTCTGGAATTAAATACAAACCTTTTTCCGCTTTACTCTTATTTTACTTTACATAAAGCTAGGCTACATACATATTTAATTACAAACATAAGTAAAAATAAAAATATACCAGCTTTATATGTATATGTAGTTACGTTTTTTATATATACTGTAGATATATTTTTATTACTATATATTTACTGTGTGTATATACATATATACTGTATATACTGTGTATACATATTTTATGTGCACATAATTATGGTAATATACACATATAGTTCAGTGCATTTTAAAGGCGCTTTTCACAATTTCAACTGTCTCAAAGAGCATAAACACATCTCAGATTACAAATAAATGTATATACATATGTACACTGTGTATGCACGTACGTGTTATATAATAATAATAATAATAATAATAATATAATAATGAGTATTTGTAGGGCGCTTTTCACAGTTTTAACTGTCTCAAAGCGCACAAATATGCGCACATAATTCAGGTAATAAAGGTATTACATACATATATTTACACACACATACGGATATATATATATATATATATATATATATATATATATATATATATAATACAGTATCAAGTACACACAGTAAGTATATATACACACGCAGTATATAAACTACACACATACACACTGAGCAAAAAAAAAAAATACAAAATAAATAATTAACCAATTATTACGTAATATCAACTCCTAACTAAAACCATCAATTGTTAACTAAGACATGTTGCCTAAAAATTCAGAAATCATGGAGCAGCAACCCTAAAACCATTTCTTTTTCTTAAAGCAAAATGTGACTTACATCTGCTTGTCACGGCTTTGCACAAGGAGCGACCAAACAGAAGCAGCAGAGCGGCCGAAAGCGAGAACACCAACACGCCAGTGACGCTTTTATACGCCGTCAGCTCCGCTCCCAGACCATCTGAGGAAAGAAAACCAGCACGTGAAGAGCGTGACATCAGGAGCTTTGATTAAACCAAGCTCTCACACACACACACACACACACCTTGGCATGTGACGTACAGGCCTATGCACTGTTCCGTGAGTATAGTTGAAGTATTGGTCAGTTTATATCCTCGTCGTTCCTGTGTGGGTTTTAGATTCTGGAAGGCTCCACATCTCTTGTCATAACACAGTTTATTCCAGTCAATGGAACTTGAAAGGCACAAGGGGGCTTCGCTCATTTCAAAAGCGGAAAAAAGGACGAGACCCTCACACGCTTTCCCTTTCCAGTAGACTCTCCCCCACAGGCGAAGCGGCTGCGCAGGGGGGCACGATGCTGCTTTCGGCCTCATCTCGGGGGTCACAATAATATTCTGGGTGGAGGTCGAGATGTTGTGCGAGGAAATTACAGCTGGTGTAAAGAGGAAAATATTTAGCAACATTGTAATATATGAACTACTTTTTGCCAACTTACAAAAGCAGAGACTGTTTTTAATCACTGTATCACAATTTAAATACGCATGTAATTATAATGTATGCTTTTTTGTGCACGTGTGTGTGCGCACAATTTCATAGCATCTTCTGGTTTATTCCACATTAACTTCATATTTTTCTTGCATTAAGATACAATGTCTTTACTATTGTCTATCGTATCTTTACTTTATTACTACCTTACATAACCTTACATTACTTTTTTAATAGTTAAGTGTAGTGATGGGTTAGGGTTAGGCATTTTATTAACAACAAATAAAATGTTTAGTCCTTGCACAATAATACACGTTTATTTATTTTATTAATTAGCATTCATTTTTTTCTTTTCATTTGTATTCAATTGTCACATTCTCTTTGCAATGGACAAAAAAGCAAAAAAAAAAAAAAAAGATGAACAATATCTTTTTTTATTCATATAATATATTCATGACATGTTTATACATTTTACAGACATTTCCAAACATAAAAAGTTTTGCAGACCCATGGCAGGCCTTCAGAATCTTATTCATTTAACTTGTAAAAAAACCAATTATTGGTACATTTTGTTTTTGTATTACGAACGTATTGTATGTAAAGACGGGAAAATTGTAAGAATCTTTGTTAGAAAGTTAGCATTAAGAAATACAAATAAAAAACAATGTTTTTAAAAAAAACTCCAAACTCCAAAATTAAGTTTGGAACTAGCGCAAAATAAAATGTATTTTTGTAAATTGTTGAAGTTTGTTCTGAAAACAACCATTTCCCAAATCAAGACAATGTACATATTAAATAAATTATGCTGAATTATTATGCTCAGATTAAATGTTTCATCTATTGGTCTGGACCATCATTACATCTAACTATTGAACAATATATTTATTGTATTTAAGTATTGTAAAATAAAATAAATCAATTACAGATGTAACTAATAATAAAGAGAAATTTTATAATTTAAATGAAAGAAAAATATGTAGTTCATGGTGAATAAAACAGTAGATGTTATGAAATTTAATTTTAGTTATAAAATAACTTAACACAAACAAGAAAAAGCATACTTACTAATATTTACAAGCAGGAGCAAAGTAACAGTCGCCAGCGTGGATCTTTCCATCTATTGGAAGAATGTTCCAGTTATACTTTTAATATTTCATAATCATTAATTACTATACATTTCATCAGAGGCCTAAAGGTCAAATCAGTGACCTTTTGACAAAATCCAGCTTTTGGGTTACATTTTTCACCTTCGTGACAAATAATTCCACAGATTTCATTTTTATAGTATAACATTTGCCATGAATTTCATTTTTGTATTATAAGATTTCCACTTTTACACGCAAAACAAACCAAATCATACTAGTTCAGCTGGTTCAGGTTTATCTGTAGTTTGCATCAACAAAAGTCAGGGTTCAATTCCAAGGCAACGAGGGTCTTTTTGCAAAACACATATTCTACGATTGACATCGAGTGACAAGACCCAAACATTATTTGTCAAGAAATGATCAGCAAATTTTGTATTTTCTTAATATTCAGCCAGCTTTTGCATACAATTTTAAAAGATCTTACCTTCGCTGTGACAGACGATCAGCACGTAAAGAGCAAGACAACTGAAATAAAGTGAAAGGAAAGAAGCGAAGGAGTTGAGTGATCTTCACTTCTCCGCCCTCATCCTCTCCTTCTCTCCATACACCGTCGTTTCATCTACTGCACACAGCACAGCTTCCTCACTTCAAAGAGAACAACTCTAAAACAGCTTGAAAATACTGTTCTCTGATCACAGAGAAGAGTGGAACAAGTAAAATACAATTAGAAAAGACTTTTACAAATTTATGTGTATAATGCAATATAGAAATATGACACATTGATGATACAAACATTATTACATTGGCATTTGTTGGCGACGGAAGGGTGGGTGTGAAATATGAAGCAATTCTACATATTCGTAACAAAAAACACGCTGATTTTGCATAAAGAAACCGAGAGAACGTCGCTCGTCGATGATTAATCGAGTTCAGAGGAACGGTGTGCGGGCAGTGCGGTGGAACGGCGACGCCAGCCACCAAAAAACCACCAAAATCTCAAAACTTCTTTCATTCGCTGGTTACTCATATCTTCTTTTCATTGACAATCCTTCCCAGCAGATTCTCGCACTCCCTCGCTTTCTTGATTTCGCTGGTTGTCGCCGAAGTGTCGCCGGCTTGGTTTACCAAATTGTACAGTTGAGAGAATCAGACAAAAATCCCCAACTCCTTCGAGTCTCTGATTCGATCTGAGTCAAAGCCACTCGGGTTGAACTGGCATTTGTTTGTGCATCGATTTAAGGTTTTACTGAACGCACTAAAAGAAAATAATCAGGCGAGTTTGAGATCCAGATGAACCTCAAGCTTCGGTCTGACTCTAGAATGAAGCGCTGCAAGCTAAAAAGTTCAAACATCAACAAAGTCCCGGGGCTGAAATAGAAAGTTGATGAAAGTGAACATTCCAAAAACCTAAAAAAAAATTGTTAAGAAAAATAAAAACAAAATTAAATTCAGAATTTGAGGGTTTTTCAACCTTAGTTTATTTTTTTGGTACTCATCTTAATCTCATTTTGTACTCATTTGACCCAAATTAGGCGTCAGCAGTACAGTGGTACTTCGGTTCATGGACGCCTCGGTTGATGAGAAATTCGTAAAAATAAGTCTCGGTGCACGGACAGGAGGCGTGGCCTTTTAATGCCATTTCCAGGCTGATGTAAAATGTTGCTCATCTAACAAAAACTTTTGCCAACAAAACGGCTCTAAGCACAGATTATTTTTTTAAGTTGGTGTACCACTGTACTGTGAGTGGTGTGAAGCCACTTTCATAGACTTTTTGGTCCAAAAGTTCACCCGTTTGAGTGCACAGCAATGAAGGTGAAAGCATGGTTGGATAAAAAAATAACCATTGAGCTGAAGAAGGAAATTGAAGAAAAGCTTGACCGTGTAATTTGTGTAATTGATGTGGCATCAGAGTGTGTGCGTCACTATAAGAGACACCTTCTACTTTTACGTAAATTTTACGTTCTATGGTTCTTGTGTTCTTTTGTGTTCTACAAATTACCGGATTTGTATTGAACTTTGTATTTGAGTCATTTCACCAACTGTGTTCATGAACCGAGGTACCACTGCATTTTCCAGAATATTTCACACACAAAATAACCAAGTAAAGCTGTCGACGCTGGAACTCAAAATGAAAACACTGTGAAAATCCAAGGCTCCAATTCAGCATTTAATTACCACAATCAAAAACCAAAAAAATACACTTTTAGCATTATGCAACCAGAAAAATCAACCTGACAGCATCTTTATCTTCTAGAGCTGCAAATCAGGTGCCTTTGAGCATCAAGAACTTGAACTGGCAGGAATCTACACGTGGGATTTTACTACAAACCTAACTCTTATTTACTGATTTACGGAGTCCATGATTTGGGTAAAACCACCGAGGCCTGATTGAGGAGGACGCCTATGGGGGTAAATTGCTTTAAAGTACAAAAAAAGAGAAGCCCCTCGTGACCAGAGTAAATCTCCCCGTCTGAAGGCCTCGCTCCAGCAGAAGAGCTCGGGCCGGTGGTGTGGAGTGCTAGTGCTCTGTCGGCCAGCAGGGGGAGACAGAACAATGACGCTCACTGTGGCATCTCCAGACCCAAACACAGGAGAGATTTGCTGAGGGTTATTATCAGCACTGGGTCCGGAGTGACTCTCAGGAACTAACCGTTGGGAATCAGACCTGAAAAGTCATCAATGATCTAAATTCCCATGTTAAAGATGCTAGAAGAACTCAATCGACTAACCCTAGCAGGGGCTACGTTATTGCACATGGTCAGGAGAGGAGATAAAAGATAAATTCCTTGCTCTCCCATTTCCCTTAAAGAATAGAATCTGCAGTAAACAATCCTTGTCAGAGCACTTACTATATTACTCTATTCTGTTTAACATTACTTATTAGTATCAAGGAGTTTTATTTTAAATGACAAAATCGTGTTGGTTTCCAACAAGTCATTTAAAAAGTTCCTTTAAAAAAAATGTGCATCTGCTGGAGGAGTAAATATGAGTCTGTGCTTTTTGGACGTTTGCTGCTGACAGAATCGACGGGCATGTGGCCGAAGAAGATCTTACATGTAGTGTGATGAGATCATGAAATCGCCGAGCAAACAAACGACTAAAAGGATGGGGTGGTCATCAGAATTCAGGAATCTGACCGGGGTAGCGCTGGAAGGCGGTGGTGGGGTGAGAGGGGTTTACTGTGGAGGCGGAAGGGTGGTTCAGAGGAGCGACGGGGTACGGAGTGTACGGAAGGGCAGAACTGGAGGCGCTGGCCGGAGGATTGATGCTGGAGGCCTGTTGCTGCTGCTGCTGTTGCCATGGAGATGATGATTGGGCATTCTGGTTGGCACTGTCTGCAAAAAAGGAATCCTATGATTTATTTGTATTCTGTCACATTGCACGTTTTAATGCTAAACGTCCAGTATTTTTTTCTATATTCTATGTGTAAAGAATGTAAGTCACACCTCAGATTCTGCCTCCGTGTTGGCGCCCTCTGTCTGCAGGCGGCACAATAGTCCTTCAGGAGATGCTCGTCCGATAAAGTTGTCTGTAAAATTCAAAATGCTGAGATCGGGAAGGTGCCTTAGTTAACTTAGTGTCAGAGGTTATAATTCTACAAGAGCGATATTGCAGTGAAATCACAGGTGGAATGTCTAGGTTTAAGAACAACAGTAACATCTCTCACACAGTAAAATGATTTTTGGGATTCAAGAGAAACAAAAAAAACAGGACGTTTCATCTAAATTAAAATTGATCCTTGTTTTAGCTAATTGGATGCAGGGGAAATAACGGCAAAGTTAGAAATTATTTTAAATACTAAATTACACAGAATTGGGACCTGACGAGGCAGCGCAGCTAGAGAGATTGAGTCAGCAAACTGACCAGGAGACGAAGACGACACAGACGCTGATGATCGAGACGATAAGTTTGACACGGACGACAAAACATTTTTGCATTTTGATTGGACACAAGACAGTCTAAACTAGACAGATACTAACGTACACTTGTTGCGCTCGCCGGTGTTCAATTAGTTCTGCCTGTTACAACACTTCCTGTGTTCGATTAGCAATGCCTCCGTGTCGTCATTGACGTATTTACGTAGTCGATGACGTTGACTTCGTTGCAGCTCTAGTTGGTTACAGCAATGTTTTACAACAAACACAAACCCGCTGCGTAGCAACCGCCCTCCCTCAAGTAGACAGAAGAAACTCAATTGTCACAGTAGGAATTCAGTCCAGCATCCAGATCAGACCGATAACAGGACAAAATGCCGAGGTATGGACACATTCCTGCTGAATTTTAACCCCTTTTTAAACCCCTTGTTGTATAAGTGTGTGGTGCAATTTCTGAACTAATAATGTAATGTTAAAAAATGTAATAATAATAAAACACTCGGATTTTCAACATTTCTCGCTATTCTCACGTTTTCAGTAAGGTCTGTAAATGTCCGTTGAGTCGTGAAGTGACCTAGCAAATAGCTAACAATGATCAAACTGCATTTCAACTTATTTTCACCAATCTATCGTGTTCGAACACGGATAATTAAATGTTTTGTCTTACATAAATATTACGCTAAAATGTCTTCTTTCTCACCCTGACACACACAATCTCTTCTGATTGTCTCGTTCTGTTTTTCATTATCATTCATCTTCTCTTTTTCTCTCGTTTCCCTTTCCGAGTCCCGTTTTCATTTTCTTCTTTTTCTACCTCGGCAGAAGCAGGAATTCTGCAGGAAGGATGAACATGTTTGAGGAGAAGATGAAGGTCTCCAGACGCCTGCTTGATAAAGACAGTTTTCAGCAGCGTATCAAGGATGTTCATGAAGTAGGTGCAAGTCTCGTCTGCCTCAGGACACATTAGATCCAGTCAGAACAAATGAATTGACTGGTTAAGAGGTTCAGAAATGAGTGTTTTACATGTGTATAATCTGTCTAGAAATCAAATGTCATCTATATTTTTCTTCTGTTTTGCTTGCTCCTGCAGTTCTTGCTGGGTCTAGGCTTCCCGGGGACCATCAATGTGAAGAGCCTCCACACCACAGTCCCTGAAGAGTTTCACGTGTACTTTTTGTTCGCTCAACATCTTTCGGGGTCGTCCTTTCAGTTCCCCACAAATGAAGTTGAGGAGGAGATCCCGAAGTTGCTGAAAGATCTGGGGTGAAGGCATCACGAGCGCATCGGCCTGTGTAATGCAGCGTTCAGATCACTGATGGTTCACTCTCTCGTTTCAGATATCCTGTTGCTCTCTCTAATAGGCTCAAGTATTCCGTCGGACATCGTCAAATGCAGGGTCTTGGAGCTATCTGGCTCCACTGGCTCAACGACTGGATCATCAACTGGCAGATAGTCAAGGTAATTTACTTCTGTCACAGACTCCAGGGCTGTTCAAATAACCACTATCAAAATCCAAAGTTGCACCGTCCTGCACATTTATTTCACAAGCAATGCGTTGTGTTTGATATCACAGTGTTCTAGTCTCATGAAAACACAAGAATGTGTTCACGGAATGTGAAATTTTTAATGTATAGTAAAAATAAAGTAAGCTGCAGCGTCCAATCAAAAACAGGACAGAATCCGGCTTGTGCATATACAGGGATGGAATATGGCACATTATTTCTGTTTCTGGTTTCTGCAGGTGATGTGCCTAGAGAAAGAGAAGGAGTCGTCCTCCCCGTGTGATGTGGAGGAAGGGGCGGAGTTTAACGAGGTGAACAGTCAAGTCAGATGACCTCTCTGTTAGCCATTTAGCCAAATCTAAACCAATTGTCTTGCATAAGTTCTACACTGGAACTACGTACATTTCCTGCTTTCTGGAAGCTGCTTGTAAACGCTCCATCTTTCTGTCTTCTCTCCACAGCCCTTAATGGAATACTGTCGAGATACCTATGGAAAGTTCCTGGAGGCAGCAGACACTATTGAAGAGAAAGACGAAGCCCTAATCAACCAACTGTGTAAGTTTGGGATGCGACAACACTATTCACAGGCTCCCAGATCACAAGACCCCAGAATTAGAAGGTGGTAATGAAAGCTATTTCTCCCCTGGTGATGAATAAAGTTTTTTAATTTGAATTTGAATAAAAAACAAAGAAATTATCAATAGTCCAAAAGTTCAAGCCAACAAACCCCCTTTTAAAGATATTGATCAGTACTTTCACTGCAGAAAGTTTAGGAGACTCCAAAAAAGTCCAAAAACAAAGCAGCTAGAGGAAAGACATCCCTGCGAGAAGCTCGAGTTCAGCAGTCGACTGTCTTTCAGTGTCAACGCTTCAGTAAACACAGCGCAAATGACAGAAATTGATCTTTATTGTCGCAACGAGTTTTGTTGTGTTTCATGCTCGATTTGTACACGCCTGTATTGCCACAATGATGATTCAACACAAATCACAGGTACCAAAGAGCGTTATATATATGTGTGTGTGTGTGTGTGTGTGTGTGTGTGTATCTCCTCGTCCATCCCAGCAAGAGATCCTGAGGGAACAGGCGTTACACTACAGTAGTCAGTAGTCAAGATGCTCATCATTCTCCTGTGTTTCCTCAGTAATACAGTTCAACAAGGATAAGCAGCACTTTATTTCCCAGCAAAAGGTCCACCGGATGTCGATGGAGAAGGTGGAGACAATGGAGAGAGAATGTCAGGTGTGTTTTGCAGTGAGTCAGTGAACATGTCCTCCGTGTGAGAGTCAGAGTGTTTGTTGCCCTTTGGTTCCTTCTGTTGCTCAGTGTTAAACCGTGTGTGTGTGTGTGTGTGTGTGGACAGGACCGTCTGAATCGAGAGGGAAGCCGTCCTCAACACAACCTGCAGAAGTTCACTCTAGAAGACATTGAGCGAGACAACAGAGAGACTGAAGAGCGTCTGACACGGTGCATGGATAAGATGAAGCAGATGATGAGGAGCAGGTCAGACTTTCACCCGAAGCTTGGAGAAAATGGAGCAGCTGGTGTGGAGCGAGGAGGTCAGAAGGAACTGTTATTGACACTCACGTGATCTTCAATTCTAACTCTCTGTAGCTTCACTAGGGCTTATTTTCAGGTTAGAGTGTGCGGTTCATAGCATTGTTATTGCCTTCTTTTTTTACATAATATAACAATAATGAGTGTATAAAATTCTCTAATGGCTTTTGTTGTTTCAAGTGGTGTGATCTAGTGCACCTTTTATAGCAAGAAAACAACATGCAGCAATACTTTTTCTTTTTTTGTAAATCTCCCCAAATTTGCTCATGTAAATATGGAACATATTTTGCAGAAATGCATGATGGGGAAAACATAAAGTTTAATACACTTGCGTAAAGTGTGACCATATACTCACCTTACTCTGGAAAGCCTTAGGGATTGTTTATCATTTTATTCTGTGTATAAGTTTATAGTCGAAAGACGTTCCACTAGACATCAGTGAACCAAGGCTTCCACAAAAAGCTCAAAGTGTGTTTTGTTTTATTACAGGTGCCAAAACTCGAACATCACGAGGAGGGAAGAAAGCGAAGAGAAAGGGGAGAAAGTGAAGTTCTGCTTTAAAGAGGAATTACATTTACTTGCATTTACTTGTTCTTACCCTCTTTGTTTGTTTTATTGAGTTTTAAAACAAAGGGAGATTTAGATTTTACAGTGGGCGTTTTAATACCATTTTTGTTATGTGTAAATTAAAATCAGGGACTGTGAAAAGAGATGTAATGTTCATGCCTTTTGTTACCAGGCTGAAGTGTGTGTGTGTGTGTGTGTGTGTGTGTGTGTGTGTGTGTGTGTGTGTGTGTGTGTGTGTGTGTGTGTGTGTGTGTGTGATTGATGTAATTTGTTTTATGGCAATGTTGCACTGATAAAAGTATTGTGTCCTGAAACAAAGCTTATTTTTCATCTTACAATGATTTTATTTTTTGGTTGCTTTTCTCTTTCCTTTTAGTTCAAGCCGCATTTCTATTAAAAAATACGATTTGTATAGACAAAGACAAAGAATACACGGCATATAGGAGTTTTAAAATGTGGCACAGTTTCTGCCTACAAACGTCACCGTTCAGACGTCTACCATTCAACATGCTTGTTTCTGGAAACTCAGGACTAAAGATGGATATTGATTTGGGTGTAATGACTGGATGTCTTGTAATTTATTGTGTGTTTATATTGTTAAAGGAAAAAAATGTTTGTGATTACATTAATAAACTGTAGTGCAGGACAACACCAACTGAATGATCTCATGATTTCATGATAAAGATGGCGATATCGCCTCGTCCGCCCAAGAAATTAACCGCGGTAAAAATCGATTCCAGCTTGTCGCACACAATCACAATGTAACGAGTAACGATAAGTGTCCGTTTAATTGTAGTGGAGTGAAAAGTACAGTTACTCAATCAGAAATGCAGTGGAATAGAGAGTAAAAGTTGCTTGTATTTTTGATACTCGGTGCAAGTACGAAATAGCCAAAAACATACTTAAGTAAAGTAACGAAGTACATGAACTTAAGTACCTTAAACCCCTTCTTATTTCCATTCTACTGTAATTTAAATGTCAGTGACATGTTCCACAAACCTTTGTAATTTTGATGCCATGTAACGAAAAAGTTCACAAGAAAAGAAAGCCTCAGGAATTTGTCAGTTCCTTCAGTGGTCAGAAAGTTCAAGTTCAAGCTCAAATTTATTTATATGGCATTTTTCCCAGACCAACGCAAAACCGCTATGCGGAATTAGGATAAACAGAGTCATTAAAGAAAGGAAAAAGTATGTTAAAGAAGGAAATTGTAGAAAAGCTTGACTATTTATTTGTGTGATGGATCTGGCATCGAAGTGTGTGCGTCACCAAGATCTTTTGACAGAATCGATTGGCATGTGGCCGAACCCGAGAAGATCTTACATGTAGTGTGATGAGATCAGGAAGCGCCGAGCAAACAAGCGACTAAAACGATGAGGTGGTCATCAGAACTCAGGAGTCTGCCAACCACTCTGAAAACAAGAAATTAGAAATTAACTGGAAATGAGCGCATAAGGAGGCCGTGGTGAATTTAAGAGTCTTTGAAGTCCTCAGACGGGAAAATAACATGAGCGTGTGTTTTGTTACTTAAAGTCAGGGACCGTGAAAAGAGATGTAATGTTAATGCCTTTTGTTACCAGGCTTAAGTCCGTGTTTGTGTGCGTGCGCTCGATTGGTGTCATTTGTTTTATGGCATTGTTGCACTGATCAAAGTATTATGTTTTGAAACAAAGCTTATTTTTCATCTTAAAATGGTTTTATTTTTTGTCGCTTTTATGGTTTCTTTTTCCTTATAGTTCAAGCCTTGTCTTATGTCTTATATTGATTCTGGATATTGATTGGGGTGTAATGACTGGATTTATTGTAATTAATTGTGTGTTTTACATTGAAAAAGGAAAGAAATATTTGTAATTACATTAACAAACTGTGGTGCAGGACAACACCAACAAATTGATCTTATCATTTGGATGGATGGATGATGGTGATGGACAGGTTGGATGTTAATATTTAATTTATAGTTACACTATGACTTGTTGAGATACAGAATTATTCAGCTTGATATTCTAATGATTCACTCACGCACATATTTGGAAATTAGACAGGTTGACAGGCGACTTTGGCACTTCAAGTCATCAGTGTTCTCGGTCCAGTCCAGTAGATCAGGGCAGAGATGGGGACAAGTCACATATGGTCAAGTCCAAGCAAGTCTCCAAGTCTTAACCATCAAGTCTCGAGTCAAGTCTCAAGTCACAGTTTAGACAAATCAAGCAAGTCAAGGGTTCACCCCAAGCAAGTCAAGTCGAGTCATGATAAGTTTCAAGTCAAGTCAAGTCAAGTCGCAGAGGTTAAATTAATACATGCAAAATAAGGCAAAAGAGGCAAAATAAACAGAGGTTAAATTATTAATACATGTTTATTTTTGCACAAAAAAGATGAAACTATATACATATATTATGCATCTTCACACTGCTATATTTGAATTGAAAACATGCACTTGGAAAAAATA
>MU204326.1:15243031-15287173 GCA_017309775.1 Paedocypris sp. Pulau Singkep | reverse complement strand
AGGGTCCCCGACATCGGCTGCCACCCAACTCTTCCTTCACCCGACCCCTATGGCCCCTCCTGCAGGTGGTGAGTCCACTGGAGGGGCGACCCATGTCCCTTGTTCGGGCTTGGCCCGGCCGGGCCCCATGAGCGAAAGCCCGGCCACCAGGCGCTCGCTCTCGTGCCCCACCCCCGGGCCTGGCTCCAGAGGGGAGCCCTGGTGACCCGCGTCCGGGCAAGGGAAACGTAGTCTGCATGTTGCCTTTCATAGGGGTTTTTTGAGCCGCGCTTGGTCTGGCCCCCTCACCTAGGACCTGTTTGCCATGGGTGACCCTACCAGGGGCCCCAAGTCCCCCGACAACATGGCTCCTAGGATCACTGGGGCACGCAAACCCCTCTACCACGATAAGGTGGCGACTCAGAGAGGAGTACAAATAAATAGATAAAGATTAAATAGGAATTAAAACAAGGAAATGAAGATGAAAAAAAACATGATACAAATACAATAAAATGAGCAAAATGCAAAAAAGTGACTCAATTGATCCATGTAACGTAAAGATGTTTAAAGTGTCCAATAACCAGCTGAAAGGGACCCAGAGTCATCCGAATACACGAATAAAGGCAGTATTTGCCGAACAATAAGAAATGTGTGTTTAGCACTGCTGCACAATATTGCCAGCCTAAGAAAAGAAAGATCTCCGAGAGTTACTGTGAACACTGACTGGCACAATGCTGACATCTTCTCAGATCACATGACTGGTGGACTGGTCAGGAAACAATACATACCAAATAATTTCAGTACATTTTTTTTTTGGCTATAACATTCTTTAATAAACGATGTACAGGACTTTCACATGTGCATGTATTTATTGAAGATGCTGTCATAACTGTGTCCTCCCGAAACGACACTGGATTAGTAACTATATAGTGTGTTGGACATTCATGAAAAGAAGGGAGAGGTGTTGGTGGACATTGTTTATTCACAGTTCATCACTAGTCAGTTTGGAGCTTTTTGAAAAAACAAACCATGTTTAATACAATGTTAAAGTTAGTCATGGAAAGAAACTTAAACATGAGTTACATTTATTTATTTTTTTACAAATACAAAACACAGCGGCAAGTTTTTATCTGAAACGTGACGTTACGCTTCCTGATCTGTGCTGGAGCACACTTACACTCACGCTACACGCTACCACTACACACTCACACTCGCACTACCACTACACACTACCAGTACACACTCACACTACAAATTCACACTACACACTCACACTACAAACTCACACTATACACTCACACTACACTAGGGTTGCCACCCGTCCCTTGAAATACGTGTAGCAGTGCCACTAGTTCGTTCGGGACACAGGAGGCGTGGGTATGAAAGTACAAAACGCTTCTTTATCAAGCACAATTAATGAAAACGTGTCTGAGACACAGACATACAATCTGACACGCACGCGCACTCGCAACACCCGCCTCGACAACGTTCCTGGTCGACCCAAGGGTCGCTTCGGCACTCGTAACCGGCACGGCACACACACTCCACCACACATCCGCAGTGAATCAGTAACGCAAGCGATAGACAAAGGGATCAGTGCTCACACGCCCACCACCAACGCAAGCGACGGTCGCCAGGCCCGCTGCCTATGGCGGGTACACACATACACGCACACCCACTCACACGTCTCACTCGACCCCCAGACCGACGCGGTTCGGTCAGACGCCTTCGGTTCACACACACACACCCACACAAGCACGTTCGGACACGATGCGCCTCGGGTCACGCACATATACACGCGCACACGCACACACACATGCACGTTCAATAACGATGCGCCTCGATTCACGCACGTGTACACACATACACTCACACAAGCACGATCAGGAACGATGCGCTTCAATTCACGCACATGTGCACACATACACTCACACAAGCACGTTCGGGAACGATACGCTTTGATTCACACACATGTGCACACATACACTCACACAAGCACGTTCAGGAACGATGCGCTTCAATTCACGCACAGGTACACGCACACAAGCACGTTCCGATAACCCCGTGGACCGAATAAGGTGAGAAACCGATGACACAAGGGATTAAATCAACAGGGGGAACAATGAAAAGCAGGATCCACTACTTGGGGTGGCAGGAGGCAGCGTCCCGTCCAGCACGCGCCCTCCTGCACACAGTGAGCAACAACATTAAAATCACAAGAGCTAACTAGCCGAATTCACCGCGTACCTACCCCAGACGGACTAGCGGCACCGTGTGGTCGCCCGTTCTCGTGAAGCCTCTGCGCGTCTTCCAGTATAGCAAGCCTCGCGCCGCCACAAGGGCACCGGATCGATATATTCACTCCAGTGCGTGAACCACGCACTCACGGGATCTAAACAATCAGACCAACGCGTTAGGCGCCTTCCCCGAGCGCTGTGCTCCCAAAGCCGCAGACCTACCCTAATATGGTCCTCGCGTCACTCCACCGCCGTGCGAGAGCCAACCGGCGTCTCAAGCACCAATCGCGCCCGCGGGAAATTAGAGCAACGCAGCACTGGTGCCGCCGCAGTCTCTCACACCGCAAACCGCCAGGTACGAATTCAGTCACGCCGTTTGTTACATCCACGCCGTGCCGGACCCGGTGGTATCAATCCAACCAACTCAGGTGTCCCTAGAGCGCCTAAATAAAATACCGGCCTCTTTCATTGGCCGGCCGCCAAGCCTGCGGGCGGGGTTTCTGTCGGTTTACTACATACGAAATTGTCCTGTATTTGATAACGAAATTGTCCCTTTTGTCCCGTATTTTTAATCATGTCATGACGTCCTTCACGCATTTAATGAAGATGCTGCTTTCCTACTTTTGATTGGGTAACACTCGACGCCATCGGTAGTGTTGAGTTAACTAAGCTGATAATGCATTAGTTTTATTAACATTTGTTATCCTTTCTGTTATTCTATATGAGTGAAAAATGCATGTCATCATGAGTTGTTCGTAGCTCGACCAAAGGTTTCCTTGTGTAAAAGCCTTATGTAAAATTACATACATTGACACAATGTGGCACAAAAAGTCAATTTTTAACTTTAAGTTTCCAGATGCTCCCACAAATCTCAAGCGAATGAATGGGCGATTCACCGCTTATCTCCAAGGTCGGGCAGCTGGACTCAACTCGAATGGCGCAAACTATGATGACAATATGTAAATGTGTAACTTGCGACTTAATTATCTGTCTTCAATAAAAACCGTGTATTTCTGAAGAAGACAGGATATTCGTTCTGTGAAAAATTCAGCTGAACTTTGGTGAAGCTGGTTTGAGGCTCTTACGAAAAAACCTTTGAATCTACAAACTCTGTGTTGAAGTCTTTTATTTTATAGAGCAGTTTCGGGAAGGCTAGATCTATCTGATGACCGTGATAACATTTGAGAAGGCCGCTCGCAGTAGACCCCAACAGCTAGTTTGATTGGTCTTTTAACTGTCCAGTGAGGGAGGGCGTGTTTGTATTGGTAAAGTTAAAAATGGCAGATGCTTCTACCGGCTGCGATTACAAGCGTGAGTGCAAGCGCCTGCAAAAATACCGGAGAGAGTGGGAAGAAGCAAACGCGTGGCTGTAGAGTGTTAGCAAACATGAATATCAAGGAAACTGCAAAATTTATCAGAGTATTCACCGTGGCTCACGGTGTCTGTGAGACGTCACACCTCAGGAGAGCAGCATTCACGAAAACCCCTGTTGCAGGGCGAACGGGGACTAAAAGACTAAGTAAAAGCCCGAAAAAACCAAAGTCAAGAACTAGCCAGAGTTGTAATATTAAATCTGTCCTCACCATTCCAACATCAAAGCAGATTGGAACCAAATGCACAGCTCATGTTGCCATTAAAAGCCAAAAAGTCAACTGCCTGTTAGACACTGGGTCCCAGGTAAGCAATGTCCCCTTGTCATTCTTCCAGACACACTTGCCTCATCACTCTTTGAAGTCTTTGAAAGATCTGTTGGATGTAGAATTGCATGTAGAAGGAGCCAATGGCGAGGCCGTGCCCTATCTTGGGTACACAGAACTTAATTTAACGTTTCCAAAAGAGTTTTTGGGCCAAGACATTGAAGTACCAACGTTAGTGCTAGTTGTTCCTGATGTGAGCAGCACACCACAAGTCCTCATTGGCACCAATTCACTGGATGTGCTTTACTCCAGCTTACGTCGAAAAACACAATCGTAATCATCTTTCCCTGCTTACAATGTAGTCTTGAAAGTTCTTGAAGTTCGCCAAAGACAGACTAGTAGAGATGGGGACAAGTCACATATGGTCAAGTCCAAGCAAGTCTCCAAGTCTTAACCATCAAGTCTCGAGTCAAGTCTCAAGTCACAGTTTAGACAAATCAAGCAAGTCAAGTCAAGTCAAGGGTTCACCCCAAGCAAGTCAAGTCGAGTCATGAGAAGTTTCAAGTCAAGTCAAGTCAAGTCAAGTCGCAGAGATTAAATTATTAATACATGCAAAATAAGGCAAAAGAGGCAAAATAAACAGAGGTTAAATTATTAATACATGTTTATTTTTGCACAAAAAAGATGAAACTATATACATATATTATGCATCTTCACACTGCTATATTTGAATTGAAAACATGCACTTGGAAAAAATATTTGCCAAGACATTGGCACCAAGTTGTTGACAATTGGGGATCGTCAATAATAATAATTCTAATAATAATAATCCTTCTGAACACACGCCATTCAATTGGCAAGTGGTAGACTGGATATGTAGTAGTCTGGGGCACAATCAACTGCGACATGGATGGCTGCTGTAGATCGCTGCAGTGTCTCTTGGATTTGAGATATTAATCATATCTGCATAGATAAAAAAAAAACAAAATACAAAACCAATCAGGGAAAACTGTAAACATTAAAACTAAATTATTTTCCTATGCACAAACATTATTTTTTTAATGATTTAAGGAAATTAAACCAGATTTTCATGTTTACACACACAGAAATGGAAATACACATGAACGGACATAATGTAAGATTTGAGCATTTATATACAGTCTATGAACCTTATAAACCAAGTATTGTGACTGAAAATTTGCCTAGAAAGTTTAACATAAGATTTTTAATACTTATGCTGTTCATTATAGGGCACAGTATAGAGGAATTTATACACTCTTTTTCATCTAGTGATGGGACACTCTTTTTCATTTTAGCAGAATATACATTTAACGTATGTGAATATAGCCCAGTGATGCAGGTTAATCAGCACACATTTTGTTGTTATTATTAGTGTACACAAAAAAGTAGACAGACTTCAATTCGAACGATGAAATTATTCTGGTCAGCATGACCAAAAAGTTTAGAAAGATTTTAAGGGCAAGTGATCGCTCGCACTGACGCGTTGATCCTGGATTTTCATGCAGTAAGCGCGAGCTGAACAACACGCACACGCAGTCAGACGATACAAACACTTGAAAAGGCGCACACCTAACGTACACGTTATAGCTTACGTGTAATATCGAGAAGCCCCTCATTTTATGATGCACCCAACATTTAAATTCGGGCTGCGCTACTGTTACAGGCGTAAATGATCACCACATTTCTGATTAAAAAAAACACATGCAACCATAGCCAATGTATGACAAACAGAAACGATTCATTTATTACATTTGTAATATTCTTTTTTTTTTATTACACTTATAAAGAAATGACTTTCTTACCTTTCCATGTAGTTCTTGAAATGCCGCATGAAATTTGACGTTGTGGTTGTCGTATCGGATGTTCTTGCGTTGCATTCTCTGCATCTGTTCAATCTTTTTCTATTGGCATCCAGTTCAACGTCTTTATAGCCAAACGTGACTACTTGTGGAGCTCGTCTATTGTCTGCTATCCACTCACGGAGCGATTTGTGCTGTTAAGGTCACAGGCAGGTGCTAATCACAGGTGCTGCTCAGTTTTTTATATGCCAAAGTTCAAGTCAGTTTCGAGTCTTCCACTTCAAGTCGAAGTCAAGTCTCAAGTCACCTGCTCTCGAGTCAAAGTCAAGTAATTTTCTTACTTTAATCAAGCAAGTCGCAAGTCATGAAAAATGTACCTCAAGTCAGACTCGAGTGAAGTCATGTGACTCGAGTCACCCATCTCTGGATCAGGGGTGTCAAACGCATTTTCACAGAGGGCCACATCCGCATGTTTGTCCTCAAAGGGCCGGATGGAACTTATAAATGTGACTAAATGTAATCAAATGTAAAATAAATGTAACTACTCTTTAATGTTAAACAACTCATTATTTATTATAACTTATTCAAGTGACAATTGCGTAGAAAACATAAGTTGGCTTGTTGTTCCAACATAAATCCTTTTCTATTTTGTCAGCTTATGAAAACACACACAACTCCATTAATCAAAGGATCAAAATAAAGGATCAAACTGTCCAAGTGAATAAATCTCTGTACTGTATCTATGTCATCAATAAAGGACTAAAAGCAAAGTGTTACATATACGGAGAAGAAATGTATCTGTGAAACATTGTTTTAATATATTTAAATATATTTAAAAAATACATAAATCCAATATATGGGACGTTTTGAAATGTGTTTTTAACAAATACATGCATATTGTTGCGCTTGACGACTGAGGAACACGACTTTGGTTATCCAACATAGGTTTAATCGCATAACTGAGAAAATCCAAACATCAGAAGAAGGAGGAGGAGGAAGAAGAAGAAGTAGAAGAAACTCCGAATCCGAACAAAACATAAGCGCTGCTCACGTAGCAACATGTCTGATAACAAGTTTGACCGACAGTGTTTCCACCCTCCAGGTTCTCCTTAAGAGGACCTCCATAACGAGGTCCACCAGTCGAGGGTGAACAGCTGTCGGCGCTTACACTAACAAAGTGTTTGACTACTAACAAAGTGATGGACACTTTATAAAGTAATTACTTGTACAAAAGTCTTCTCAACGTCGTGTAGAGTAAGGACGCTCTTCGCAGACCACGTGACCTACGGAACCAAACGACTCCGATAAAGATTCATAACTTTCCCGCAAACATTCGAGTCACTGAAATGATCCGAACACGCGTCATTAAGGAAGAAGGAGGGGCTTCAATCCTCTCGCGTCGCCGCGCTCGGCACCAATCAGAGCACAGCCACGCTCTCTCGTCAGTTCACCTACAACGCTGGACTAGACAACAAGCCGCTGTCATCTCCCAGCGAGATTTTAAATCCACTTCACGTCTTTTTACTCTAGATATTAACAGTCGCGGGTATCGCCCGCTGTGTCACGTGGTTCTGAATAGGTGAGGTTAAACATTTTCTTAAAATACTGCACACTCAAAACACACTTTGCGCTTTGTATAAACCGGAGGCGCGTCTGTGGCGTTTAAAGTTCCCTTAATAGTGATTTACTACAGTGGTTGTGATGGAGGCGTACTAAAGTTCGAATAGATTTGTGTTTGAAGCAAACATTTGTCGACGCTTATCGATTTTTGTCGTCTGATAATCCACTAGTTTTGTAATGTTCCTAAATGAGCAATTTACGAATATAATACGAATGCTAATGCGTTGTAATTTACTGTATTGTTGCCTTTTCTGTTGAAGGTTGGTTTCAAAGTTATTTCAGTGTACTACTGTTAGTCACTGTAAAATAAAGCATGTCGTCGGATCTTTGAGAGTTTCGTAGAGTTTCTAACGATCGTAAGGTTGCGGGTTCGAATCCCAGGACCCGTAGGAGACCCCGGCATACTGTTGTCATCAGGCGCTGAACTCGCGCGCGTGCGTGTGTGTGTGTGTGTGTATCCACAGTAGAACGATGAGCGGCAGGAACGACGACGAGAACCTCGACAGCATGTCGAAGGAGGATCTGGAGCGCTGGATCCAGACGGTGGTGGACAAAACCCCTCAGCTGGTGCAGAGGCAGGGACAGCTGGCACATCTGGAGGACTGGGTGAAGATGAAGGAGCGAGATGCCGCCTGTACTCGCCTTCTCTACGGAAATGCATTTGAGTGAGTCGGTACATCCATTCAGGTTTCTTTCTCGAGCAGCTGCGATGTCTGTGTACTGTGTCTTTAAGAGCGGCGACTCTCTGAAAAAGAACCGTGAACGTGCAGCACTGTTTCTGCTTATTTTTATTTTCAAATAAGTTTGTTTCACGCATCATTCTGATTCAGAATCACACTCCATCGCGCGACGAATACAAGCAGGGGTAGACAATAAGGGAAATTTTCCAGTAACTTTTGAAGTTCTCTGGCCAGACTATCAAAACCACTGGCCCAGGTCGTTGCGCATTAATCGCAAAAAACAAACAAACTGTTTGCTTGAACAACATGAATATCATTGTATATTGTTTCATGTAGGTTTAGAGTGCAGCAAATTTGAGCAAAAACAGAACAAGTGCAATTCTCTGCCTTTTCTTTTGCTTTCCCTCAATTCCTCTCATCATTTTTTTTCCTTCCTTGAAAACATGTCACCTAGCACAGTGGCGCCCATTTTGAAACATTTTTGTGTCTTGGGCGCAATACTGCACCTATATTTTTACTTCATACTGTCAGTTAGATGCTTTTATCCAAAGCAATTTTCATGTCATTAAAAATGTGTTAATATTTGTAAAAATTGTACAGTTTTTCCTGGGAATCGAACCCATAATCTGGTGTTTCCAACCCCAGCTCTACTGACTGAGCTGCTGCACAAATTATTCTGCAACCAATCTTAAAAAGTTTTTGGTGTTTTTGGCAGTTTTGTCATATACATAGTTCCCCTGCAGTGTCTGGTTTGCTTTGTTCAGAATTAATCAGTATCAGTTGAAAAACATCAACAATAAAACATTTATCGTCCAAGTGCAAATAATGTAACGTAGTAAACATTTTCCCCCACAGTCCGAAAAAACATGCGTTTCAGGTTAATCTGGCCGTGTGAATTTGTGAGCGTGTGTGGTGTGTATGCCCGAGTGAAGTGGACTGAATTGGGGGCGCAGATTGGCTGCAGCTATTTCACAGGGCAATTGGTGTGTGTGTGTGTGTGTGTGTGTGTGTGAATGTTGTGTTTCTGTAAGGCATTAAAAAAAATGGAAGGAATTATTATTATTATTATTATTATTATTATTATTATAAGAAGGGAGCAGCCCTGCCCGGGCTAAACTACTGTAAGTCTGTGATAGGTGGGGGGGGGGGTGCATCGCTCTTGACTTCAGGTCTTGAGTAACAGTGTTGGTGGAAGGGATGTGGGATAAATCCGATGACTTGATCCCCAATTTGCAAAACACACACAGCGATTGGGATTCCTGAGAGATGTAGAAAAAAACACAAAAGCTGTCAGGTTCACAACATAGGAAAAAGTGAAAAGAAGATGAGGAAAAACGAGCAAAAGATAAAGTTATGCAATCTCTCTATTTTGCATCAAGGAAGGCCAGAAAAGTCAGATTTCAGTTTTTATTTATTTATTTATATATGCAGTATATATATATATATATATATATATATATATTTTTTTTAAGGTTCTGTAGTTTGATTCAAGATATTTAACATATTTATTCTATATTTTATTTGTGTGTTGTTCTTTATAGTTAAAATTTATAGTTTCAAATTTTATATTAATCGCGATTAATTTGGTTGAGGAAGTGCGATTAACTAGTTTTAAAAATGTAATCGTAGGACGGCCATAATATATATATGTATTTTTCGTTGTATAAGACGCACTTTTTCTTTCCCAAAACTGAGGGTGAAAAGTTGGTGCGTCTTATACGGCAAAGGCAGAGATCATAAGATGGTCACCGCCATCTTAGTATGCAATACTATTACATACGTTGTCTCGCTTTCTTTCTCGCGCAGAATCTTGTGAAACAATGAAACCATGATTTCCAAACGAAAACAGACTTTGATCAAAATAAAACAAGCAGATTTTCTTGCGCGCGTCTTTAAAACTAAAACAGCCGCTCTCTTAAAGGCACAGCGCAGAAAACGGAGCGTCACGCGTATGCGCGTGAAGTACAAACTGTGTTCGATTAGCAATGTCCGTGCTGTTATTGGTAGTTGTAAGTTACAACTTGTAACGAAACTAATGTGTAATACTGTATTAAGGTGTTTATATACTTATATAAAAATCTAATTCATGAATTATCACGGTATTCACGATATTGCAAAATCCATATCGTGGCACATCTCAATACCACTATACCGCCCACCCCTACTTTCACTGTTTACTGACTTTACGTGACTTTATGTTTGGCATACAATTGTTCTTAAACTGCTGTTAACTATTATACAGTTGATATAAAATATTTTACTACAGTATTTGGTTCAGAATCTTTTTTTTCTAGATTTTCCTCCTTTAAAAAAGGTGCGTCTTATATGCTGGTGCGTCTTATATGGCGAAAAAATTGTTAACGATAAATAATTATTAATAATACATAATGATGATCTGTGATTAATCATGATTAATTTGGTTGGGGAAGTGCGATTAACTAGTTAAAAAAAATGAAACGTTTGACAGCACTAGTGTGTGTATATATGTGTATATAAATTATATACACATATACTTGTAATTTTATTTTAAAATATTAAAATCTTTTAAATAATATTAAAATATTTAAAATTAGGGATGTACCGAATATTCCGCCACCGAAAATATTCGGCCGAAAATGGCCAAAAAGTGCATTTTCAGTTTTCGGCCGAAACACTTTTTTCACCGAACTAACACGGCCCAAAGTTGATGACGTAAGCAGAGACCGTAAGAGCTGCACGCGAGCACGAGCTCGCAAAACATCTCGTCTCTCTGCACCAGATGAAGAGTTTGCACCCTCGTTGTCTGATAAGTTCAGTGAAATCTGCAAGAAAGTACCTCTAATAATACTAATACGTAAGCTATTTTGTTTTAGGTTACTTTATATGTGACAGATTGTATATTTCTGCAAGATGTATATTTTTTATCCACTGGCCTTATTTAAATACAGTCTCAAATCTTTCTCAAATGTCAGGCAGATGACAAGCTCAACATCAACCTATTTATACTATTATTAAGACCTGCAGAGAAAATGTTGTATCCTTTGCACTTGTTCTGAATGCACTTTAAACTTAAAGGCAATTTTTAATGGAGGAACTTTAAAACCAGTAGGTCAAGTTAAACATTTTAGTTTGAATTATATTTTATACTCGAGTGTTGCATTATACTTGATAAATATTTGCATATTTGTAATACATTTTGTTTCATGTATTTTTTGAAACTTCATTATTAATGTATGCAATTGCAATGCCTTAGTTTTAGTAAAGTTAGTGCACCATCATAGCAATAAATGCAATTCTTTCGGTGTTTCGGTTTTCTGCCAGGCTTTCCTCTTTTTCGGTTTCGGCCAAGAATTTTCATTTCGGTGCATCCCTATTTAAAATACATTTGTAATTTCATATTAAAAATATAAAATGTATGGTGTGTCTCAGTGCCGTGCAGGACTGTGAGTCAAAGATGAAGAGCCTGTATGGGATGCTGGGTATGGAATACAGGGACGAGGACTCGGAGGAAGAAGGAATCGAGTCACACAACGGCCTTCGGATCTTGGGGGAGAAGATCCCATGCAGAAAGAACGACGCTGTTGCACTCGCTCTTCTGGAAGGTCGGTGCGATTGAACCGAAATTAATAGAAACATCTTATTCAAACTGGTTACACATTTAAATGAGCCGTTGAGCAACTGACTCAAGAGTGTGTTTGTCACCATCTTTCTCGCAGATCCACAAAACATGTTGGATCCAATGGTGAGGATTACAGGTTCACATTCATAGTGCTTTTCACATTGTTTTCTCACACATTCACTTTTTGTTTTGTCCGTCTGTTTTTCGTCTGGATCGGTTCGCTCAGATGGAAAAGGTGTCCATGGCCATTCAGAAGTCCTCAAAACTGGTCCAGGACCTGGTTCAGATGGTGGGCCACAGCTCGTCCAAAAGCACCTCCTCGCAGTCGGACTTCAACAGCAGGCCTTCCTTCCCCTCTGAGGCCTGTTATTCTGAGTCGGCCACGCCCACGCTCAGCGACGGCAGGAACACCAAACCGCTCGACATCAAGAGCAACTTCCATATAGTGAAGACAGAGTCACTCGCGAGCGTCGCAGGGTCATCAGAACCGAGCCAGACATTTCACCATCAGTCCGGCTCTATGCCGTTGATCAAGACTGAGCCGGGTCTACACGACTCTCAGGGATTCTGCGATTCCAAAAAAGGCCTCTTCTCAGACGTGAAGGTCAAGGTGGAACCTGAGTGTATGGCCGTGCGCTCGCCACAAGTGTCTTCACCTCAGAGTAGCTCAGACATGCAACAACAAACCGTTGAACCTGACCCTGAACGAAGCTTCGGCGTGAAGAAATCTGAAGCGCACAAGACTGAGCTCGGGTCCACAACAACGGGAAGTTTTAACCAGGCTGAATCGGAAGACACGGGCACGTCGTCTGTTGGAGTGGACAAAATTGATTTTAAAGTGACAGCAGTGACTTCCGTGGAAAGGGATTCGGCAAAAAGTGGAAGTTCTCTGGCAAATTCTGAAAAGTCTGGTGACACTGCCAGCGGTGGATCTAAATCTTCCAGGAAGAAGAGAAAGGCCAAGAAAAGGAAGAAGAAGATTTCTGATCCGCCTTCAGATATGAAGATGCGCCTGCGGGAATTCACAAACTCCTTGCCCACCAACAGAAAGTTCTTAGTGCTGTCGTCACCTGAAGACGAGCTGGATGATTTCGATCCTGTGTCAGACCCTTCCTATTTTCCTTCTGGCGCAGAAGATTCGGAGCCCAGCAGTTCGGAGCCAGAATCCCCCCAAACGTCCCCTGAAGCTCCTCCTCCTCAAAATCCACCTGCCAATCTAGTCATAGCTCCTCCTCCGCAAAAAAACCCTGAAAACCCAGTCAAAGCTCCTCCATCAGCTCCAGCTCAGAAACGTAAGATCTTTAAAAAAAAAAAAAACATAAAAAAATTCATTTCTCAATCGATATTACAGCCACAACGTACATTTTTAAAAATAATTAAAAAAGGAATGAACACGTCTTGCAAACAAACAGCAAGGCTATTTGTTCAGAAATTAGAAAAACATTCAAAAGTATCTTTAGGAAGTAAAGAAAATTTGACTTTCATGCAAATAATTAATAGAATTTACAGATGTCTTTGTAGATTTCCTATCATATGGAAGTCGCTATATTAGCTCATCTTGTTTTCTTTGGGTGGTGATTTCAAATGATTGACTTTTTAACAATATTAAAGTGGCCCGAATCTGTACATTTAGAAACGTAACTGAGCGTTTGCAGAAAAAAGTGACTTCACGTTTAACTTATTGAATATGGCTTTAAAATCAATATTTACCTCTTTTAGTCGTTCCATATCTTTGAGATGAAATCCCAATATTTAAAAATCAAAGCTAAGGTAGGAGTTTGGGACTGAAACCTAAAAGAAAATGTACTCAAGTACATTTTATATCGCCTATCAAGTAAAGTAAAAAATATCGCCTGTGTTTGTGTAGCTCCAGTGTGCGACAAGCCAGTTCCAGTGCAAGAACGCAAGGAGGTCGTCCTGGAAGTCGGCAACAAAGTTTTGGCCAAGTCTGGACCGCAGACGTGGAGTCGAGGGACGGTTCAGCATGTCACGGAGGAAGGCAAGTTCCACGGTTCCATTCAGGGTTCCTACCGGTGCTTGAAAACACTTGAATTTCAATGATGTTTTTTCATTGCCTTAAAAATGCGTGAGTTTTAAATGATATGCTTGAAAATGTAATTATACTTCTTTCACAACAAACAAATACACCTCGACTTGCAATTAATCCGTGCCGACCGCAGTTTTGTCGGGCAAAGATTTTATAAACCTGGTATCGATTGACATGTAAATGCCCAAATAAGTTTCAAGCTCCCATAAATTGAGACAGATTTATTTTAATTTATTATATAATGAATATTGTAATAACTGCAGTAAAAAAAAACAGTAAAAACCAGTACGAGTACAGTAACGAGTAAAATGAGTACGGTGGTACTAAAGTAAAAGAATAAAAATCAGTTTATTATCTATCTTTATACCCACTTATTTTTTACCGTATTTATTACCGTATTTTTCGCCATATAAGACGCACCGGCACATAAGATGCACCCAATTTTAAAGGAGGAAAATCTAGAAAAAAAAAATTCTGAACCAAATACTGTAGTAAAATATTTTATATCAACTGTATAAAAGTTAACAGCAGTTTAAGAACAAATGTATGCCAAACATAAAGTCACGTAAAGTCAGTAAACAGTGAAAGTAGGGGTGGGCGATATAGTGGTATTGAGATGTGCCACGATATGGATTTTGCAATACTGTGGATACCGTGATAATTCATGAATTAGATTTTTATATAAGTATATAAACACCTTAATACAGTATTACACATTAGTTTCGTTACAAGATGTAACTTACAACTACCAATGACAGCATGGACATTGCTAATCGAACACAGTTTGTACTTCACGCGCATACGCGTGACGCTCCGTTTTCTGCGCTGTGCCTTTAAGAGAGCGGCTGTTTTAGTTTTAAAGACTGTAATCAAAGTCTGTTTTCGTTTGGAAATCATGGTTTCATTGTTTCACAAGATTCTGCGTGAGAAAGAAAGCGAGACAACGTATGTAATACCGCAGTATTGCATACTAAGATGGCGGTGACTGCGCTCCGCGGACCAACCAACTTTTCACCCTCAGTTTTGGGGAAGAAAAAGTGCGTCTTATACGGCGAAAAATACGGTAAATTTGACTCATCTTTAGCCCTTGACCAAAAAAGTGAACAAATCATTTTGAGTCATTTGTGGATTACGTTAATTTCCATTTTGTTCATTTGTTTTACATTGATACAACATCTACGTAAACTAGTATTGACCATCGACTAGTATTTGTTATTGGAGTCCTCTCCATCTCCGGCCGCTCCCTCACTCACCAGCTGTCCGTCATCGTCATCAGCCCAATCTTTCACACCAGTCACTCATCACTCACGTTCCCCGGACACTATTTTAACCACCAGTCTCGTCATCAATCCTCGTCTGTCATTGTCCACGATCGTCTGATCCCGACGCACCAGCACAGACTCTCCTCTCTTCTTCCTCGGCACTGCCCTTCCCCTCTTCATCATCGTCGCCTCGTCTCCTGTCGTATATGTCCTTGTGTCCATCTGTCGCTTGTATTAAACAATGCATGACCCCGTACCCATTTTGTTCTCTTGTTTCTTCACGCTCCCGCTCACCTCTCACTATTTGAGCTGAGCATAACAGAATGACAGACCGGACCTTAATGGAGCAGGACGAAGGAGCCGGATCTACGCCGAATCCGTAGCTCTCGGTGGAGGAATTGATCGTCGCCATCCGGAGCGCCATTCTCCCGGAAGTCGCGGCTATATTGCACCAGCAGCTTCCGTCAACATCTGCTGCCGACCAACTTCCGCCCATTATCTTGTCCGCTTCACCTTTTGGAAGCAGCCCGGTAGCCCGACCACCAACTTTTGATGGCCAAACCGAGGACTGTGAGGGTTTTATTGCACAATGTGAACTATATTTTCTCGCAAATCCGCCTGTGTTTGCCAACGAGCACGCCAAAATCGCACTTTTGTTCTCTCTCCTGGCCGGAACTGCACGGCAATGGGTGACACCCCTTTGGGCTACACGTTCTGCACGGTTGGCCACCGGGGGGACTTTATCTCTGCATTGCGCCAGGTCTTTGGAGGGTCGAGCGCGGCTCTGGCAATTCCGGATCATCTTCTCAGTTTGCGGCAAGGCACTCTGCCAGTGAGTGAGTACGGTTTGGAGTTTCGCGCGCTGGCTAACGCTACCGATTGGACTGACTCCGCCCTCATCGCCGCGTATCGTCGAGGGTTGGAATCGAAGATCCGCACCGCTCTTGTGGCATTTAGTGAAACTTTAGGGCTGGAAAATTTAATTGAGAAGTCACTCCATGTAGCTCAGCAGCTCGCCTTTGAACCCAGCTGTACTATGCGCCGCGCTGCAGCCGTCCCTGACGTCGCGGCGGTGGAACGGATGGAAATTGACAACTGCCATCTCACTCCCACCGAGCACTCTCGTCGAATCCAGCTGGGACTCTGCTTATATTGCGCCGGTGTTCTGAAAATTCCTCCTACAGCTCAGAACTTCCTACACTGACGTCACTGCTCAGCTGTTCCTAGCTAGCTTGCCGCGCAAGCGCGTTAAACCACGTCAAAACTGAATGCTAATATAAATAAGTACAATATATTGTAACACGCGCGTTAGAACATACGTCACTGCTCAGCTGTTTCTAGTTTGCAAGTTGCGCATGCGCGCTAATGAAACGTCACTTCTCAGCTGTTCTTACCCTTCGCGGTGCGCGATAAATGCACTAAATGAACATGGACACTTATAACAGTACACACGATATTGTACTTATTTATATTAGTATTCAGTTTTGACGTGAACAGCTGAACAGTGACATAAGTGTAGGAACTTCTGAGCTGTAGGAGGAATTTTCAGAACACCGGCTCTGGCCATCAGCGCCCCGATTGCCAGGTGAGACCTCCCCAGCAACCGGTATGTGATCGCCATTCCTCTTCAAAAGTTTATTCACCTCTGTTGATGTCTGTGACTATGTCCTCTTCTTCTTCTTCCTGGCTAACAGTCAAAGCATTAGTGGATTCTGGGTCTGCGGGAAACTGCATTAGCCCTCTCTTGTTGAAACGTTTAAACCTGAAAGCGTGTTTATGTGACACAGCATATAACATTCACACCATCCAAGGAAAACCACTGTTTAAGGGTCAAATTCGGTCTCAATCCCCCAAGCTCACTCTCCGTGTCTCCTCCATTCTGAGGAGATGCAATTTATGGTTTTACCTGAATCTTCTGTTGAGCTTGTATTAGGAATCCTGTGGCTCAGGCTGCATCAACCCACCGTCAATTGGATCACCGGGGCAGTCCTCCAGTGGTGTCAGCTGTGCTAGAACCGGTGCTTAACCACCATCGGCCCTCGTCCCGCACCATCTCTCCAGACACCATCTATCTGCTCTGTGGGAATGGTCGTCTGCGATCCTCGGCTACCTCCTCAGTACGCCCAGTACATGGATCTTTTTAACCCTTGGTCGGCTACCAGGCTGCCTCCCCACCGGTCCTGCGACTGTGCCATTGAGCTGTTGCCAGGTGCCAAACTCCCGCATGGGAGAATTTACTTTGTCTCTGCCTGAACAGGCAGCCATGCGGGCCTACATCCGACAAAGCCTTGAACGGGGGTTCATTCGTCCCTCGACCTCTCCAGCTGCTTCCAGTTTTTTCTTTGTGGCCAAAAAGGATGGAGGACCTTTTTTCGATTGTGTATCGATTACCGTCAGCTGAACGAGGGGACTCGCAAGTTTCGCTACCCCCTGCCGCCTGTTCCGGCCACCTTAGAACAGCTACGAGGTGCGAACCTTTTCTCTAAGCTAGATGTCTGCAATGCGAATGAGATTTTACGCATTGCAAGAAGGGGGACGAGTGGAAGACGGCCTTCATCACACCAGAAGGCCATTATGAATATTTAGTGATGCCCTTCGGGCTCTCCAACGCACCTTCTGTGTTCCAGGCTTTCATGAACGAGATCTTTCGGGACTTCCTCAATCAGTTTCTCCTGATCTATCAGGATGATTTTTTTATTTTTTCTCCAGTCCCCGTCACCCACGTTCGTCACGTCTCTGCGGTCTTCAAGCGCCTTCGTCAACACAACCTCTTCCTAAAATTGGAGATATGCGAGTTCCACGTGACGGCTACACGCGTCCTGGAATACGTTATCTCCCCGTGCCAGGTACAGATGGACAGCGAGAAGGTGCAAGCTGACCGGGATTGGCCCAAACCCACGTCCATTCGGGAGCTGCAACGTTTCCTAGGTTATGCCAATTTCTATCGCCGGTTCATCGCCCACTCCAGTCACGTGTGTACGCCCCTCACTAACCTCTTTAGAAATCATCCTCGGCACCTCAACTGGAATGCAGATGCGGAAACGGCTTTTCAATGCCTCAAGACCGCCTTCACTTCAGCTCCAATCCTCGTCCACCCTGACCCTGAGCGGCCATTTCTGGTGGAGGTCGACGCATCCATTCACGGCGTCTATGCTATCCTCTCCCAACGTGGTGACAAGGGGTCTGGGGTACACCCTTGCGCCTTTTTTTCAAAGAAACTGAGCCCGACGGAGCAAAGATACGACGTGCGTGACAGAGAGTTGCTGGCCATTAAGTTGGCATTAGAGGAATGGAGGCATTGGCTGGAGGGGTCGAAGTTTCCGTTCACCGTACTCACGGACCATAAGAACTTGCAATATCTGAAGGAGACAAAACGTCTCAACTCCCTGGAAGCCAGGTGGGCTAAATTTTTCACTCGCTTCAGATTTTCTGTCTCTTATCATCCAGGATCTCAGAATGGGAAGGCCGACGCCCTCTCCCGGATGAGGGAGCCCCACGACGCTCCCAGCAAGGCGGATGAGACTGTTCTTCCCAAGAGTCTCCTGGTGAGTCCTATTCATTGGAGCCTGGACTCTCAGATCCGAGATGCCGCTAACACTGAGCCACGCCCACCTGGTTGCCCACCGGAGCGTCGATATGTCCCTGTGGATTATTGTCAACCCCTGGTTGAGGCCACACACAACTTTCTGGGATCCGGGCACCCTGGCACCTCGCGTACCCTCTCGCTCCTACGCCCTCGTTACTGGTGGCCCTCCATGACCTGAGACATAGAGACCTTCGTACGAGGATGCGAGACCTGTGCTCAAGCCAACGTACCTCGAGCCCTTCCGCAACGGGAACTGATGCCTCTGCCAATCCCAATTCGGCCATGGTCCCACGTGGCTGTCGATTTTGTAACCAATCTCCTTAGATCGGATAGATGCACCTGTGTCTTCGTCATGGTCGATAGATTCTCGAAACCCTGCAAACTGATCCCGCTCAAAGGTCTCCCCACAGCGATGTCAGCCGCTGAGGTACTGTTTCAACAGGTTTTTCGAAACCACGGCATCTCAGAGGACATAGTTTCTGATCGCGGTCCGACAGTTTGTCTCCCGAGTCTGGAGGGCCTTCTTCCGCCGTCTGGGAGTCACCATCAGCCTGTCCTCGGGCTATCACACTAACATCATTCCACGTATCCTATCTGAAACCCTATTACTCACCCGTAATGTCTTCTTCTCCAGGTCCGGATGATGGTGAGACCACCTCTTGCCCGACGGTCTCAGCCGACGATGCGGTGTACAGCGTCCACCAAATCCTGGATTCACGTCGCCAGGGGTCAGCCATACAATATCTAGTGGATTGGGAAGGATTTGGTCCTGAAGAGAGATCCTGGGTCAAGCGCAAGGACATCCTCGATCCTGATCTGCTGACAAGATTCCATGCTGACCACCCTAAGAAACCAGGACCTCGGCCCCGCGGCCGGCCCCGCCGTCGGCCCCAGAATCACGCGTCAAAAGCCGCTGGAGGGGGGGAGAGTCACTCACGTTCCCCGGACACTATTTAACCACCAGTCTCATCATCAATCCTTGTCTGTCATTGTCCACGATCGTCTGATCCCGTCTTTTCTCTTCTTCCTCGGCACTGCCCTTCCCCTCTTCATCATCGTCGCCTCGTCTCCTGTCTTCAGTGTCAGTATCTGTCCTTGTGTCCATCTGTCGCTTGTATTAAACATCACTGCACGACCCCGTACCCATTTTGTTCTCTGTTTCTTCACGCTCACCTCTCACTATCTGAGCTGAGCGTAACAGTATTACAGCGACACTTCTCTAATTTTTATTACAACTTGGTTTTTCTTTGTTTTCGCATATATCTCTAACCTAATTAACCTAGTTAATGTAATTAAAATGGCAACATTTGTATTAAAGAAACCTTTAAATTTATATATTACATGAATGGTGCTGGAAAAGCTTGAACATGGATCGTGCTCTGCATAAAATGCACATACAAAAAATAAGAAAATAAAAAACAAAATGAGTTAAATCAAGTAAAATGATCTGCCAATGGGGTGAGATAATTTTACTTTGTAAGACCACTTGAAACAAGACGTATTTTCTGGAAACAATCCAATTACGGTAATCCTTTACGCTTGATACTAAGATACTTCTTTTATCCTATCTGAAAATTTAGATTTATTGTGTCATTTCAAGATGTTTTGGCTTGTCAAGAATTCATTTTTTGCTGTGTGAAAGCTCTTGAATATCAGGCGGGACTTGTTTAATGCAAGGAAGGAAAGTGAGGTGATGGCAATATGGCCACATACTGAATTTGTGCTCTGCATTTAACCCATCCGTGAAAGTGCATCTATCATGTCTTTACCAATCATTTTTAGGCTTTATTGCAATATTTTGGATACAACAAATGTTTCTAAAAATTTGGAACAGATGTGGTCTTATGATCCGCTCAAAGCAGCACAGAAAGTCAGATCAGGACTGTAGCTTGATGTGGCTCTGCGCTGTGTTTTAGTGAACGCTCGCAGCTATACCGTGGAGTTCCAGGACCAGGATGTGAAAGTCGTCCCTGCTCATCAGGTGGCCGAGGACAAGAATCCCTTACGGAAGGATTTGTTCGTCGGCTGCCGTGTTGTGGCCTCTTACAAAGACGAGAAGAAGAAGAACTGCTTTAACGGCGGCGTGATGACCGAGCTTCCTGATCGCAAGAACCGCAGCAGGTGAAAGAAAACAACATAACTTTTTGGTTCATTTCAATCCCTGGTGTGGTGCAGAATTGACCAATGCTTTTTTGGGTTTTGTCTAGTTTTTTTTTTTTTTTTTTTTGTTGAAATGTTGAATTGTTTTGGTTTCTTGGCCGTTTTTCTAACTGCTGTGAACGTGAAAAGCTCGTTTTTATTGTTAACAATGTTTTCCCGCTGTTTTAAGGTTCTTGGTGTTTTATGACGACAACACAGTGGCGTATCTGGCGCTTCCAGATTTTTTTATTGTGTGTAAACAATGTAAGATGATTCTACTTTCTTTATCTATTCGCCTTGTTTCTGATTTTAATAACCACACACCAGGTTTGGACTTTTAAAAGCGTTTCATATTGATCGTAGTTGTGTTTCTCAGTGGATAACATATGGACGGAGATTGAGGATGAGGCGCTGCAGAAACAAGTGAAGGATTATCTCCGCACGTACCCCGAAATCACACTAAAGTCGCTCAATGTGGGACAGGATATCACGATCCTCCGAAATGGCGAAACTGAGACTTGTAAAGTCATGGAGTGCGACGGCAGCCTGGTTCGTCTCTGCTACAAGGTGAACACATTGTTTAAATTAACTTCAAAGTGTACCTTTAAAAGTCCTTGAGACCTTTGGGTTTTTTTTTTTATTGTGTTGCAGAAATACCGTATTTACTTGCTTATAAGTCGACCCCCCCACTTCAGCTGTGAGATTGTAGTATTCTGTTTAGACCCGCTTATAAGTCGGGGGAAAGAAATGAGAGAAAAGTGAATAGATAGAAATGAGTAGAAACCCATTTTTGGGTTTCATATAAAGTCAATTCTGGTTATTTGGGGCTCACGGAAACGCACTAAAGCGGCACAGGGAAATAATGATAGAACACCTGTGCAGATGCATCCTTCCTATAGAAATAATAAAAATATTCAGACATCCTTGGTGGTAAAGGAAACCTAAAAATCAAGTAACCCTGTGTTAGAGTTATTGTGATACCCCCCCCCCCCCCACACACACACACACACACTTCAGCCAATTTTGGTTTTCATATGTAATTCTATACAGTGTATAGATGTTTTTTTGCGGCACTGGGCATGCCCCTCTTCCCAATCCCCGCCCCCATCACTCTGCTTTCATTATTAGTTGAAATAAGTAACTAAAAGTAACTTGAAAAAAGTCAATCTCTTTATTTTTCCCAACACAAACATACAGCACAGAACTACTGTTTTTTTTTTTTTTTTTTTTTGCATTTTAACATTGAAAGTACCTGTGCAATCTGCCCTGACGCGTTCTCCTGACGGACCGATTCTGAACAGACTTATTTAATTCACATTTCAATGTAATTACTGCGCGTGTGTCTCTGTTGTTTATTTTTGTGAAAAGTATTGTCTATTTATGTAGACTGCGTCTATAAGTCGAGTCCACCACTTTGAGCCACTTTGAAAAATCCTCGACTTGTACTCGAGTAAATACGGTATTTACCTTTTCTTGGTTGCTGGGTGTCCTTGTGTAGCTAAATAGTTTCGAATATTGTGTTTTTCAGAAAGACCAGATGTCAGAGTGGGTCTACAAAGGCAAAGTTTTGAACAAAGTTTTCCAACAACCAACGCAAAGCCAAGCGAAACCAACCACACAAAACCAATCCCAAGACGCCAAACGGGACAAATCCCAAAACCATCAACCACCCAGTCAATCGGAAAGGCAAGAAAATGTCAAACAGAAACCACAAGTCCCGCAAAAGGCTCAACAAACCGATCAACTCAACAACCGGACGAACCAACAAAACGCACAATCGATGAGACCAGCATCTGCTAGCACTGGTAACGCCCTCACGCTTCCTTCTGTCTGATTGGCTTTATATTCTTGTTCTGCTTCAGGAAGTGTCGCTTCTGGAGTCACTGACGAACGCTCGCTTCCGTTAGCGCTTCAGCCCAAGGTGTTACTCCAGAGACTGACGTGTAAGCGCTCCGTCACATGACCTTGTCCAGGTAAAATACGTGAGACCTTTAATGATCAACTACAAACTTCATTTACTTGTGAGTTTCGCTGGGCACGTTCGATTGCTTATTTAAATACCGTATTCATGCAAATATTAGCACCCCCTGATTTTTTTGGACGCAAGAAAAAAATGTTTTTATTTCTGGCTAAATAAAGTTACATTTCTCTTAAAAACACATCTTTTTTCTTTTTTTACAAACCTAACTTGTAACTCACTTTTATGTCGTTTTACTTGAATGACGTAACTTGAATAATAATCGTTTTACCAATTCTAGCGATCAGAACTACACCTCCCAGAATTCATAGCGGCTCCAGAGACCATTTTCGTTCCAGTCAGGGTTTGCACAGACCAGTTTAAGCCGCTATTATTAGCAGTCTTTATAACAGACGACACAGTATTGTGTTTACCTGTGCAGCAGACGAGAGTTTAGATTGTGTCTGTTCCTCAGATTTTTTTACTTCCTGTCCGTGTTCTTCATTTACTACTGTTTTCTTTCTGCGATGACGTTTTTTAGCCTTTAGCGCTGAGCTACCCGGATGTGGTTTGTTGTAATAATAAATGATTGTATTTCAATCATTATACTTCTTCCAGTGTTATTCAGTCTATGGTAAGTGTCGGGTGACTAATGTGTCTTTATTCTGTTAGTGAGTTAATAAAGTAAGTAAGTTAGTAAACTTTTTTTTCTATCAGTGTTAATTTTGTTGACAAAATATTATTACTTATCTGTAATCTCATCTGCCATCAATAAGAATGAAAAACAACCACTTAGTCATTTGTTTTTTAATTTAACAATCTGAAACACAGAAAAATAAAAACAATTATTTGAAAATGTATTATATACTCTTATTTGAAATTGTATCAGACAATGTTGCCACTGGCAGAAAATGAAAAAGTGAACAATCCTTAATAAAACATTTTAGAATACCTCTGTTACTGTGAATTGGAAAACAAAATAAATCTAGTGCAATTAACTGGCATTTAGCAAACATAGAACTTGCATTGCACACATTTCATTGGCACCAAAAAAATGCTCCGGTGGCATGTATAAAAATAAAAAGGCAAAATTGAAAATACACTACTTTAAAAAAAAAAAGAACAGTCACCAAACATAAAACATGTTTCTTTTAGTCGACATACTTTTATTCTTTTAACAACTTCTTAGTCCTTATTCTCCTTGTGGGAGCATAACGCAGCAACACTTTTCAAACGAACTCGGTTCTGAGTGCTTTTCTTCATTTGAAGGCAAAATCCATCCCTTTGCGTTCATCTCTCATTCCTTGTGCCATGCCTTGTGACATTGCTTGGGCTCTTGCGTAGGGTGTGGCCTATCCAGCCCCATTTTCTCTTCCTGATCCCTTGATCAATGGGGTTCTGTTTGGGGTTCGACTCCCGGCACAATCAGGCTTCAAAATTGAACCATCAAAGGAATCTCCGGACAAAACATAGAGCGGTAGTGGCCTAGTGGTTAGGGACGTTGTGACAAAAAGAGACTGTCTGTCTGTCTCTGTCTTTCTCTATCTGTCACTATCTACCTGTCTGTCTCTCTGTCTTTCTGTCTATCTGTCTCTATCAATCTACCTGTCTGTCTGTCTGTCTCGCTGTCTTTCTATCTATCTGTCTCTATCTACCTGTCTGTCTCTCTGTCTTTCTGTCTATCTACCTGTCTCTCTGTCTTTTATCTATCTGTCTGTCTCATCTACCTGTCTGTCTGTCTCTCTGTCTTTCTATCTATCTGTCTCTATCTACCTGTCTCTCTATCTGTCTGTCTCTATCTACCTGTCTGTCTTGCTGTCTTTCTATCTATCTGTCTCTACCTGTTTGTCTGTCTCTCTGTCTTTCTATCTATCTGGGACCTAGGGACCCACATTTCAGAGGACCTGTCCGGGTCCACTAACACCTCCAGCCTAATCAAGAAAGCTCATCAGCGGCTGTTTTTCCTGAGAGCTCTCAAGAAAAACCATCTTCCTGCGGATCTCCTGGTGAACTTCCAACGCTGCACCTGCATCCTGACCAACTGTGTCACATTGTGGTACGAGAGCTGCTCTGCTGCGGAGCCCAAGGCACTGCAGCGGGTAGTGAAAACTGCTCAACGCATCACTGGGACTCCACTTCCAGCCATTGAGGACATCCAGAAGAAACGCTGTCTACGTCGAGCACGCAGCATTCTGAAGGACTCCTCTCACCCTGCCCATGGACTGTTTTCTCTCCTGCCTTCAGGTAGGCGCTTCAGATTTCCTCGTACAAGGGACTAGCAGACTCAGGAACAGCTTTATTCCCAGAGCTGAACTCTGCACCCCACTGACTGCTTTGCACATCCTTACCTGCACTGTCCTCTCAACCTCTTCACTATTAATCTGCATAAATCCGCACAATCCATTGCACTAGCCTGTACTGTACACATACTCATGTACATTTTTATACAGTGTATGTAGTCTGTGTATACAGGAAAAGGAAGGAAAATGAAATTTATATCTATTCCTGCATAGATGGCTCATAGTAGTCTGTAAATCTGGCTTACTAACAGCCTTCGCAGCTTTGGAGCTAAACTCAGGGCTGCAGAAAAGACATGGCGAACATGGATTCTCTTACCACTTCTACGCAGCTGTGTCACATTGTGGTACGAGAGCTGCTCTGCTGCGGAGCGTAAGGCACTGCAGCGGGTAGTGAAAACTGCTCAACGCATCACTGGGACTCCACTTCCAGCCATTGAGGACATCCAGAAGAAACGCTGTCTACGTCGAGCACGCAGCATTCTGAAGGACTCCTCTCACCCTGCCCATGGACTGTTTTCTCTCCTGCCTTCAGGTAGGCGCTTCAGATTTCCTCGTACAAGGGACTAGCAGACTCAGGAACAGCTTTATTCCCAGAGCTGAACTCTGCTTTTCCTGGCTTACTAACAGCCTTCGCAGCTTTGGAGCTAAACTCAGGGCTGCAGAAAGGACATGGCGAAAAACCAAAAACCTTTCTGACCTGAACAGCTACCAAGCTTTACTTTCATCTTTCTCTTCCGATGTCTCAGCCGCCAAGATCAGCTTTTACCAGAGTAAGGTCAACAGTGCCTCAGACATGCGGAAGCTCTTCTCTAACGTCTCCTCCACCCTCCGCCACCTCCGACTGCCACATCTATCGACGCTAAAGAGTTTGCTCAATTTTTTATTGACAAAGTATCAACAATTAGCAATCAGTTCTTTAATCTGATCACTCCGCAATATACACCACCTGCTGCAGGTACTGAGATACAGAGATTTTGGACGTCTCCAAAATCCTTATATCTAGTCGACCTACCACTTGTCCAACTGATCTAATTCCGTCTGATCTCATGCAGTCAATCTCTTCAGCTGTTCTTCCAACTCTTACTAAGATCCTTTACACCTCTTTATCAGCTGAAACTGTGCCAAGAATGTTCAAACAAGCAGTGGTGACCCCACTACTTAAAAAAACTACCTTGGACCCAAACTCACTTCCCAATTATAGACCAATATTCTTACTACCCTTCATGTCCAAAATTCTCAAATTCTCCAAAATTGCTGTTTTTCAGCAATTGACAACGTATTTGACCAACAATGACCTTCTTGACACCAAACAATCTGGATTCAAGAGTGGCCATTCCACAGAGACGGCACTTCTGTACGTCACTGAAAATCTTAGATTGGCTAAAGCAAATTCCAAGTCTTGTTCTCATCGTTCTAGACTTATCAGCCGCCTTTGACACAGTGAACCACCAGATCCTACTATCTGCATTGACAGTAATGGGCATCACCGGCACTGCTCTGGAGTGGTTTCGGTCATACCTCTCTGAGAGAACCTTCACCTTCTCCTGGAAAGGTACAGTATCTAATCCACTACCTGTACCTACTGATGTTCTTCAAGGATCAGTGCTTGGACCTCTACTCTTCTCCATCTATACAACTTCTTCAAGCAAGGTCATTAACAAACATGGATTCTCTTACCACTCCTACGCAGATGACACACAGCTCTTCACGTCTTCTCAACCAGACGACCAGACCTTCTCCAGCCGAATCTCATCCTGTCTCACAGATATCTCCAACTGGATGACAGAACATCACCTACAACTCAACTTTGACAAGACCGAACTTTTGGTAATTCCTGCTCATCCATCTATACACCACAACATTATTGTTCAGCTTGGCTCAACCACGTTAACACCAGTCAAGACTGCCAGAAACCTTGGGGTTATGTTTGATGATCTGCTTACTTTCTCTGCACACATCTGTGCGACAGCCAGGTCATGTAGATTTGCTCTCTACAACATCACCAAGATACGACCTTACCTCTCACAATACGCCACTCAGCTTCTAGTACAGGCTCTGGTGATCTCAAGGCTGGATTATTGCAACTCTCTTTTGGCAGGTCTTCCTGTCGCCGCAACACAGCCTCTGCAAAGAATCCAGAATAGTCTACGATCTGAGAACGAACGTCGGCTAGTCGTCCCTCTGCAACGCGGCTTGAAATCTCTCACAAAAACCTGAAAAAAAGTCTGCAACCTTCTCAACGTTTAAAAAAGCACTAAAAACTGAACTCTTTCACCAGCATCTTAACACTGATTTAAAAAAAAAAAAAAAAAAAGCCTATTGTAGACAAATTGCTAAATTTGCAAAATTGATAAAAGCGTCTGCCAAATGACTGTAAAGTAAATGTAGATTCTGTTCATAGCATTTAATTCACATCTCTGCACATGTACATTCTGTATATTTTAGCTTGTAACCGATATCTGGCACTTACTGCTATAGCACTTCTGGTTAGACATAAACTGCATTTCGTTGCCTTGTACCTGTACATGTGTAATGAGAATAAAGTTGAATCTTATCTAATCTACCTGTCTGTCTGTCTCTCTGTCTTTCTATCTATCTGTCTTTATCTACCTTTCTGTCTGTCTCTCTATCTTTCTATCTATCTGTCTCTATCTACCTGTCTATCAGTCTTTCTATCTATCCGTCTATGTCTACCTGTCTACCTGTCTCTCTGTCTATCCGTCTCTGTCTACCTGTCTCTGTCTTTCTATCTTTCTGTTGATCTATATCATTATATCCATCTCCCACCTTATCTGTCTCTATATCTGTTGGTCTCTGTCTATCCATCCATCATCTATACACTTGCTTTCTCTATCTAACGGTCTTATTACAAAGTCAATGGAACTTTAGTCTCTGTAGGGTAAAAAACGAAACTGCGGAGTGTCCCACAATCTACGGCACAGAGCAGTGAACACTAAAACCGTCTTTTAAAGAGAAGCAGCGTTGAAGCCTTGGCGTTTCAGACACAGACTACATTACATGCATTACTGGAACTTTTTTTTATCTCGACACATTTAAGGAATTAGGAGGGAGACAGATCAGTCAAAGCTGTGAGCAAACTATGAATGTCTTATCAGTCTGTGATACTGATAAGCTGTTTCGGACTGCGTGGAAGGTTGCAGGTTCGAATCCCAGAACAGTCCACAACTGATCAGTGTGTGTGTGTGTGTGTGTGTGTGTGTGTGTGCGCATTCACTTCACTGAATGAGTAAACGCAGAGTATTGTGAAGGAGCTTTTGTGTGTGTGTGTGTGTGTGTGTGTTTGTAGGGTGTACGAGTGCAACCCTCTGTGGCTGTGACCCGCGCACCTGCAGCTGCGGCTGGACCGGTAAGCGCTCGGCCTATCGGCGCCACGCCCGCTCCTCATGCTCTCCCCTCATCCGCAGGGAAAGTCGTGACGGAGGACAAGGTCAACAAGGACGAGGCGTGGGTCGGAAACAACTATCTGGCCAACCTGGGCAGAGAAGCTGAAGGAGGGGTACGAGAGCGACGCCGAGGTGGACGGCCCCAACAAGACCCTGACCATGAAGACGCCCCGCTGATGAAAAAGCAGCTGTTTGATAAAGAGTCCACCAGTGGGGAAGGTGTGGAGCTGTCTGTCTCTATTTATCTGTCTGTCTCTCTCTCTTTGTGTCTGTCTCTCTGTCTCCATCTATCTACCTGTCTGTCTCTCTGTCTGTCAATATGGCTATCTGTCTCTATCTACCCGTCTGTCTGTCTCTATCTACCTGTCTGTCTCTCTGTCTGTCTGTCTGTCTCTCTGTCTGTCAATATGGCTATCTGTCTCTATCTACCCGTCTGTCTGTCTCTATCTACCTGTCTGTCTGTCTCTATATACCTGCCTGTCTCTCTGTCTCATCTACCTATCTGTCTGTTTCTATCTACCTGTCTGTCTCTCTGTCTCCTATCTACCTGTCTGTCTCTGTCTCCATTTATCTACCTGTCTGTCTCTATTTACCTGTCTGTCTGTCTCTCTGTCTGTCAATATGTCTCTCTGTCTCTGTCTGTCCCTCTGTCTCCATCTACCTGGGAGTTGTGGTCCAGTGGTAGGGAACTTGAATGCCGGTTCGAATCCCCCCTACGACTAGTTCTACAACTAAGTGTCCTTGGGCAAGACACTGAACCCCACATGCCCCCCGGGCGCCACACTGTGTGGCTGCCCACTGCTCCGAGTTTGTGTTGGATCGGATGGGTTAAATGCAGATAAAAAATTTCCCCATGAGGGACTAATACATTTTTTTATTAAAAATTTTATTAACCTAATAAAGGTTCAATTATTATTATTATTATTATTATTATTATTATTATTATTATTATTATTATTATTATTATTATTATTATTACCTGTCTGTCTCTCTGTCTCCATCTATCTATCTGTCTGTGGTTGTCTGTCTATCTATTTGTTTATCTATATCAATCTATCCATCTCCCACCTCATCTGTCTCTATCTATTCGTCTATCTATCCTCTATTGGTCTCTGTCTATCCGTCCATAATCTATACACTTGCTTTCTCTATCTAACGGTCTTATTACAAAGTCAATGGAACTTTAGTCTCTGTAGGGTAAAAAACGAAACTGCGCAGTGTCCCCCGATCTACGGCACAGAGCAGTGAACACTAGAACCGTCTTTTAAAGAGAAGCAGCGTTGCTCTTGCGCCCCAACCATGGCAATTCCGACACAAAGATACATTTTGACTACATCACGCGCAGGAAAAGCACAATGGAACTTTTTATCTCAACACATATAAGGATTTAGGAGGAAGACCGATCAGCCAAAGCTGTGAGCAAACGGTCACTGTTACTGAGAAGCCGTTTCAGACTACGTGGACAGCCTTGGAGAGGCGCCTGAGCTGGTACTCCTTTCTAAAGGTCCGGGTGCTAGAGGAGGGTTAGACAAAGAAAAGCCAACTGTATCATTTCAGATTCATTGTTCATTTCATGCCAAGGTCAAATAGTTTGTGGGGAGTGAAGTGAGAAAAGACACAGAGATAGTTTGTATTCTAATCTTTGTTTTGATGAATGAAATACAGGATATAGCTGTAGTACGCAGTTAAATAAGTAGTGGGAGTGTCGTCGTGTCTGTGCGCCTCAGCCAAGCATGCAGTTATCCAAAGATAAATTATGAATACATTCCGAAGACGACTTAGAATAAATTTCCATGTAGCCGAAACCAAACGAGCACTGCTTCTAAAAGGTTCAAGGTCAATCGGAGTGTGTGTTTATCTGTGAGTGTGTGGGCAGAATGTTCTCCAGTAACGGCTGCTTTCCTCTTCTCTTTGTCTCTATAGACGATAAAGACGCGCAGGATCAAACTAAAGGTCAGTCTTACACACACACACACACACACTATATCAGGGGTGGCTAGGTTTAACTAGTTTCTTGCGGCTCTTCAGGAGCTTTCACGTGACATGAGTCAAACATGCACACAATGTTAACTGTTGAAAAATAACTAATATTATCATGTTTTGTGCGCTTTGAGACAGTTAAAACTGTGAAAAGCGCCTTACAAATACTCATTATTATTATCATTATTATTTATTATGTTGGTGTGGTTATTATCATTACAACTGGCTGAGCAGAGGTCTGTGTGTGCGTGCGTGATTAAGGAATCTGATGATGTTTATGTGTGTCCATGTGTATGATGTGGCTCTTTGCTTTAATACGGAAAAGGTGGCTCCTACTCTCTGACTAGTTGGCCACCTCTGTACTATAGAGCTGATGGTATTATAACTGTCTGTGCTCGTTCAGTCAGCGCGGCGAGTGCTGAAGGTTCGTCTCAGGCTCGTCTCCTCGCTGCTTCGCCATCAAGTCATCACAGCGGCAAGTCTTTCCTCTGACAAGTGCCGAGCCGCGCAAAGTGCCGAGCGTCAACACGCGCAAACTCTTCAACGGAGAAGATGCCTGCTACATCATCTACGCACGCCAGGAGGGAAACATCGGCCGATTCATCAATGTAAGACACACACACACACACGCACGCACGCACACTAGAGCGGCACAATTCTGGTAACAATGAGAATCACGATTTTTTTTTTTTTGCTTAGAAAATTTCACAATTTTTGCTGGATATTTTATTATTTTACGTATGTAACCCTGAAAATCAGGTTGTCAAACAGCCATATAATAACACACATCACTCTCTGCTTTACATTTAAATAAATAGACTAAAAAATGTAATGTAATGTTGTAAAGATAAAAAAAATCATCATTTATACATAATAAAAATAAACATTCCAAGGTACAGTGTTATGCAGTTGCAGACACAATCTGTTTAAAAGCGCTTTTGAAATTATTTTGTAGGCAGGGATAATAATTTAGTCATCAACTAGATGTTTGCTGTATGTGGTTTGCAGAGTGTCGTGTTCTGGTTTAAACCGCAGTAAACACACACACACATACACATACACACACACACTTCAGAATAAAATTCTTTTTCAGGTAGTAAAATGTGGGAGTTGATAGCAGACTTACTTTACCGTTGTGTTTCCACACTCATTCTCCCTGGTTTTTTTTTTTACTCGACTGCCACTCGCCTCACATCCACTGTTCTAGTGCAGGTGATTAGCGCAGGTGTCCGTCACGTGTGTCCGGCTCCCCAAAATACGACAGAAGTAATTCAAGATCATTCGACACTCGCTCTGACGCTCACTCCGGCCACAACCGACGTTCGCTTGTGACACACCTGACGCTCACTCGGGCCACACCCGACACTTGCTCTGATGCTCACTTGGGCCACACCCAACGCTCACTCGGGCCACACTCTACGTTCACTCGGCCCACACCCGACACTTGCTCTGACACACAATCAGGCCACACCCAACACTTTTTCATTTTCTGCCAGTGACAACATTGTCTGATTTATCTTCAAATAAGAGACAATTTTCTATTTTTCTGTGTTTCAGATTATTAAATTAAAAAACAAATGACTAAGTAGTCATTTTCCATTCTTATTCTCTGGTATTTAGGTTCAGCTACTGTATTTATTAATCACGAATCATCTAACTATCTCGTTACCTCGATTACTTTGTCTGTAGTTTATTTAACCCTCTGTGTTGTAAAAATAACAATACATTGTATTCATATTTTTTGTTTTATGCACTTAAAAGTCTTACAAAGACTTAAAAGCACCTTACAAATGCTCAGAACTTGAACTTGAACTTAAAAGTGCAAAAACCGAAAATCGCATGGCAATCGCAAAGTTTTTCAGAAAAATCGCAATTAGGTTTTTTCTCAAAATCGTGCCGCCCTAATTCATTCTGCCTGTGTGTTCCAGCTATCGACGTGACGTACCTGCCAGAGGAAGGATCCGGTCGGCGTCTGCGCAGACGCACACTTGGCTTGAGCGAGTTTGTGTGCAGTAAGTGACAAGGACGTACGAGAGAGATCGGCCCTGAGCTTGTGCAGACTCTTCAACTTGACACGTGGTTGTGGTTTTTTCTACGACTATGATGCAAAGACATAGGAGCCAGGGTTGCCGCTAGCAATTTCGGGCCCCATGAAAATATTATGTGACGAGCCCTATGCCTGGTCGCTGTGGGGCCCAAAAAGACCTCGGGCCCCTAGAATTGTCCTACCCCCCCCCCCCTTAACGGCGCCCTTGATAAGAGCGTTTTGAAATGAAGAAGAGCGAAACGTCGACACCTTGACATTTATTTTGTTTGTTTGTTACGTTGGTCTCACGTACTTTAGTTTGGATGGTTTGTTTTTAGGTATATATTGACTGTATTCGGCCGCAAACGAGGGGAAATGATTGGAACCTGGCGCTATCTAGTGGCTGTAGTGGGAAACGAGTAGAAAAGATTGGAGTCTGGCGCTATATAGTGGTCGTAGCTGGAACGACTGAGGAAAGGAGCATAGGAGAGGAAACGCAGTCAGCTAACTGCACTTTTCAAATTGCAGAAAAGAAAATTCATACATTTTTGTTTAAAGGCTTTTATTAGAAAATGTAAGACACCGCAGACTTACCACTTTTGTGTTTGGGCAAAGAGAGGCGTGGCCTTTCTGTTTGCCATTTAATAGGTAAGGGTAAATCCATTTTGGGTAGAGGGTGATGGTGTTCAATTTGTGTTAAGCATGAGCCAAATGCATGGATTATGTTAATTGTGTGTATTTCAAAGTTAATTATTTAGCTAAGAGTTTGTTTTTCATTTCTGCTATTTAAATGATAAATATCTTTTACATTTGACAGTTTTCTTTGATCATCTTGATAGAGAGAGACAGAGAGAATGTCTCAAAGCTTCTGTGAGGTTCTCCTGCTAAACTAATTGATAAACTTCAGTTAGTTCAGAATGCAGCTGCTAGATTACTCACCAGAACAAAAAGGTATAGCCATATTAGTCCAGTGTTAATGTCTGTTAAATATCACATTTAGTTTAAAATTCTCTTAATCACTGACAAAACAGTAAACGGTTTAGCTCCTCTATATCTCAGTGAGCTCATCACTTACTACGAGCCTACACGACTTCTGTGCTCTCAAAACTCCAGCCAGCTTATAATACCGCGAATCTCTAAAATCTACCAGGGAGGAAGATCCTTTGCATACTTAGCACCCAAGCTATGGAATGCTCTGCCTAGTCCAATTTGAGACTCAGAATCAGTGAGTCAATTTAAGTCTAGACTGAAGACGCGTCTCTTCAACGAAGCATATATTGACCCGTTATAATAACTTACAGAAAAAGTTAATTTAATCGTATAGAAAGGCTGCCTAGTTTAGTGCTCGGAACCGAATCACACCTGCACCTCCTAAAACAGTAAAAATCTTTAAATATGGTACTTCAGATTTTTCTGTGTTTTTCTTCTGTGCTTCAAAAGCTGTTTTTTCTGTGTTTCACTCCTGTCCTGAGCGCTAAGTGCCGTACGACCGAAATCTCCTAGGAGCTTCGGGTTCATCTTCTGTCTATATGATGCCTCCTGGACCTCTGTAGACCTGATGATGCTGTTTACGTGGAGAAATAGAGCCGCCTCTTTCCCCACTGAGGAGGGAAACACCTTCCGGAAGCATCATTAAAATGAAATCACTGAAATGAAAATTCTTGGAAACAGAAACAGAAAACCGAAAAAGAGGAAAACCTGGCTGAAAACCGAAACACAGAAAGAAAATATGTTGGACCCCAATAATTAGTAGTACCATTGTATTTATTGCTATGATGGTGTACTAACTTTACTAAAATCAAGGCATTGCAAATGCATACATTAATAATAAACTTTCAAAGAATAAATGAAACAAACTTTGTTATAAATTATGCTAATATTTATTAGGCTATATGGAAAAATCAAGAGTTTAAAATATAATTCAAACTAAAATGTCACATAAAACAATACATAAACAATAATTTACATGCCTAGTGGCCAGCTGAACGGTAATAATGAAAGTTCTTCACACACGTAATGTTGTGTAAAATCAAATGGCGCATATATTTACAATGTTATCTAACTTATGACATAAAAGACGTGCTACTTTTAAATATAAGCGAGTATATCAATGTTCAAATAAAGTGCTTAGGTTTCAAAACGTATAACTTCCTTTTACATCTCGACTCCAAACTTATAAGCAGGTAAAAAAAAACTGATCATATCCAAATAATTGAACAGTTTTAAGGACTTATTTCTGAAAAAAAAATGTTCTGATCTCTCTCTCTTTTCAGTGGTCAAATATTCGATGCATCCCTAGTTGAAACTGTGAAAAGCGCTTTACAAATGCTCAGAACTTGAACATGGTCTTACTGGTGTTTAAGCACGTGCACTTAAAAGTGACTTTAAAGCCTGTTTTATTTCTACATTTAATATTTATAGCAAGCGGTCGCTAATGTTAGCAACATAGCTTCAGGAAAAAAAAAGTTTCAACAGAAGAAAACAAGGAAACCACCAGGAAAACAAAACCTCTGTGGCGGGGTGAGATGAAACAAATCTAGGGGGAACCCGACTCTCTGGTGCCAGTCTCTGGTTCTCTGGCATGCTAACATTACAAAGTCATTGGTGAATACTCTTTTTTTTTGTAAGTCGCTTTGGATAAAAGCATCTGCCAAATGACTGTAAAGGAAAGGAAATTGGTACATGAGGAGCATCAATGAAGGCGACAGCAAGGTTGAAAAACTAAAACTAGTGAGCTGAAGAAAAGCTTGACTATTTGTTTATTTGAACTACAGTATTTGACTATTCAAGCTATTTGTGTGACTGCTGTGTGCTCAGAGGATGAGACTGGCGACGCGCACCTGGAACTAACTTTTATTGCTTTGCCACCTAAAGTGTAAAAATAAATGTAAAAAATATACTTTTCATAATAGACACTTTGTACTTTTCAATACATTTTGCGTTCTATGGTTCTTGTGTTCTACTGTTCAACTCTATGGGGAAATGAGTTTCGGGCCACGACCAGTCATTTCAACAATTGTGTTGGTGCAATTTCCAGAATATTTTACACACAAACATACCATGTAAAGCGGTCGACGCGAGAACTCAAAATGAAAACACAGTAAAAATACCAAAGTTCAACTTCAGCATTTAATTTCCACAATCAGAAAAGAAAAATACACTTTCAGAATCGTACAGCAAGAACAATCAACCCGACAGCATCTTTATCCTCTAGAGCTGCAAATCAAGCGAATCGTCCTCTGGTCTCTCAGCCACCAGAACGGACAGGAAACTAAACACGGGGTTTTCGCTACAAACCTGAGTCTTATTTACGGAGTCCATGACTTGGGTAAAACCACCGAGGCCTGATTGAGGAGGACGCCTCTGGGGGTCAATTGCTTTGAAGTACAGAAGTAAAGAGAAGCCCCTCGTGACCAGAGTAAATCTCCCATGAAGGCCTCGCTCCAGCAGAAGAAGAGCTCGGGCCGGTGGTGTGGAGTGCTAGTGCTCTGTCGGCCAGCAGGGGGAGACAGGAGAGATTTGCTGAGGGTTATTATCAGCACTGGGTCCGGAGTGACTCAGTAAATAACCATTGGGAAACGGATCTGAAAAGTCATCAATGACCCTGTGATAAAGATGCTCAAATTACTCAATCGACTAACCCTAGCAGCGGCTACGTTCTCGCACATGTGCTGACGTTTCTCTCCAACGCCTGTGATGAAGGAGATATAAATCCCTTGCTCTCCCATTTCCCTTTAGAATCTGCAGTAAACAATCCCTGTCAGAGCACTTGCTATATTACTCTATTCTGTTTATTAGTATTTATTATTATTAAGAAGTTTTTTTTTAATTTTTAAATAAATGCAAAAAAAAAAAAAAAAAAATCAATGCAATGACTTGCCACACTTCAACGATGGATTTGCCATTTTAAAAGTTCCTTTAAATAAAGTTTGCATCTGCTGGAGGAGTAAATACGAGTCTGTGCTTTTTGGACGTTTGCTGCTGACAGAATCGATCGGCATGTGGCCAAACCCGAAGAAGTTCTTACATGTAGTGTGATGAGATCAGGAAGCGCCGAGCCAACAAACGACTAAAACGATGAGGTGGTCATCAGAACTCAGGAATCTGCCAACCACTCTGAAAACAAGATTGGAAATGAACCGGAAATGTGCGCAGAAGGAGGCCGTGGTGAATCTCCGAGTCTTCAAAGAGTCTCCAAAGTCATCCAGTGGGAAAATTATATGAGCGTGTGAGTCTACGGATCAGGACAGGGTGGACAATAATGAGATCCGGAGCGATGGATGAGCTCAGGAGTATTGCTGTGGTACCCCAAAGCCTGGGTGAAGAGCTCTGCCCGCTGCTGACTGCTCTGACGGCCCTGCTGGGTAGCCGTACCCGCCGTAGGGGAACTGGGTAGCGTAGGGGGCAGGCGCTTGACTGAACTGTCCAAATGGGGGTCCGGGAAAGGCCGGCTGGGTGGGATACGGACATGTTGGAGGACCGACTGCGGGTCTGGAAGCGAGGAAGCCGGTGGATGGAGGGAAGGAAGGTCCCGGGCCGGGGTAGCGCTGGAAGGCGGTGGTGGGGTGAGAGGGGTTTACTGTGGAGGCGGAAGGGTGGTTCAGAGGAGCGGCGGGGTACGGAGTGTACGGAAGGGCAGAACTGGAGGCGCTGGCCGGAGGATTGATGCTGGAGGCCTGTTGTTGCTGATGCTGCTGCTGTTGCCATGGAGATGATGATTGGGCATTCTGGTTGGCACTGGGTTGTGATGTCATCGCAGCATCTCCTGACTCTTTGCTTTTCTGGCTGAGGATTTCCTGCAGCTTTTCCACACGCACTCGTTTAGTGTGAGCGAGCGAGCGCAGTGTGAGAAAGCGTTCCAGGAAGGAGTCCAGGGACGTCGAGCCTTCCAGAAAATCGTTTGCTAGAGTCTGCGAAAAAAAAAGAAGAAAAAAAAAAGAACACATGATGATCTTTAAGTCCATGTGCTGTCACATTACACATTTTTAATGCTAAAACTTTCCGGTACTTTTTTTTTGTGCAAGACACACCTCTGATTGTTCCTCCGTGTTGGCGCCCTCTGTCTGCAGGCGGCACAATAGTCCTTCAGGAGATACTCGTCCGATGAAGTTGTCTGTAGAGAGAGACGAGTAAATAGCCAATTATAATGGAGTAAGAAAAAAAAAAGAAGTCACGTGACAACTGGAATTCATGTTTTACGTGTTACGGGAAAACAGAAAAATGATGGCAATGTGAAGTAACGGGGGTTAGGGGGGCTGTGTCCACGGGGCAGAGGCGCATAGCTGTAGTGTGATGTAATGCCACAGATGGGAAACAGAGAAGTTCTGAAAAACAAGCATATAGAGCGGCTCCGAGAAGACTTTCTGGTTCAGCAGCATGCTCTCCTTCTGAAGGAAGTCTTCAAAAACCTTCTGTGTCTCTCTGGGTCGGGTTTCGCCTACAGTCGTAATAAAAAGCCAGTTTTCCTCAGTAGTTCAAAACCATTGCACCGGCGATTTTTTACACGACTTTGATTCAGAGTCTAAAAGACGATCAAACACGCACAAATTATTAAGCGTGTTTGACCCAAAATCAGATGAAACTAGACGGTCTCTTTATCAACAATATTCAAAAATGAAAAAAAATGAAAATATGACTGAGCTTCAGAGCAGAAACGTGGGGGGGGGGGCAACTTGCAAGTGAGTGAGTTGGAAAATCACTGTGCTGATTGGAAAAGAGTTTAGAGTAGGGAGAGTTTTGTAGCAAAGAGAGGGTTGAAAATATTTTCCCCCGTTTCCTCTACTAAAAACTAGCCGTGTCTTATTGTGTTATATCAAAAAGTCTAGAATATCTATAAAATATGATACATTGCTGATACTGAGACATTTTTGATGGATTGTATAGCTTCTCGAAAAAGAACACTTTGGTTTGCTTTTCCGATTTCACAGTTTAGATTCTAAAAAAAGCTGGACGTGGTTGAAGCACGTTTGTGTGATTTATTATAAGACTACTGAACTCGTTCTGTCTGGTTAGGTTTTTTAATTATTACAATAGGTAATATTCTAACTATAGAATAACTATAACTATTTTTCTTTACTCTGTAAAACTCTGCACACAGAACGTAATGATGTAAACACACACACACACACACACACACACACACTGTAACAATTGATTCCGGTAATAGACAAATCACTAAAATTCAAACACTCCAAAACACAAGCACACACATTATTATTGATCAGCATAAATTTACATTTTGTTGCTTTGTCCTGTTCACCTATCATGAAACTCACCATGAATTAATCTGATTGGCTGATATTTAAACGATCTTTTCCAGGAAATACACATTTTGATTGTGATAAAAAGTACTCAGTACAAGCCAAAGTTTGATGGTTACAGAGCTAAACATGCCTTTCATACGTTTTAAACTCTACACAAACGGAGCACAAATAAAATACAATTCAGCCTCAAACACCTGATTATCCCAAATGTGGGAAGGAGCGACACCATAGGTCGTTTCTACTTCTGCTGTGAGACTCTATAACCTGAGCTGCTCCCACTGACCCTGTGCAATAGGTCCCTGACTGTGTGTGAATGTGAAATATTCAGAATTGTTTCATATTAAAATGTCAAAATGTGTGTGTGGGTGTGTATGTGGAATTTGACTGCTTCCTATTGTAAGCTTTCTACTTCTGTACTAGTGGGGACAAATAAAGGACTTTCAATTCAATTAAATCAATAACTAATAGTAATAATAAACAAAAACTAACAATTAATTATAATGAATAACTAAATACAACTCGTTGAATATTTCTAGAAATTAGGGGTGGGCGGTACTAGTTAAAATTCGTATCGCGCGCGGGTCTCAGCTCAGCTCTTTAAGGTAAAAGCGTGGAGCTTCACACATGAACGAGTCACACTCACACGGTGGATTTCAAACGGATTCCTAAAACATGAGTCCGCGTTGCTTCGGGAGAACTGTTTGCATTTCTCTTAAAGGGGCAGGGCACTTTTCCCACAAATCTTTAAAATTATAATGCAACCATACCAATAACAAATGAAACCTTAAACATAAATAACAATAACTTAAATAGATGAATACAAACCTAAATAAACAGCGTTACTTTGATTTTGTGCTTCTTTTACCACCAAAAATGTCTGAATAGTTTTATCATTTCTATGGGCTTAAAGAGCATCTGAACAGGTCGTTTATTAAGTTGTGAAAAAATAAAGTGATGATATTTAAGAGTGACTTCTCATCTTACTTCGGCACAGCGCTTTAGCATTCCGATGGGCCCCAAATAACCAGAATTGACTTCATATGAAACACAAAATTGGATTTCTACTCATTTCTATCTTTTCACTTTTCTCTCATTTCTTACCCCCGACTTATAAGCGGGTCTAAACAGAATAACACAATCTCACAGCTGAACTGGGGGGGTCGACTAATAAGCGAGTAAATACGGTATATTTACCGTATAAATATACATAGTATATTATGTATACAAAAGTTGAATTCATCAATGTGTAACTGATTTATTTAAAGTCACCTGGGCTACATAATGGTACAGTAAACAGTGTGGCACAACTCAATACCGGTGTTCACATTCGTACCAGTCTACCAACCACCCTTACTAGAAATATCATTTTATCGGGTTGCCATTTAGCAAATGTTGGTAATTATTCTGTTTTTAGTTGTTTTTACTTAACAATATGAGAACAATAAAACAATAAAACAAGCCTGGAACAATAAAAAGCCTGTTTTACTTTTTTTTTTTTTAAATGTTGGCTTTTTGTCCTGTGTGTGTGTTAGAATATTTTTAATATTTAATAACCTTAGCCTGCGTCAACGCAGCCAGGCCAAGGCTGAAAGCTGTTGAATTGTTTTATACTTGTGTCTCCAAGAGATATAGATTAGTAACTAAAATCTAAATAATAATAATAATCTAAAAGTTGTTTTGACTTATTTTTCCCTATGAATCTGTGGGGAAAGATTAGAATGCAAGAAAATTTGATGTTGACGTAAATCCCAATTCCGGTAAACTGCTATGTCTCCAGTCTCTGTCTAAGTCTTATCAAAAGCAAGGACACTGGAAACGCTTAAACTAAGAAATCCTCACATTTACTTGACTATTTGTAATATTTACATTAATACTTTCTTGTTATAATCATAGTAATTTAATTAACACCAATAACCAGACAATCAAATGAATAAAAGTGATAACTAATTTAAAGATTTACTTAGTGTCCTTTGAGACAGTTAAAACTGTGAGAAGCTTCTTAAAATAACTCAGAACTCAAACTCGGAACTTATATTAATTTATGATTGACCATAGATAATATTTTATTATATATTTGAAGATAATGCTTAGGCTATAAAACTCAAAGTTAGTGTTTAAGACTGCTATTCTTACTCTCCTCGTGCGGAGACCTCTGAAGGTCGAATGGAGACCGATTACGTATCACCATAGCAACGCCTATCTTTTGTTATTGAAAAGAGACCACGTGTGTAAGTCAGTCCTCTGACAAATCTCGTTTCCTGCTGATAGTCACGCGAGATATCTGACGTCATTTAGGGTATAAAGGATCCGCATTTCCTGACTGTGAGGGAGTAATGCATTGAACGGCACAATAAACACGTGTTAAACCTCTAACGCGGTGTCGGCTCAATCATTACCCCTGGATCCAGCTTCCGGACAACTCCCTTCGACAGAGACCTGCCATCTCGGCCATGATGGAATGCCTGACTGATTTATAATTATTACGAAGCCTCCAAGAAAGATTAAAATCTTTCACAATTAGTTCCTGATTGTTTGTGACCTTCTTGTCCCTGCCTCCAGCTGTGATTGGCTCAGTGCAGCTGTCAATCACATGCCTGTCCAGTGGAGAGAGACGAGTGTCCTGCAGCTCCTCTTCTGGAGACGAGCTGATCTTCAGCTGGACTCTTAATGGAGATTCACTGACACAAGGACTGGAGGAAAACAACAGCAGCGTTCTTCTGCGTGAAGAACAAACTGGAATCATCAGCTGCAGCGTGGAGAACCACGTCAGTCATGGAGAGAAGAACGTCACACTGAAGAACTGCTCTGGTGAGTTCAACCGTGTTGAGATGTGCAGATCCGGCAGGAACATAGAAGTAAGCTAGGAACATGCTTTCCTGTAAATAAGTTTGGAAATTGTAGATACATAGTGACCTTGGGCTTTCTGAAACATGTCCTGACAGAAACATTCGTGTGTTGATTGCAGATTCCTTCTCCGTGGTGTTTGTGGTGATATGGTGTGTTCAGATGACGTTTCTCTTCGCTCTGTCTGCAGCTTTTCACATCTACAGCAGAATCTGCAGAAAACGCCCATCAAGTAAGTCGAGCGTGTGAAGAATACGCGTGAACACAAATTTTTAAAACTTGTGGTTTATTTTAGGAAGGAAACGTGAAGAAGAAATTGAGCTGTGAAGAACAAGACCATACATACATTTTATTTTAATCTCAACTATAAAAATAAATAAAGTATATTTTATTAGTAGTTCTACACAGGGTCAAATACAGGTTTTTCTATACTAGGTCACACTTCAAAATGTTTAGGACTGGAATATGAAGCCATGCTTTGCTAGTTTAATGTGTGAAACAATAGCTCAGATGATTTTTACACACTTGACGAGAACGTCCGTTTGCACTGACTGCAACGTTTGGAGCGAAGGAGTCTCGTCTATGACTTTGTGGTGCCATGACTTTAAGTAAAGTGAGTTCTGAGAAACTGAATCTAAAGTAGGAAGAAGCTGGACGAGAACATCAGGAACTTCTTCCCTGTGCATTAATCTCAACCACAGCACTGAGAGTCTGAGTCTTTTAATATTTTCTGACAGATTTATCTTTAGACTGAAAATGTGACTAACTTGCTTTTTCTTGCAGGATAGAGTTGAGAGAAACACACACACCACTAACATAATACATTCCTTACAGTAACCTTAACATTAACCAGCAATATCAGCTCAGAAATATCATCTTGACCCTCAAACAGGTCTTCAAAGTCACAAGGCCCAGCCAAATGTGCAAACAAGTGACCACAAGACCTCACTTGCCCAATTAATGAGGTGATGTTAATGACCAAACACGTACAGGTTCTCACTGTTCCTCAAGGTGAAGAAGAAAATAACCGGCCTTGTTTAGAACTAGATGATTTGTTCGCTGGATTTATTTTTTGTACCGCATGCTGTTTCAGTTAGGATCTCATACATAAAGTGACAATAAACCTGCTGCTTAAAAAAAAGCATTCAATTAGTCAGTTTGCTTGTTTTTTTCACAGTCTTAATATTTCTGTTGCTATTTCTGGTTGTAATATCCAGCTCAGAATGGCCTGAAGGGGAGTTCACTGATGCAAACTATAGTGCATGAAGTGCTGCACACATGCAGGAGCCGAACACAACGAAGCTGAAAAATCCGCTATACTTTGTCCTCAGATGACAGTAAGTGATTGATTCAGTAATGCATGAGAAATCAATTAAAAATCAATAAATCGGAATCACTCACTGTTCACATTACACGTCATGACTTCTGTTGACAGAAACACACACCAGCTAAAGAAGCCGGAATAAAAGAAATATCATTCTATGAAAAGATCCCAGCAGTAAAAATCTTCTCTCCTTGATTTCAGCGTTAGAGAAAGACACCAGGTAGGAATCACATTTGTGTTGAATTTGGCTTTTCATTAACCACATGTAGATGTAGAAGGTCTGAATATTGTCCCACTGAAGACAGCTTTAGATCATTTTAATCTCCAGTCATATTATTAGTTTTACCTTTATTTATGGTTTGTTTGTTTGTTTGTTTATTATGATGTGTGCAGTGCATTATGGTGATGTTTGTTTATTTATTTGTTTGGATTTGTTGTTGCTGTTGTGACGTGAAATTTCCCCGCTGTGGGACTAATAAAGGATTTTTCAATTCAATTCAATTCAAACCTAGCTCATAATATACTTTTGTTGGATTTCTTTGGATGTAACATTTTATGTATCATATATTTGTTTCATAACAGCCTCAAATAATTGCTTTCAAACTAGTGACATTAAGTTTCAGAAATTCTCATGCATTTATACAAAGTAGAAGAATATTGTATATACACTCATGAAGTCACTTAACAAAACCAAAGAAAAAAATCAATAAAGAGATCAGACACGTGGTTCACGACCTTCAAAGATAAAAATTAAACCAACTACAGCATATGTTTACAGATATAAAGCGGTTTTGTCAGATTCACCGGAATCCAACACGTCTGATTCCTTTTCCATATGAAAAAAAAGTCTTCCAGTTCTCACAAAAACGCACTTCTGTCCTTAATGTGTCACGCGCTCAGACTACACGTGGCTTTTGTGTTTGACTTAAGGTGACTTAAGCTATGTATTTTGTTTACGCATAAAGAAAAATAAAATTGTTCAAAATGCCGGAACCGGCCCGCAAGTAGGTTCGATCGGGCCCGCCGAATTGTTTGGAAAAAAATATTTAAAAAAAAAAAAAAAAAAAACATAAAAATTTTTGCTGCAGTTCATTGATTGTTTTCCATCGGAGTAGAACGCTGCATCACTGAGAAGGACATAATCTTGTTAAGAACGGAAAACAGTGTTATCCGCTACAACCTCATTAATCAAAATGTTCCAAACGGAGAAAGATAGATAAAGAGTGTAAATGCCAACAGCATTTAAGGCTTAAATACTGTTTGCATTTAAATATTGCATGTTTCATTTATGAAGTTTACGAATGTGACTTTCTTCATTGCACATTTAATATCACTCTCCTTAGTTTGTAAGCTGTATGCAGGGATTTAATTTATATTTTATATAAGTGGTTTAAAATTCAGTTCTTTAAAAGCCTCAAGTGCAATACTATATTTTTCAT